>JBAMCL010000372.1:5150000-5565000 GCA_037075165.1 Hirtodrosophila histrioides | reverse complement strand
TTATGCAAGAGTATTGTAAACATAATACATACCCTGTAGTAAGTACTAAAATTAAATTGAAACGAATAATACCCGTATATAAACGATGAATATTAAAGTGTTTGTAACAATTTGAAAGTTTCCCAAGAATACTTATATTGTACTAACCATATTGATGTATACATGTATATATGTATTTGTGTAAATCAATCGATTTCAATTAGCATGCAGATTAACAAACATATGAGTGTTATGTATGTATGTATGTATACGAAGATGCATACTTATTGAGACATGTTATGGTATATGAAACATATAATGAAATGCCAAGAAGAAGTGCTTCAAGTACTACAATATATTAGACAAAAATTCAAAACACAATCTCATCAAAAGTTTGAGATGGAACTAAGGACTGTTCCCAGGCTTTGGAGTGGTTTTTGGTAAATCAGCTTAATCAAAACATTATTTGTATATAGGCAATCAACTAAATGTTCACAAGAATCGAATAATAACGCAACAATGAGTTACTTACATTAAAAAACAAAAAAAGAATAGTTACGTACATACTCGCATGTGTGTATGTATGCGTGTACATAAAGGGGCGTATTTAATTAACTATTATGTATGTTTACAATTAATTTAATAAGCAGATATATTTGACAATTACAGTTAAATTACTGGTATATGTTTTCGCGTTTGAACCGAGAGAACAATTCAACAGAAGTTTAATGAAATTTAAGTAAAATGATACGAGTATGAATGTAATACATACGCATACGAATACATAATTACATATACATACATACAAATACAGTTAGCGTAATTCAAGTAAATGAAAACCACAAAGAAATTAATATACATGTATTAATTCAAATATATCTTACATACATATATATATACAAATATATGTGTATATTTACTATATATATATATATATATATATATATATATATATATATACATACTTACATAGTTATATACGAGCATATATATATAAATATATATATTAAAATCATGACAAAACGCGCATAAGAAATTCTACAAATAAAGGACAAATATATTTATTACAATTAATTAGTTTAATTATTTCAAAGGAATAAATATACATATGTGTATCTCAAAGTGAGGATAATCATGCAATTTTATTTACTTTGATGTGTTCTCTGTCTATAGAATTGGTTGAAATCTGCTGCTCAGTAATATATATCTAATCACAGTATCGTCTTTAATTGGAAATGGAAAATACTTCATTGAATTTCACCTAGCAAATAAAATTCCGTCAATGGTGTTGGTGTCCTCATTACATTCAAGTCTACCTTTAATTATTATTTATGAGTATATGTATTTAATTACATTCTTTAATTCAAAGCAGTACTGTTTTCCCTTCGTAAATACTATTGCAATTAGAATAAAAGAATTAAGGTAAAAACAACAAAAATCGGCGATCACCGAAGCCAGTAAAACCCTCGCCGCAATGTTTTTTATACAAACAATTTTGACATTCTATAAACTAAGGGTATAGACCAACATGTGTACCAAGATTGGTTGCTCTATCTTCAAGAATGTGAAAAAAAATTGCGTTTATACGGACGGACAGACGGACTGATGGACATTTCACAAGCCCAATTTACCCTTTTTGAACATTTTCTTTTTTTGAAAACGAGTATAATCATTTGACATTTTGGAAAATCCATCCCCATGGACGAAGAATGATTGTTCCAAAGATGTATGGGCGAAAGTCCAATTTTATTCTGATCTGATTCAAATTCATTTTCAAAGCTCTACACTTTAAATAATTAAATAAGTGTCTCACCAATTTTGGAAAGATGGAACACTCTGTAATTTGACATATTTAATGTTCAAGCGATTAGCTTCAAACTTAATTTCAGGGCTTTATATTAAATCTTAATAAATGTCCAAGGATTTTGGAAAGTCTACTCCCGCAGGCAAAAAAATCGTGGTGCGCTATTTCTGTTAATTTCTGACGATTGACGAAAGTTCTCAAATTCAACATAAAGTATATTTATCTAAATATTTCGCCGGGCAACGCAGGAGTTTTTACCAGCTAGTATTTGTAAGTACAAATAATTTTTTCATAAAAAAACATAGTTTTCGATCGATCACTCCCATGGCAGCTATATGTTATAGTTGTCCAATGCGGCCAGCTCTGACATATGTACGGCCTGCAGCAAATAGAAGGATCTGTGTCAAGTTTCATCAAAATAGCTTTAGAACTGAGACACTAGTTTGCATATAAGCAGACGGATAAATGGACATCGCTATATCGACTCGGCTATTGATTCGCATTAAGGAAATACGTACTTTGTTGGGTCCATTAATGCGTTACACATTTCTTGAAAAAATTATGATACCCTCTGCAAGGGTATAACAAGTAAGTAAGTAAGTCGAGTGTCCGGCTACGAGACACCCTGTACTGAGCTCTAAAATATGTTAGATTTGGCAAAAAATACTACATATAGTATGTTACTGGGGATGTCTCGATTAATTCTGGTTCAAGGCGGCTCTTGAAATGTTTCAGTGTCATTTAATACTACCAACAGTTCGATCCAGCTATATTATAGTTTGACAGATATTACTAATATTAATTCAGTTTTGAATATAGTTTTGTTGAAAACTATGAATAGCGCATTGAGAACTTGTGCAAAGCTCATCAAATTGGTTTGAAACTGGTAATGAATGCAGTCCAATGTGGCTGTAAACTAGTTATCTAAAGTACTTATTAAGGTCATATTTGGGTATGAAAGTATGAAAGGGGGCCCCGGCCTGTTAGTAGTAAGTAAATATGTAAAGTCAAACTTTGGATTAAGTAAGTAACAAAAAACAAAAATGTTGAAATTTCTGCACAGACTGTCAACGAGCAAATGCAACGCTATGTTCCATGTGGGCGGTGGGTGGCCTGCGGTGTTGCAAGTTGCAGCTCAGAGACACGACCCGTTGGACCCTTCCACCGTTGGACCGTTCGACCGTTGAACCGTTGGACCGTTGGACCGTTCGACCGTTAGTCCAAGCAGCTGCGCAAATTTAACTCTCAAACACAACCGGATGTCCGTTTCTGAGCAAAGCGGAAGCTGTTGTGAAAATAACACAGCAAATAACTTCTGCAACCGCATTCAGCACGCTTGTCTGCTCACACACACACACACTCACTCGTACATACACATACACACAGTGTGTGTGTGGAGACATACACCCTACTACAGTTAGTAGTATTCAGTAGTAGCCTCTCCTCAGCAATTGCTGGTATATTTGTCTAAAATACACCAAAAGAATGTTTGTCTTGAGTACCACTTAACAAAACATACTTTAAGGCCTATTCCTCCCATTCCGAAACTCCTTTCCTTTTTGATTTTGTTTCCCCATTTTTGAGCGCATTAGCATATATATATTTCACATTTCAATAGCCAACAATTTCGATTTGGAATGGTCTTACAAGGTTCGATAATACGACACGTCTGAAACAGGTTATTTCAGCAAGCTTGCAATTATCAAAAACATCATATTATTGCCTAGGAAATATGTAACTTTTCTTTACTCGCTGAATAAATTGATGCCATATAACAAATTGAATAAACCCAACAATATTCAGATACACTTTTTGGGGTTGCAATATCAGGTGACAGGTTAAACTTTTATTTTTAATTTTTATAAAAAATAATCCAAACTCTTAATTTTTAATAGGCGAAAATAATCATGAAATAATAATTAATTTTCAATTTTTATTTAAAAATTATAATATTCATTTTATTTATTAACTTTAAATTTTTATTTTGTTCTTTGAATTACTTTTTTACTCCCTGTACCCATAAAATGGGTAAAAAGGGGGATTTGTGCAAAAGTATGTAACAGGCAGAAGGAGACATCTCCGACCCTTTAAAGTACATATATTCTTGATCAGCATCAAAAGAGATTTCGATTTAGCCATGTCCGTCTGTCTGTCCGTCTGTCCGTCCGTCCGTCCGTCTGTCCGTATGTATGAACGCAAGGATCTCAACAACCATAGGAGCTAGAGACACCAAATTTGGAATGTAGGTTCGTGTATAGCAGCCGCAGGTCAAGTTTATTTTGGATCCAAGATATTCCCCCCCATTTCCCCGCTATTCAATAAAAACGTTTTACAGTAACAATTTTCAAGATATAGCGTTGGCACTTAGGATGTATAATACTTTAGTCACTCTTAATCTTCTGTCCAAATTTCAAGTTGATCGGACAATAAACACGGAAGTTATTCAACGAACAAGTTTCAGTACTGCAGCCCGGGGGGAAAGTGGATCAGACAGATGAGAAGTCAATATCCAAATTTAATAAAATTATTTTAAACCAACAAATTTTTTTTTAATTTTTTACCTCACCCCCCCAAAAAACAAATTTTTTTTACTTTTTTTTAACTATCAATTTTTGTAAATAAGTAACACTTACATTTTATTAATTAGGAAATCAAAATATTTATCAGATACCAAAATAGGATTGAATTATTATCATATTATTTACTTTTAGTTCAAGCCATGCGAAATTGACAATAGTTACAACTTTGATTCAATATATTTATGTGGATCCAAGCTCCTCACAGAATATAATTTGTGGCATCTGCTTTGGTGGGCTGAATTTAAGACCAAGACCAAGGACAGACAGCTAGGCAAATTTAATAATCATATTTGAAATATGTCTTGCTGTACTCGTATCTGGATGTGCTCGTAGTTTCACTTTCAATCAGCGCCAGGAAGCCGCGTGACCCTTGGCAGCCGTTACCGTTAACGTTACCGTTGGCCGTGCAATGGGCCATGGCCAACAGCATCTGCCAATACAAAATTATGCGGCATCGTCATGGCCGGGTTCCCCCCTTTCGTCCGCGGGGCATTAGGCAGTAAGGGTTGAAGTTTGCCTTCGCCTTCGCGTTCGCCTTCAAAAATTGACTTTTAATGAAAACAATTGAAAATTCTGAGGCAGCCTGTTAGCCGGCCAGAGTCCTGCCCCCAGTTAAACAGTCCGCGGCGACTGCTCAACTCCTGAACTGCTCAACTGCTCAACTGACTGCGGTTATTAATTTCAATTAAAGCATTTAACCGGCAAGCCCAAGCAGCCAGCAATATCCTTTTTATTTGGGGCTTCTGTTTACACAACCGCCAAGAAAGCAGCGCATAATTTTCAACAGTGCGTACCCCCAACCTACCTGCCCCCAGTCCCCAGTCCTCAGCCCCTGTCCCTGCCCCTGCCCCATGCTCCCCTCTACACGCTCAATTGCTTGGCCCAGTGGCACATGAATTAAGGCGTGAAATATTCGCGCCAAAGTTTTGTTTTGCTGTCTTACTTAAAGTTGGGAATGCGGTCTCGTAGCTCAGCAAAAATACTCGAACTTATTCTAGTTGGAATTCAACTGTCTCAGTTGATCTAATCAACGAGTTGTGCCTAAGCAATTTGATTAGCCTCAGCCAAGTAGTGAACTGATTTAATTAATTTGGGCACTCCTTAGGTGGGACATAGAAAAATTGAGCAAAGTATTGCTAGAGAAGTTTAATTCAATTTACATGAATTCAAGTTTAACAGTCCATTCAGCAGAACTAATCGCTGACTGATTTGCCGTTTCTGAATGATAAATAAGCACACTTTTGACATTTTATATAGCTGATTAAAGTAATCTCAGAATTTCAACTGAGCTTTTACAGTTCGACATTAGAAATCAGTTTACAATTAGTTCTGTCAAACGAGCCCATAAATTTGCACATTATCATTATTGAGAAATCGTTGTTTCACTCAAATTTAAGGTAATTAAATTTACATCGACTTGAATCATATTTTCGGCCTTGACGAATTTCACAACCAAATAACGGAGAAGTTTGGCAAAACAACAATAATGACTGACACCCAGAAATTGTTCTAAAGTTTGACTTTAATGCAATTGCTGTACTTGCAGCCTGGCAAGCTATTTAACTGGCCAAGCACAGAGGGCGAAGGACAAAGGACAACTGCCTTCAAGTCCCGACTGCAATGCCAGGACTAAGAATATTTATGCGACTCGACCCGGTTGCTGGGAGTTTTATCGGGCCAGACGTTAGCTCCTTAAACGAGTATTTCAGTTTCGTTGTTTTGTAGTTTTCTTATTTCCAATACCCTGTACAAAAGATAACTAAAGGTTTGTTTTGTGGGTATGATTGGTTTTCTTTTATTTTACTGAGTCTAGGTAGATGAAGAGAAACTATTTGATTGTTTAAAAAAATAAATAAATAAAATGAATATTAAATTGAATTTACATTGAAAGAGGATTCAATTCAATGAAAGTCAGAACCCTTAGGCATAATTTCACTTTTGTAACATTTTGCCGGAATCTTTTTCGAAACAAGTGTGATTAAAGTACAAAACAATTTCTTAAATAAATAGATTTACTTATAGTAAAGTCCACTACGTACGGTAATATTTAGTAATCACATTTCTGACAGGCGTTAACCTGAAATTAAGTACAAAACTAAACAGAAAGTTTTGAAAATGACATCAAACTGAACTTCGAAGAAATGCTCATATGTACATTTAAATTTGGAGTCAATAAATTATAATAGTAATGCCTAAAGATTACAAAACTAATAACAATTATAAATTATTTATTTGATTTGATAGCTATTAATAATTAACTACAAGTTTATTAACTAACAATTAAAATATTAATTAAAGTGATTATTTTCCTATTCATTTTGTTAATTTTATACTCCAGCGAATTCAATTTAGCGTATTGTCAATAACTTTGCAGAGAAAACAAGTAAGAATGCTCTAGTCGAGTATACCCGACTACTAAACTCCCTGTACCCAGGACCACAACTTCCAAACATATCTTCGTACACTTAGACACACACATACACAAATACGCTCACACACAAGCGACAACGAAAGCGAGACATTTAAAATCGTGGCTGCGCTTCTTGTTCCCCTCCCAACCCCTGGGTACAGGGAGTAAAAACAGCTGAAAACGTTGAATTCTTAGAGAGTATCTGGTGGTCGTGTTAGCTCGCTGCTGAAACTATTGTAGTTGCTGAATTGGGAATGTGTTTGTGGTTGCGGCGCCCGACTTGGCAACTTGGCCAAGTATGTATGATATCCAAGTAGTATTGCTTTGAGTGAACAAGCAACTGTTCAAACGTAAACTTCACATTGATATGGAATGCCATATTAATTTAGTCGTTATTAACAAATTCATAAATTCACACTTACACGCAGATTGGAAATAATATAATTGGAGATTCCATTTCGGTTGCTTGGCAATTGTTTAAGGCCGGTAACCACCGGCAACTACCAACTGTCAGTCAACCTTGTTGCCAGCTGCTTTATCAATATCCATTCACCATTGGACGTGCAACAACAATAACAAGAACAACAACTGCTGGGATTGTACCAATTATCTTCAAAATTGCCAGAGAACCTTAGCTTTAAATCTACAAAATGGTAAGTCTTAAGGATATGCAGCTAAGAAGCGATCCTTTAATAGAAAATTATGCCTTAAGTAGCTTAAGCGGCAGCTGCAACTAAATTAAGAACTGGCCAACATCTTTCACATTGTCGTGTTGTCGTTTTGATTCATCTGTGATAAGAGAATCGAGGCAGCTAACTGGGCAGTAACCGTTGACTCCTGCCACTTGCCCTTGGCCCTTGGCCCTTGCCCCTTGCCGGTTGGCAGTTGCCGGTTTGCCCTTTGTCCTTTTGCTCTTGCAGCTCTCGCAGCTGCATTGGCACATTCAATTTTTCATGCCAAGCCAGGCTGTTGTGTTGCAACAACATGCTGCACGTTCATATACACAAGTATATACGTATACTTATACATTTATAGCCATATATACATATGTACGTAATATGCATTAGACATGAGCAGTATTGCCGTGACTGTGACTGATAAGCGCGAGTAACTGGCTCGCAGTCACAGTTCTGATATTAGCAGTAACAGTCTCAGGCCAGATACTTATCACTGTTAACATTAACAGTGCATTTTCGATTGATTATCGAGAGTAACAGGTCCACAGTAACAGTCCTGATATGAGTCACAAGACCAATACATACAGTTACAATCTTGACATCAACAGTCACAGTTTCAATGTTAACCATTGTAAACATTAACAGTGCATTATCGAGAGTAATAGGTCGGCAGTCACACTCTTGATATTAGCAGTAACAGTCTCAGGCCAAATACTTATCACTGTTAACATTAACAGTGCATTTTCGAAAGTTCCAAAGTAACAGTCCTGATATGAGTCACAGGCCCAATACATACAGTTACAGTCTTGACATCAACAGTCACAGTTTCAACGTAAGCCACTGTTAGAATTAACAGTACAGTATCGATATTAACAGTCTTCATATCAGATCACATCTTATCGACAGAACTGTCGCAAATCTTAAGCGGTATTTGGTCAATATTTGAATTCAGCACAGAATCTTGCTTTTTACAACATATGCAAAAGTAAATTATCATATATAAACCCAGCCTGCCGACCCGGCAAAAGTGACGCTGTTTACGCTCTTCTGTGAGGACATTCTTGAGTTGGTAGTGAGCAGCCTCATATGTTGCTGTATTTAAACAACACTGCCATCATCCTACAACTGGTTGAACACAGGACACTTAACATATTTCAATTACTTTGTTACTGTATTTTTAACAAAATGGTAATGCATAATGGAAACAGAGTGTTAGCCACATTCGCTGGTATTTGTCACTGGTATTTGTCACTGTTATTTGAAAGTATTTTGCAGTAACAGCTGTCACTGTGACTCCAAGGGAGCTATATAGCTCAACTCCAATATGCATGTTGTTGCACACAGCCTCAGTTTCAGTTCAAGTTCCCAACTCCAGAGCCTCGTGCCTACTGTTGTTAAATTGCAGAAGAATTGTGCAGCGCGCAAAATCTCAACAGCAGGAGCAAGAGCAGCAGGCGGGCGCGGGAGGGGGCGCACCCCCCGTTGCTGTTGCTGTTGCTGTTGTCGTTGTCGTTGTCCGTTTTCGACAATTTGTATACTCAGGGCATACCTACATAGCCACATACATATAGTATACGTATACCTCTATATACATATACTATTATTATTTATGAAAATTGTACGCCTTTTGCCAACACCAACACATTGGGCGACACAACGCGGTCGCAACGCGAGCGGCTTCGAAAATTTTTGAATAATTTGCAGTCATAAAATATGCAATAAGCCAACAGCTGTTGTGAAATTGTTTTGAAAGCCGCGCCATCACATTATTTAAAACGGCGACGCGTCGTTGCCGCTGCCGCTGTCTCTGCCTCTGCCTCTGCCACTTCCAACACTACCACCTCCGTTGCCGCCACTGATTTTGACTCTGACTCAGATTCAGACTCAGACTCAGTCTCCGCCTCTGACTCAGACTCAGACTCTCTGCCCATAGAGCATCCGATGGCACTGCTGCTTGTCCTGTTGGCTGCCTTGCGTCCTTTTAGCCTTTTAGGATGCGTTGCGCTGCTATGCAAAACACTGCTTAAGGTCGATGCGCGATTTCTAGACCAAATCGAATTAAACATTAAGCTTTCCATAACAATGAGCATGAATATATTTTCGATAGTTAAATTCATATCAGGAGCGATTTTATCCTGAAATATAACAAAGACTACAAGACGAAACTCACAAAAGAACCGCCACATTACACTAAAGGAACCAAGCGAACTTGAATGCAATTCACATTTCATATTTTTTAAAGAAAATAGAAGAAACAAGCACCGTCTGAAAACAAAGTCATTAAAAACAATGGCCCTACCATAATATCTACTAGTCAACAATCAAAGAAATGAAATAGGATAGATCAAAGGAATTAACTACAGACTTTAATGAATAATCATGCGATTTGTATTAGATTTCAAAATATAACTCAACACATAAATAATGAACAAGAAATAATAAACACTTTTATTATTAACTACAAAAATTGAATCTATAATGGGATCCATATGTTACAACACCCAAATAGAATTGGGCATAACATTGACATACAATCACCTAAGTCACATTCTAGACCCAAAGAAAAAGATCAAGTATAAGGAATATAAGATTAGTCTATAATATTAGAAATTTCACTATATATAATCACGCATAACAACTTGCTCTCATCCGTTGTGAAGTGCAACAATTATGTTTGTTTTTTATTTAGTTGCACAACCTTTAAGGCTTGGCTTGCATACTTATTTTAAATATTAAGAATTATTTGACCTAATATTTATACCCTTTTCTACATTTTTACAGCCGCCAAAGGGAAAAAAGGGTAAAAAGGGCAAAAAGCTTCCAGGTGAGTAATTGCAAAGCAACCAAACCAAGTAATTCGTGAAACTTATTAACCTTATGTTGTCTCGATTTAATTACTTAAAAAAACATATTTTTATTGTAGATCGTAGAAAGTCTGATAAGATAGCAACATTTCAGTATAGAAAGTTTACATGCAGAATTAATTCAGATTGTAAAATGTGAGGAAAGAAATAATTCGCAAATACATATACCGATTTGGGTTTGACAAAGGGATATTAGTTCTAAAATATAGGAAAATTCTTTATTATAAAATCAACATTTTTGAAATTCTGGCTACCCCAGATAAAGTTTTATAATTGAGTTTCATTTTAATTTTTATGGGTTGCTTTCAATTAGGCCTTCCGTTCTGCTCTATAAATATACCAAGATCCACACAGGATTGAAAGTTTTAATTTGTGGCCAATTATTATACTTGGGCAGAAAAGGCTACGAGGTCTGAACACCTTATTGTAATTCGGCCACCACGACAGGATGCCCTCACATAGGTCCTTGCGAGGTCTAGGATGCTTGAAAGATAATTTTTGGTAATTTCAGCGGTGTCCTTGATACACCTTTCAGGAAAGTGAAGATGTTCCAGGGTTTCGGATACCCCCGGCTCCCTGCACTACCTGCAGTTGTCGTCGTTCATGATGCGTAATTAATATTACGAAACACAAACATATATCCATCCATAGCTGTTAAATATAAAATACTTGTAAGGCTCGATTGGTAATTATCGTGAGTGGCAAAGAAGAACATAGGAGTAATGCTAGATAGGTCTGTCAGTTCGCCAGCAAAACAATTTGTCAAATAATGATAATCTGCGGCTTGGTCCTTCGGCAAACAGAGTGTGACAAGTGGCGTCCATGTTGGCCAACTGCTCAATACAATACAATATAATTGTGGTGGCCAGCCCAGGGACGGCCCTGTCCAGCCACATTTAGCGTACGGACAGGCTCCAGGCTCCAGTGCTGTTGCCTGGACACCGTCGAGAGCGCAAAAAAATGTGCACTTAATTTCCACGAGTGAACAAACCAGCTCGGCCTCTAACGCACATAATTGTTTCTATGGCCAAAGAGCCAGAAGAGGACGCCTGGTTGAAGTTTGGGTGCAGTTGCTGCTGTAACTGCATGTGCGGGGAGGAGAACTGGTGGCAGGACTCGGTACCAGCCGGCCAACGATGCCAATTACACAAACCAATTACAGCCGGGGCTGTACACATGCGGGCACGATTGCAGTCCTTAAATACGCACACATAAATGACCCAAAAGACATTCTTATTAAATTTTCATAATACACGTATTCCTGTAAAGTTAAAGGCGTCTGTCACAATCCGCAGTGCTCATCGATGGCGTGGACACATCCTCGATGACCCGCGATCAGCTGGAGGCGTTTGCGTTGCGCCTCAAAGCGGAAATGGATCGGGAGCGGGAGGAGCGCAACTACTTCCAGTTGGAGCGCGACAAGATACGCACCTTTTGGGAAATAACGCGTCAGCAGCTGGGTAAGCGAAGCGTCAGCATTAGCATCAATTTGAATTCATAATTTGCCTATGCTGCACATAGAGGAGTCCAAATATGAGCTGCAGCAGAAGGATAAGGAGATCGAAGCCACTCAAGATCTGGCGGACATCGATACCAAACATATTATGCAGCAAATGAAGCATCTGCAGTTTGAGAACCACAGCAAACTGGGCGAGGTGCGCGCCGAAGCAATGACACAGCTTAAGGTCGCCCAGGAGCACCATGTCCTGCAGGAGCTGGAGCTGCAGAGCGACAAACGCCAGCTGCGTCGCATTGTACGTGAGCGTATTGAGATGAGCGATATGCAACATCGCCAACTGGAGGCGCACTTCAACCAGCAGCTCCTGTGAGTATGCGAACCAACAGCCCTAATCGCCATCTCAATCTTAATCTCACTGTCCAATCCAATCGAATCAATTTCAATAAACAAATATCTTTTCGCAGAGAACAACGACTTTTATTTGAGAGCGAGCGCAAGGATAACGACCGTTTGCACGAGGAGAAGATGAAGGAGCAAAGAACAAAGCTGGAACTGTTCTATAACTCGCAAATGTTCGAAGTGGAGGAACGGAAGAACCAGCAGATTAAGGACCTACAGGACCACCACGATCTGGCCTTTAACGACATGAAGAACTATTACAACGACATCACATTGAACAATCTGGCCCTCATCGGCAGCATGAAGGAGCAAATTGAGCAGCTCCGCCGGCAGGCGGATCGCAGTGATCGCATCGCAGCGGAGGCGAGCGCTGAGACCCGCCGGCTGAAGGAGCCGCTGGAGCAGGCCAAAACGCATATGAAGGAGCTGCAGCGCAAGCTGGAGTTCTATGATCGCGACAAGCTGCAGCTGAGCCGCCTCAAGAAGAGCAACAACATACTCGAGAAGAAGGTGAAGAGTCTGATGTGGGAATCTGAAACACTTTTGCTGCGCAACGATGCCCTCGTTGGGGAGCGAGCCACGCTCAAGGCTCGATTCAACGAAGTCATTGTTGAGCTGCAGCAAAAGACTGGCCTGAAGAATGTCCTGCTGGAGCGCAAGATAGCGGCATTGATGCGCGAGGACGAAAAGCGTACCATAATCATGCGCAAAACAATCGCCACCTGTGCGCCCGAGTTCGCCGGTAAGCTGGAGAATGTCGAAAAGACGGTCAGCGATGTCGTTGATACCAAGAACCAGACCATTATCGACCTGCGCTATGAAGTGGCCAAGGCCTGGAAGGCCCACGACGATCTCCTGGAGACATACGAGTGCAAGCTTAAACAGTATGGCATACCCACCGATGAGCTGGGCTTCGATCCTTTCCGCGAGCGCGAGCAAAAGCAGCTCTACATCTGTGGTCCTGCTGGCATTGTAACGGAGAACAAGTAACAAGTTACACCGCTTAACAAGTTGTCAACTGATTAGATGAAACCATGCAATGAACACATTTTACATAATGATGTCATGGTATATCCATGCGAAATCGAGCCAGGCTACCTGATGAACTGAAGGTGCTGCAGCTAGAACTGAAGAATAGACCAAAAACATAATTCACATATTGACATTCATTTTAGTTTATTCAACCTTATATCGTGTATAAGATGTATGTATACATACATATAAATACTTATGTATATCTGTACACACTGATACATTCATATATGTATATACATAAAAAGAAAACGTATAAAAAAGTAAAGAGTTAAACTTCTTGAAAGTATATCCTGCAGTACGCACAATTTTAAATATGTAATACGGGTATGTAAGTAGTATGTATATGTATTTGTAAGTATGTAATACTATTACGCAACATAGATGTCATTCCATATATTTGTATTTTTGTAATTTCGATCAGTTTTCAATGATTATTTAAAAAAGCTATTTGGTTAAAACACAAATAAATATGTGAGTGTTGATATCGTATGAAATTGCTTCAATTGATGAGTTGTCGGTTACTATAATTAGACTTAATAATTAGGACTAACTGAAACTTTGTAACATTAGGCATCTTACATGGACTAAGTACTCGAATGCTGAACCTGTGCACACGGATATTGAAACATAAAAACAAAATTTAAAAAAAATAAAATATAATTTTTTAAAATGACTCAGGTTTAGTATAAACCAAACTTAAATTGTTAATATGATCGGTGCTATTCGTTTGTTTTGTTTTGATTTATTTTATTTCTTTTGTTGTGGGACAATGCCAGCAATTTTTTAAAATTTTTGCTATATCGTGTTTAGTTTGTTTTTGATTTAGTTGTTCAGTTTGCGGTTCGTTTCAGTTTTTGTATTTCGCTTATTTTTCAAATAGATATCACATAAAGTTTTTGTTTTCTGTTGCTGTACTGCGGATTTATAGATTTATGTAGGTTTGATTCAAAACATATGATCACTGAACACTGATCAATAGCATTCCTTTGAGCCTATTTTGTCAGTTAATTTTATTTGTTATATATAGTTTTTTTGCGATTGCTGCTTTTGATTTTATAGTTTGTAGTTCATTTGAATGCGTGCGTTTGACGTAGTTCTTAACGATTGAAGTATTTTAGAGATTCCACCTACTTAAGTATTTACAAATCGGTATACAACATTACATTTAGGTAATACTACATGAATACGTATATATGTATGTGGGTGTGGGTGTGTGTGTGTGTGTGTGTGTGTGTAGGTTTATTCTTGCTAGTTTAACTGTTGCGCTTGTGCCAGTGAGTCTTAGTGTCTTTGTGTGGTATTCAAATGTATTTTGTTGCCTTTGTTGCTTTTGCTGAGTCTAGGTACTTTTTGGTTACGCTCTTGGTTTACATTTTATATTTCATTTTTGTGCCATTTCAAAATGATTTGAATGTTTGTCCACTAGAAATAAACTTAGGTTTAATCGAATCTTCATAAGTTGCTTTTGAGTTTGTTTTCATTTTCGTTTAAAATAAAAAATTCAAAGCGATCACAACGGTTCACAACTTCACAGATGCGTGTGGACACATGTCAAGTATCCGTAGAAATATTTTCCTTTAAGTTCTAATACTTTTTTCCTCCTCCACTGTTTGTATTTTTGTTTTCTTTCTTTGTGTTTCCATTGTCCTGCTTCCAAAATGGATTTTCTTTGTATGGGGTCTTAAACTTTTATATAAATTTAAATACATATATCTAAGTCAGTTTCACTTAATTAATGTAGTCGAATTTGTCATGGTATTATTACTGTGCGTTTATGATCAGACGCTTCAAATTCTTATTAGTATATGTGTGTATAGATGCGTGGATGTATTTGTATGTGTGTGTTTATGTGTGCGTGTGTATGTGTGTGTGTGTTGTGGTTGTGTATGGCACATTGGGAGTTTTTAGCTGTATAAATTTGTGTCTTGTATGATTTTCTTTCTTTAACAGTACAGGCAATTTTCGCATGTTTATTGTGTTTTGTTTTTAAATTACACAAAATGTCACAGTATTTTGGGCAGTTTACTTGAAAATATGTTTAACACAAAAACATAATCCTTACACCATTATGGTTTCATAATTGTTTAGCTTGTTTGTGTTTTGTAACAACTTATTGTTAGTTTGGACTATTTTCGTTTAGTTTCGTTTGAATATTTTTTTATCTAAATGCGTTGTTTTTCTTAGTTTTTGTTTTTGTTTTTGTATTTGATTTTGTTTTAGTTTAGGTTTTAGGTTTAAGGTGTAGGTGTAGGTATAGGTTGAGGGTTTCTCTCAGTACTTGTATGATTTAATTCCTTGTGTTACATATGTATGTATGTAGTATGTTAAAGTTAAAATTAAAGATTGACTAACATTTTAATTGTAAGGCAATTTGTTTATGTTTTCGCTTCGCTCAGCTTCACTTGTATGGTTTTTAATCCAAATTTAATTTAGATTCAGTTCGTTCGTTTTCGTTTTAAAAATGAAAATGCAATTAAATTCTTTAACTACGCCTAATACCAATTCAATTCAAATGCGTACAATTAGTAATAGTACGGATTGTTACAACTGAGAGTATGGTATGAATTAAAAAAAATATTTGTGTGTAGTCATGTATGTATTTCAATTTTGTTTCTTTGTGTGTGTGTGTTTGCAGATGCATGTGTCTTTGAGGGTGTGGGTGTGTGTGGTTGTATGTGTGTGTGTGTGTGGGTTTAGCATTTCTGTTTATGCAGCTTAAGAGCTAAAAAGGTATGCATATAAGTATGTATCTTTTAATTACTAAACATCAGCAGTGCTGTGTGTGTGCAATAGGGGCACGAGCACCAGTAAGAAGGAGATAGATAGAGATTTAGAGAGGGAAAGAGGCTGAGATTCAAATAGAAGGAGACAGAAGGATAGAGAGCTCTGTTGTGGGACACTGGCACACAAATGGAAGCTCAGTCTCCTCCTAGTGACAGGCAGCAACAGTTCCGGCCTGTTTATTAACTGCCACAGCGTCGTGTATCAGCAACAGCTTGTGATTTCTTTGGTTAACCGGTCCTTCACTTGATAAGTTGATAAATTGATAAGCTGAAGCTGAGGTGAAAATGCCCGGGCGCTTAAAGGAACATGCCACGGGCAAAGGCGTTGATTAAACGCGGCGTCTGCTCATAAATACTGCACAGCTCCAATATGTTTTCGTTACGCATCTTTGAGTAGGTCATGGAGGCATGATTCTGACGCAAGCTCATGACGATAAATCTGCAATGGGGCAGACTTTAGAATTGAATCGGACATATAAACGCATGTCTTAGTTTACTTGGCATTCTCATTTCGTTTTTGGCGATACTCATCCAGACGCACACACAGTTTATCGGAGTTGTTTTTGGGATTTCCACGCGTAGCGCACGGAACCAACACCAAAAACACATCATAAATGTGCTCAGTATCATGCATAACAGACTCAATAACGTCTGTCAAAGCTTGTTTGATTTTAACGACCTACAAATGCAGTGTTAGCAATTGAATATGGCTAAATGAAAGTAGCGTATACCTTTTGCTCTTCGCAGCAAGCCTTGGCCTGATCTACCGACATATCAGGGGTCCATGGCAAGGTTCGCATTTGACCATCCTTGTCATGCCAAAATTGAACATTCACATTTGGCTCGGACTTGTAGTAGCCAAAGGCAATAGCGACTATAGCGTCTAGATATTTGATGGGGCGCCAACGTCCAGTAAGCGATTCTATAATAAAGACAACAAGTTAGCTCAAGCCATGTCAGTTAAGCTCTAGATTTAGTCTACGCACTGGTTAAATAGCACTTCTCCAGATTGAGTGTAATATGCAGACGCAAGCCGAGTGATTTGTTGAAGCCGAAAGATTTTTTATAAAGCTTGTGCATAAAGGTTGGTGGTTGTGACACGATAGTGCCTTTTGAGACCTGGGAATAACGTTGATTAGGCTGATGGTAAATGTGTATATTCGAGCATGCGTAAAAATATAAACTCACGATTTTGTTGCGCTTAGTCACGCGCTGTTCTTGCAATAGAAAGCGTATGGGCTCCACATTGCCGCCACGCAACTTCTCTTCATCGAAGAAGAAGCGAGTAAATTCGTTTTCAGCGGCCAGATGGCGCTTGTAGAGATTAAGGAATCTTGGCCATGTGTGCAGCAGCTGCTCGTAGTTCATTTTGGGCAGTAGATAGTTGACCACTTTTGGGTCAATCATCACATGGTTCGGTACATGCTCAAAGCTAAGCGAAAGATGCATGACAATGGGCAGAGCCAATGCACTCTTCTGCAGCAGACGCAGCGTGGCAATGCCCACAACCGTGTCCTTGCATTCGAGAATCGGGTTCAGGTATGCCGGCCACTTGACGATCTCCTTCAGTGGCGTGGACAACAGCCGCAAGGCGGCCAAAGTTTTGGCATCGAAATTGGCATCGCTGAAGTGGCAACGGTGCAACAGATCGCGGTGCATAGCCCAGCCGCACTCGTTCACCGCCCACATGTGAAGAACAACATCAAGACATTGCTTCCCGTACCAATCCAAAACAGCCTTGCGGACAGTGCGACTGAATGGCGTCTTGCGATTCAAGCACTTCTGCACCTGCTTCACGAACTTCACGAACAGGAACAAGTCCTTGTCGCTGCGCACCAGCTCCGCAAATTGGGCGCGCACCAAGGTGCGCTGCTTGTCATCGCTGCGCGTCGACAGATCAACGGCCAGCACGAGCAATGCCTCATCGCGGCGCGGCAAGTAGTCCGCATTGGCGGAGCATAGTACGACGCGCAAGCACTCCAGCAGCTGCACCTCACCAACCTGGCGGCACAGCTCACGCAGCACTGTGAAATGGGCTTCAGCAGTCAAGTCAAAGGTTGTGTACGCATAGACGGGCTCCTCACTGGCACCCAAGTAGCAGAAGCGACGCAGCTTGTCACAGGCCGTAAGCGCAACTATTTGTTGTTCTTCTATTCGTTGTTGTACAGAGGCAAACAAAATCAGAAACTGTGGGTACACAGGCACATATTTGCAAACTTACGCTCATCCATTTCGGTGTCCACTGCCAAATCTAAATCCACATTCAAGTTCGCGTCTTCAGGAAAATTCAAAGCAATTTCTGCTGCGTACAATTGTTTTTCTCTGCCAGGGCCAGGGCCAGCTCCAAAGCCAATGCCAGAGCCCTGTCCGTGGTTGGAATCGTCGAGAATTTGCTTCAACTGTTTGAATTAATAAACACTCTGCGTCTGTTTGGGCACTCGATTTAACAAGAATAACACTGCACAATACAATTAATTTAAAACAATTTGTTTGGACGCAACTTTAATTGCACGAATTTTTGCAAGAAATGAGAGTGAGAGCTGTGCAAGTTATCGATGGCATCGCCATTTGACGGCAGTTATCGAAATCCCCACATGGTGCAGCGATAGTTCGATTAAGTAAGCCCGTATTTACATTTGCGCGTTTAATGCAGGGTTTTTCGAAACTCTATGCAACTTGTTCATTTAATCACGATTTTTGTAAATGGCAACATTAACTGTGGTAAAACGTGAAAACATACTTAATTTTATAGCCCATATATATGTATATGCCTTTGAAATAGACATACAGATTCACATCCCACGTGTCTCAATGGGTAATAGCATCATAACCTAAAATCACGAAATATTATAGTGCATGTGTGTACATACATGTATGTATTTACAGTAATATGGCGATTTCCACGTGGTAGATGTAAGCTATAACCGTTAATCCGCAAATTGAACAATAAACTGAATTATTCATTTTTGCTAGTAAATAACACAAATATATCGTGACTACGTAACTTATATCGGTTTGTCGCATGGCATATCGGTTTGATAATTATTAATTATTGTGTGTTTAATTCATATAAATGGGTAAACAGGCTGAAGGAGACATCTCCGACCTTATAAAGTATATATATTCTTGATCAGTAATAATAGGCGAGTTAGCCCTGTCCGTCTCACCGTTTGTACGCAAGGATATCGGAAGCTATAAAAGCTAGATACGCCATATTTGGGACTGAGTCTTGTGTATGGCGGGCGCAGGTCAATTTGATATTTATTAAATTTTGAATATTTCCTCCCACACTCGCACATATCGATAAGTACGATTAAGAAGGATATTTTAAGAGATATAACTATGATTCTTGGCATGCAATAAAAGTGGGTCACTCTCCATCTGTTGCACAAATTTCAGGTCAATCAATACATTGTCAAAGAAGACTCAGTACTGCAGAGCGGGGATGCAACAGCGCAGCCGCTTCATTAAATGCCTGGGACCTTGGCTTGCATGTATACGTATCTGTGTATGTGTGTGTATGTGCAGGTACTCACTAATTAATGAGAGAATGTACTTCCACGTTGAATGCCTTCTCAGTTAGTAATTTTGCCTCCCAAATATTAAGTATAACGGCGTTATATTCTATTCTATTCTATTCTATATTATTCATACATATGTGCCAGTTTAATTTATACAGAGAATTTAAAGTTGAGTGCGATAGCGAAGACAGTTGGGACACAGTACCTGACAGTAGCCGAGTGCGAAACCGAGCACAGTTAGCCAAGTGCAAGACCACGCAGAATACACAACCAAAACAATGCAAAACCAAGAAATGTATCAAATTAGCCAAGTACAAAACCAAGTATTGTCCGAACTTAGCCAATTTCAAAACCAACCTGTTACAAACATGGGCGCAAAACCTGTTCAGTTTTCGAGCATTGCTCGGCCTGTTATCGAGGACTTGTTTAGGATTTCGCGCCAATAGCGAAGCCTCTAACAGACATTCTCAAGGGTGAAAATGGCTCAATAAGTAAACACATGTCTAAAATGGTCCAGATTGAAATTCATAAGACTCAACGCAGTGCTTTCGGGAAGCAAATGTCTTTACGCCACCATTGAAAGGGAGTTGTTAGCCATTGTATGGTCCTAAGGCAAAGTACAAAATTACTTATATGCCACAAGAGAGATTAACATCTTTACATCTTGAGTTTCTGCACAAATGGAATGGTTTTCTAGTAGCTCCCATTCAGCCATATCCTTGCAGATTTTAAAAGGAAATTTTCAGTCCGAGGGCGAAAGGAATCGTGCTCAAAATACAATATAGTCAATATCTTGGGAACTACAAGGACGAATTTGATATCCTTTGGCCAGTTGGTAGCCCTGATAGTGCCAAGTTGTCTGACACAGGACTAGTCAGGATACGCAAGGATACGGCCGAGATATCGCTATTTTTCTGTATACAGAAAAGTCCTTATTTCTTAGCTTCTGTAAGGATATTTGTCCTTTAGGTTATATAGTAACATCTTGCACATAAACACATTCACATAATAACATCATAAGCACATTCACATAGTATCACATTGCACACAAGAACATTCACATAAGAAATCTGAATAAACAAAACGCGCAACATTGTAAAGCGCTAGAACAAATAAACCAAAAGAGACCACTCAGCATAATTGTAGCTGGGGCTCAAATAGAATCCAATACCGCAATTCAAATCAAAACTGTAAACCAAATGTAGTCTTAAGCTGGAATACGAAATAAACGGACGCGTTCTTAAATACTTAAATTCGTTGTTGTTATTTGTCATAAACTTTCAGCGTTGACCTCAGGCTTGTCCGGGTCACTAATTCGACTCTCGCGTATTGCGATTAAAACTACATTATTGGCGCAGCCGGTAGGATAGCAAAACTAATCAAAATCTTGATGCGATAACTAGCCTTATCAATTCCTGTACTTGATGCGATAATTAACATTATCAATTCCTGTAACTGTTTTTTTTGCTATCCGCTAAAGAACCTTGCTAAGGCAACCCGCGACGGTTAACATCGTGTTAAGTTTTATTTAAAAAGTGAAACCTCGACAATAACGCGTCACCGTAAACGCATTTGCCAACCTATACACAGACACTTAAGAATTCGTTGGAAAAATAATTCAAAGTCGATTGGTTATTCCAAGTGCAACATATTAACAAATATTTAAGTGAATAATAACCTACAAACTAAGTTAACAAAAGCTACAAACTAAGTGAATAAAACACACAAATTAAGTTAACAAAAGCTACAAACTAAGTGAATAAAACACACAAATTAAGTGATCAAGACAAACACCAAAAATAAGCAGATACAGAAACCGACAACAAAGCGAGTACGCAAACCAGCCGATAAACTAAGACGCATACTCGAACCAGCTATAAAACGAATATACAATGGCAGTAGCAGCACCCGAAGCAATACAACTCTCTGAATCGAACATGGTTCAAGTCGAAAGGCAAATACATGCTGTAGCGAATTTCCAAGGCGATCCAAATACATTATACACGTTCATAAGCCGTATCGATTTCTTTCTGGCGCTATACCAAACAACAGAGGAACGACAAAAACTTATCATCCTTGGACACATAGAACGGAATATCAGTGGTGACGTCATCCGCACTCTGGGTGTTACCAACCTCACCAGCTGGACGGAACTCAGGACTACAAGCCGCAAGTACCAAACCATCAACTACTGGAGGAGTTTCGAAACACTCAATATCGAGGTAATTTTCGTCAATTTTTGGAAGAAGCCGAAAAAAGAAGGCAAATATTAACCAGTAAACTAGAATTAAAAAACGATATATCAGAAACAACCTTGTACACAAGTTGTCCGAATACGATTTCGACATCAAATATATCAAAGGCAAAGAAAATTATGTAGACGACGCACTTTCCAGAATACAATTAGAGCACACTCACTTTGGAGAACAAACGCAACATAGCTCCGATGAAGATAGCAGCAATTTAATTCCAATTACCGAAAAACAAGTCAACTCATTTAGTAAACAAGTTATATTTTCCAAAGGCTCACCCAATATTAAGCACGAAACATATTTAAAAAAGCAAATAACTTTCATTTCATACGACGAAATGACAATAGGAAGAGCCGAACAATATTTAATCGATCACTTTTGTACAAAAACTAGTGTTTTGTACATAGATAATGATGCAGACTTTGAAGTAATTCAAAGTGCAAGTTAACCACTGACACTCGGAAATGTGTATTTATTCCATTATAAAAGGAACAATACCTGACTCATTTAAGTGAATCGAAATTCATCGTACAAGTTAAAAAAAAAAAGAACAGAAGTGTCCCAATACCTCTTTGACTCTCTGTAACAGAAACATAAAAGCATACTTCTTTCATTCCGAAAAGTTGCACGATACAAACAAAAAATAAGACCCCAGTGCAAGTAACTGCACTGAGTGAGTACAAAAAATAAAAAACAAAAATAAAACGCAGCCGCAAATTAATAAATAATTTGCAAGACAAATAATCATCAAAGCAACCAAAGCCGCGGGTGGTCTTCGAGAATTTTTGACGGCGGCGTTGGATGCTGAGCTCCGGACACCATAATTTTTATTTTATTTTTATTACAATAAAAAATAAGAAGCAGGTAAGTGATTTGCAGTGAGATTTGTAATTATTTAGCTAATAAAACAAAAATCAGTAAGCGGAAGGAATTCTGTTTTCGGGCCAGGCCAGGGTCAATTGTGTAGTGCGTTTCAGTCGAATGAGTGACGGGGACGGTTTCGCGTATCAAAACAGACGGACACACTACGACAGCAACGATAGTATTTTTGATCAATTACTTGAAGAATTTGAAGAAACAAACAGAAACAAATTCGAAAATGGAATCTGAACAATTGCGTGATAATTGATGCCGCAGTGCAACAGGCAGAAGCGGCGCGAGACCAACAGTACCTTGCAAGAGAGGCGAGCCTCAGGCAAGAGTTGGAACAGCAAATTTCGCAGGTGTCCTCTAGATTAAGAAACACTCAGTTGTCGGTACCAGAGGTACAAGTGTATAGGGACGTCGAAATTAGGGACGGAGTCAAGTGTGATGAACCCCTCGACGCCGTTAAATGTCTGCCCGAGTTCCACGGCACGCAGGAAACAATACAAAATTTTCGAAAAGTATGACGGCAGTTCTCGCCATTACCAGGCCATCATAATTATAAGAAGCAAAATTAGGGGTCCTGCTGATGCGGTTCTTGCGTCATTCAATACACCATTGAATTTCGAGGCCGTCATCGCACGGCTTGATTTCACTTACAGTGACAAGCGGCCCATTCACGTAATTGAACAAGAGATGGGTGACAACCTCCGTTGAAGGAGAAACTTTAAAATTTTTCATCTACTAGTACTTAGATATAAAATTAATCAACTCTCTAGGATTACCTTGGTGATGCTTTCAATACTGACCATGACGGCAGCACGAATAACGGACTACACCCACACGGACTACATTCCCATTACGGACGGCGACATTTTATTGTGGAACCAGTACGGGTACTTACGTCACACAACCCACCTGACGGAATACAAAAGAATGGCTGACGACGCGATGAGGTTGACGGTCATGTTCCCGCAGTCTCATATGAAGAAGCTGTTGGCAATAGACACAGGGCACGTACAGGACATGCTATCGGCCCTCGACATACACCATCGTAGGGTAAGAAGTTAAGACTTTCTGGGGACAACCCTTAAGGTTGTGGCAGGTACCCCTGACGCGGACGACCTGAGACACATAGAACTAACACAGACGCAAATGGTCACTGCAAGCAATAGGCAAATTTTAATAAATTCTAGAAATCAGGAGAAAATCAACCAGCTGACAGACACTGTGGACAAAATACTGAAAGTAGCAAAGGAAGGTCAAGCCGATACCGGTGACCTGTTCGAGACACTCGCAATGCGCAATAGGATTCTGATCCCCGAATTGGGGAACCTAATGCTTACTTTAACTCTGAAGAAATTAAACGTAGTAAATCCAGCTATAATAGATCACTCTGATCTTACGTCAATTCTCACTGACCAAATCACAGGGACTACCGTTGCAGACATATTGAAAGTGTCTAACATTAAGATAGATTGTAAAAATAATACAATTAATCTCATCATACAGTATCCCATAGTAACCAAGCTGTGCAAGAAAATAACAGTTTTTCCAGTCGTCACAACGGTACGGTCCTGCAGCTACAGGACAACTTGGTAGCCGATTGCGATGGTCAAATGTTGGCAGTGACGAACTGTACACAAACGGCAACAGCCACATTCTGCAGGCAACCTGAGGGCAGCACTTGCGCACAAGGCCTCCATTCTGGGGGCACAGCTCATTGTCAAACGCAACCAAGTCACCTCGACCCCGTCACTGTGGTTGATGACGGTATCATCATCGCTTATGGCGACTTCGCTGAGGTAAAAATCGACGGGACGAACCTCATCACGTTCAACTCGTTTGCCATCATCAACGGCACACGATACATGAACCGTAACAGCGTCCAGAATCGGTTCCCGGCAGTGGCAGCGTCCCCGCTATTAAATATCAGCGGCCACGACACGATACTCAGTACGGGAGTACATACACCGTCTGAGTGCAAACAACCTAAACTTCATCAATGAAATTAGGAGCAAAGTCACCACCGAAACTACGTCGACAATCTGCCTAAGCATAGTTCTGTTAACATTTGCTATGGGAATGGGGTTCTACTTTCTTCGCCTGCTCGTGAAGAAACGACGAGATGCCCAGCAGATCGCCGAACTGATAAAAAGCTACAATACGATTGAGGACGGTCGGTCTTCAAGAGGGGGAGTAGTTAACCACTGACACTCGGAATTCGCTGACACAGCGTTTTGGGAAAGTCAATGACTGGAGTCATGAGCGCCGCGGCGGTAATACAACACCGTACACGAGGCGCTAACGCTGCAGTTTTCGGGCAGCGACGGCAGCCCAGCGGCAGCCCAGCGACAGCCCAGCGACAGCCCAGCGACAGCCCAGCGACAGCACCAGCTGCATGGTTGAGGGCTAGCTTTAAGTTTGATGATTGTAACATTTAGTTTTAGTTTTTGATTCAACAAAGCGAGGTGTATCGCCCGCTAAATAAAGTTTATAAATTCTAACTCTCACGCGTTCCCCTTTAAGGGATTTAATTTATATACGGGTTTGACAGGATAAGTCCTACCTTTTTGCCAAAGGACATCAAAATCGTCCTTGAAACGACCGAGTTACAGGCGATCTTGTGATTTTAGATCCTTTTTGCTGAGACCCCCTTGCAAAAAAATGAAGTGAAATTTCGGTGAAATCCTGGAAATCATTGAATCAATTATGTTTTCGGAATCCTTAAGGATTTGGCCGAGCTATAGCAAATAATATGCCGCAAGCTTCTCTAGCTTATGATCAGCAGCCCAAAAGTAAGCAACAAATATTTTGAGTTTCTGCACAAATGGAACGGTTTTCTAGTAGCTCCCATTCAGCCAAATCCTTGCAGATTTTAAAAGGACCTTGTGCGTTAGGCTCGTAAGGACCTACTCTATCGATTGGCATTCAAGGATCATGGGGTCATCTAAGGACCAGCGAAAATCCTCGATGTCTTGGGACTACATGGTATAAAACGTTATTATCGAATTGTGAGGGAACGGGGGGAGATATCTCAAATTGGAAACAAACTTGATCTGCGTATGGTATACTAAACCTACATTCCTAATTTGGTGTCTCTAGCTTTTATAGTTGCTGAGATCGACGCGTTCATCCGGACAGACGGACGGACGGACAGACGGACATGGCCAAATCGAAATCTCGATTGATATTGATTAAGAATATATATACTTTATAGGGTCGGAGATGTCTCCTTCTGCCCGTTACATATTTTTGCACAAATCCAATACCCATTTTATGGGTGCAGGGAGGAAAAACAACATAAGGTTGGGTAACAAATTGACCCCATTATGCACAGAAGAGATAATACAAGCAGATTTGGGAACTTCAGTTCTCATTTAAAATTCTTGCACCACAACGTAGTGTTGAGTGAAAAGCATCAGTTATCGTATTGATCTGCTGAATATAAATTTGGGAAGGTTTGTGGAATTGCTTTGATATCTTTGTGTTCTTTTTGACTGATTTGAATTTGATAAAGAATGGATGAAGCAGTTAACGTTGCTAGAGCGTCTAGAGATCACGCTAATCCACTGTATTGAAAACGTCTTTCGTTGTATATGCCCACGGATTTGAAAAGGAATAATGGAGAAATGGATTATAGCTTGGACCTGAATCTACAATCTGCTATTACTTTGCTGAGATCGCCAATCTAAAGTAAGATAAATATGAGAGAGTATTGATTGTCAAAGGAGTAGAAGGAATTTTGTGGTTAGCCGATTCCCTTGTTCTATATAGTCGAATATAGTTAAAATAATGATGATCCCCACAATGCCGTTAAGGTAAAAAGATATAGATAGCGGAGGGTCAGTTACAGCCAATAGTTGAATTTGTAGCAATTAATTCGATTTTGAGAAATTGTATGGAGAACTTAGGAGAATCAAAGTACAACTGTAAGTACAAGCATAATACTTACACTAGCTCATAGCACCCAGATTATATGGTATGGAAGAAAATCAGTACACTTTTGATTGAAAGATAAGAGTTTGTATTTTATATAAGTTCTCAGAATTTGAGCTGTGTTATTGCCGTTCTTGTTATAACCTTTTGGGCTTTAGAATTATTAATATTAAATGTGTTTTAAAGTGAAATGTAAACGATTTGCTCTTGTTTAATTATGCATTCATCGCCATTATTGAAAAGCAAATATTATGTATGTATATACGAGCATGTATATATATATGCTCAAAGCTGCCTATCTCAATTTTCCATTTTGTGTAATAAAGTAACAAAACAATGTTGTGATTACATCAGTTGTCCTTTGTTGTTCGTTTTGTTTTATTTTGTTTTTAGTTTTAGTTTTAGTTTTAGTTTTAGTTTTGTTTAAATAATCTATCTGCTTGTGTGTGAGTTCATTATAGCTTGCTTTTTAGCTTCTCGTTTGTTGAATTTTATTTTGCTTAATTTTTAATCTGAAAGTATTCTTGGCTGAGCTTTAAGCGTGTCCTATGCCAGATTTCGATTTCACATAACATACGTATTCATGTATACAAATGTATGTGCATATATAAGGACGAATAACCCATGTCTTCAAACGGGTTGCATCCTTTTTGTTTTTGTTTTTATTTTATTTTGGATTTCGTTTTCGTTTTGTTTTTGATTCTTTGTTTGTTATTATTGAAATGACTGTAAGTGTGTTGCATTAAAAATTGTTTGTTGAATTATTATTATTATAAATTATTAATTATTGTTATTATTATTAATTTTATTAGTTTTATTATTATTAGGCGTATGCAAATATTTATTGCTACAATTATTATTGCCAGGTTCGATAAGAAAATAACTTTTTAGATATTAATGCATTTTGAATTGTTGGCATTATTTAAATATACATAATTGATGTACTTAGTTATTATTTGCGCCCAACACATTTGCTGGGCTCTATACTTATTTATTTATTGTTATGCTTGAATAATTTAACACTCTGTTGTGTAAAGTAAAATTTGTTGACTAGATTATTCACTAGCGTCCTTCGTTTGTTTTAATTGTTAATTGTTAATTGTTAATATTATTTAGTATTGTTGCTGAATGTCGCACATGTTTAATACTTTTTGTTTCTTGCTTTGTTCTTGCCATATGCTACAGTTGGCATTTATAAAACTGCTCATTTATAATTGATTCTTTATTTAATTAATTCATTTCATTTACTAGCTACGGGTTAATAACAACTGGCAAAAAAATAACCTTTATAATGCACCTGCGCTAACTTTATGTTGATTTGGTTTGCGTTTTATTGCTTTATTAATTTACTAGTTGAACTTTTCACCGACGCTTTCTATCGCTCGTTATTGCTTTCCATTGGCATCAAATGATACGTATATGACTCCTACATCCTAGCCCTGTACCCAAAGACTGAAGGACCTGTGTCCTGATTGTGCGGCTGTTCATAAAACGCGGGCAAACCTATGATATATACTCGTCCATGGACACCGGAAGAGGTGCGAGTATCTGACGGATCGGCATTGAAGGTAAGGGTGTTATAAGTCCAGTCCGTTGGTCGGAATGTTGGATCCAGGTATCTCACAAGTCAATGGGTCAATGTTTCAGGGGTCTGAGCCGGGCACAGGCTATACTCGTACTTATATTTGAGTTAGATACCCTGTTATTGCTAAAAAGGGGTTTATTATGTAATTCACAGAAATAGACGTGTCAGGCTCCATAAGTTATATTTGTATTGATCAGCTAACTTATATTCATATATTGAGTCCGTAAAGCTATTTCCATCTATCCGTGTATCCGTATATCAGTTTATCTGCCGGTCTAATTGCATTTCTGAATGCAAATACAAAACATAGGTATTATGTGAGTATATTCCTTATATTTTCTAAACTTGTTAATTAAATGTTGAGTTTGAATATCAAGTATGTAATAATATATATGTATTTGGATGCACTATAGCTATATATTTGGGTTTTGTTTTGTTTTCAATTTCGCAATACTACAAACTTTGAAGCTGCTGCTGAATTGTTGAGCTATCTGAATTTTGGGTACAGGGTATTAAATAGTCGACAATTCTCGACTATAGCGAACGCACATGCTGTCTGTTGGCCGTTACTGAGGACGGATTAACTACAAAAAAATGCAAATGTTATTCTTAAGGTAATTAAAAAATTACTAATTTAACTAACGTTGGCCTGCGGCCTGATGTTGCATACATACTTCATTTATAGGCACGATTTCTCAAGCACCAGTTAGGATCAAGGATAGAGAATCAGGCAGCTCAACCGTAATTCAACTGAGGATTGAGGAAACCGTCCTGATTTGCTTCATTTTCAGCTAATGATTACTCGCATGTACTCTGTATGTACATTTGTATTTGTACATACCTATGTATATGTATTTGTTACAAGTAATTATTATTTCTTATATGGTTTTTAAGGCAAACGCAAACGCATTTTAATTGTGAATACATACTTAGTGCCAATCATTATGCACTTTATTTCTACACAGTTTTTTGTTTTTGTATTTTGTTTTTGTTTTTGCTTTAGAATATGCCACTCGATTTATGTTTTGTTTTGTATTTAGCTGTATTTGCATTAGTTGGTATTCAAATTAATAACTGGCCTAAAAATGTTAGAGCCCAGTTAAGCAGATGTATTGATGCATAATATAGTATGTATATACATACATATAATACTTATGTATGCATTTATGTATGTATAATAATTCATTATTGAATTTTGCTAACTCGCTCTCAGTGTAATTTCTTTTGATTAAATTAAATGTTTTACATTAATTTATTACATCATTTGCTTTCGTTTTTGCTTTTGTTTTCATTATTAAATATAGTATGTATGTATATTTTACTTTATTTTACGTGAAATCACAGTCCGTATGTGAAAAGACTTTATGTACTTGAATGATAAAATATATGTATTTATATGCATGGATTTGTTGTATATGTCCTTGTAAATATGTTATATGTTATGTATATGCTACTTAGTACATTTGTTTGCAGTTATGTATGTATGTATTTGTCTATACTATCTGTATGTATGTATCTATTGTATGTATCTCGCTTTATCGTATTATCTATTATTATAATTATGCATAAATATCTCAAGGCTGTGACTGAAAAATTTTAACAAATTGTGTATTGAGCGATGTGTATTTCTTTCTTTGCGTTTATGTACTCGTATGTAAATTACTGCATTCAATGGATAACAATTCATATCATATTATTATATTTAAAATATAAACTTTTTAATAAAAGGCATTCGTTAAATCTGGTTGCATTTGTTTTTTTTTTTTTTTTTTTTGTTTTTTGGTTTTGTTGTAAGAAAAAAAGGTTCTTGATTTGAGTTTCAAATTGATTTTAACTACATAATGTTTATATCTATAAGATTTGATTCAAATTGTTCATTATTTATTAGCTAAAATTGTTTATTTCATGAATTTGTTGTTCAACATTCGTTAAGCTTATTTTAATTATACACACCGTACATATGTATGTATGTGTGTATGTATGTATAAGCTAATTTAATAAAAAAAGCTTCTTTGTGAGTTCTTTGTTTTTGTTATAACTTTTGTTTTCCCTCATTGTTTACGTTTTGAGTTGATATGAGCATTCACATAAGGTTTATGATCCTAAAATCTGTGTAACTCGTGCATATGTATGTGTGTTCCTCGTATGTGTACGCATACATACACATACGCGTAAGTGTTGAAAACTTGAAAGCAAATAGCAAAAGCGCATCCTAGACAAGTTAACCAAGGGTGGATACTAGCTCTGATCATTGGTTTCCGGTTTACGGTAGTTAGGATCTAATATTGTCATCAAAAATGGGGCAATGGTAGCACAAGTTATAGAAGGGACAAAGACAGAGCCAAAGCATATGGTATATAGAGTAAGTAAGTATAATAGTATATAGCGTAGTCGGAAAGAGATGGAAGCTGTATGGGGCAGGGCAGAAGTGGGAAGGAGCATGGACGAGAGTGATGTGAGGAGTGTGTAAACTGTTTCATATTACACTAGCCATTCGTATTATTAAGTAGTATGTATATAAGTAGTAAATATATGCATATATATGTGATTACTTGAAGTGTTTCACTTGATTTTAGATTTGCTTTAAAAAACTTCTTACTCAATAATATTTGTTGTTCTTGATTTCTACGTTAATAGGTAAAAATTCATAAGCGCCATTTTGTCAGCTGATTTGATCAATATAATATGCCATCGATGCGAGGCGTCTCCAGTTGCGCCTAGAACGCCATGCTAGTGCGTCGACCCCCCATGGAGCCTCCCCCGACGCCCATGCCCCCGCCACCGCCACCGCCACGCATCGTATTGTGCGACACACTGCGACCCATGCGCGCCTCACTGCCCCGCCTCTCCCGCGCTCGCCGCAACAGATCCGAGGTGCTCGGCCGCCGACTGTTGCTGCTGCTGGAGGAGCCACGGCGTCGGCACGAGGCAATATCCGAGGTCGAGGAGCGGCGTATGTTCCCCGATTCGCAGTCAATTGCTGCCGCCGAGGATGGCGCCGCTCCTCCACCCCCTCCAACTGCCATATAGGGCGACAGGAAGTACGGCGACAATGAGGATGCGAAGGCCGGCGTGGGTAGCAATTGTGTGCTGGAGTTGCGTCGTGGCGTGAACGGTGACTGTGCATAGTCGACGAGTAGATTCATTGACTCCTGCGCCTGTTCTTGATCCGTATCCGGGTCGACACCCTCGATTCTCAGGTGTGGCGGGATGCGCATGTGCGCAGCCGCGCCCGTGGCCTTCAGGCTAGTCTCCCTGATGCCACCACCGCCCAGCGAGGATGAGCGGGATGCCGACTCCGATTTGTGGCCGCCACCACTCGAACCACTGGCTCCACCCGTACGCAGGCCGCTGTACAGCGACTTGATGTGAAAATCAAAGGACTTGAAATTGAGCAATGAGCGGCGCTTGTGGCCTTTTAACTGTGATTGGCTGTGGCCAAGATCGGGCTCGTCCTTGCCAGCGGTGACTCCGGCTATGTCATTGTTATTAAGCGTATCGAATTGCATTTGCATGGAATTTGGGCCAAAGGACCCGCTTAGCGGCTCAATTGTTGCTGTTGTTGCTGTGTTATTTTCCAGGGCTTGTTGCTGTTGCAGTTGCAGTTGCTGATGCTGTTGCTGTTGCTGTTGTTGTTGGTGTTGCTGTACCTCATGCTTGCTTATTGTTGTTGTCATAGTATTGCTACTTAGGCTAGTTTTACTGCTAATCACTTTCAAAAATTTATTATCATTATCTAAGGACTCCTTTCGTCACTGAATAACACAGAAACCCTGCTTCGCAGCCTCCTTCGCATCCGCCTCCTCAATGAAAGCCTCCTCCTCATGCTTGGGCGAGTCAGCACCGCAGGGCCCCCCACCGCTCAGGCTGAGCGGGCCCTGCGGGCAGGCTGATTGTCACCGAAGCGCCAGAGTTGATATCATTGGCGGTCTCACCGGCTTGTTCTCTAATATCCGCTCCAATTCCAGCATCACGCTTGAGGACAACCGTGGCAACAGCTGCGCGATAAGGATCGGTTAGGATTAGCTGGAACCCACTGGATCAGCTAAGCAACTTACCTGCAGCGACTGCAGGCTCTGGTGGAGCTGCTCCGCCGAGGTGGCACCCAACAGAAGGCACTGAACGGGCTCGTGCTTCAGAGACCAGGCAATCGACAGCTGAGTCGGACTACAGCCAAGCTTCTCCGCCAGCGCGGCCAAGTCCCGCAGGCGATCGCAGTGGCGCCGGCCCTCCTCGATGCGATCCTTGCCCCAGCTACCCTGCGGTGATAGTGCAGCCTAAAAGCAGGAGATAAATTCTTATTACACGCTTCCCCAACAATATGACAGGTGGTCGCACATTGCGATTGATCTCATCCTCGGTCCACGAGAAGCTCTTGGTTTTGAAAGAGCCCTTGGGCAGAAAGAGCTTGTCCCCGTTCTGTGTATCGCTCAATGCCATGGAGAGGGGTCCCCAGGCCATCAGGCCCACTCCTATTTTGTTGTACATCTCGGGTAGATATAGTTCGCACTTCTCGCGGCAAAACATATGGTACTCGGACTGCTCAACGATCGGTGTAATGCAGTTGAATTGCCGGCAGTTGGTATAGGCCTCCATTATCTCGACCTGGGACCATCGGGCTGTACCCCAGTACATGGCCCAGCCCTGTTGTATGACGTAACTCATTGCGCGCACCACTTCTACAAAGAATTGCCAGGGAATGGTCAGTGAAAGAAATCGGTAAAAGAGATAAGTAAAGCCTTATATGCGTATAATTATATTAGTAGATTTGTAGTAGTAATGGCAATGGAGGAGCGTAGCCCTTTTGTGAGCTGACTGTCTAAGGATATCGAAACGATTGTGAGTTATTCGTCGATGCCTTTGTCTCAGGAGATTTCTGTAGTTGCGCGAAAAGTTTAAGTTCACTAAACAACATTAGTTTTTAACCAATAGTTCTGTAAATCCGATAAACAATGATACAGGTATAACCCACTGGGTGTTGGTGTATTGGAATAGCTTATGGTCTATCTAGAAAACTGTGTTTTAAAGTATAAATGAAGCTGTAGGAATATGTATTCAAGAGTAGGTAAAGGATTGGGATAAGTATAAGATGAAACAGGTTAAGGCATTGGTATAAGTTTTGGTATTTCTATAAGTATAGATACTGGAAATGTTAAATGTAGTGAATTAGGATCGCTATATTAAGCGAATTAGAGTATAGATAAAGAAATAGCTAAAGGAATTGGTATAGGCATAGATAGAGAATTGAGATAGGTGTTGCAGGTATAGAAGCTAAAGATAGGTATACATGTAGCTCCAAGAATGGGTATTGTCATCAAGAGAGGATTGGAATAAGTGCATAGATTACAATATTGTCTAAGGAATAGTACGACGAATTGGTAAAGGTAGACATTTGTAAATATATTGAATTAGCTTTAGATATATGTACATATGTATGAGTAAATTGATCGGTATAGGTATAGTCATCGACATCGGTAAATGTTTAATCATAGGTATTATCGGTATGCGTATGGCATAGTTAAAAGAAGGGGTAAGTGAAGCGCTACTAGTAATGCTATGGCCAGAGGCTGGTTTTGAGGTTGAGAGTACCCACCTTCCATGGGGCACATGGGATCCGCCTTATGTATGATGACAATATCGATGTAGTTGAGTTGCAGTCGCTGCAGACTTGCCCGCACGCATTCAATGATGTGTTTACGGGAGAGACCCCGCTCCTCCGATCTACTCAAACAATGAGGCAGTTAGTGGATGGGTTATAATAGGTATACGGATTGCAGTTCAACTCACTTCGTGCTCCAGTACACCTTGGTTGTGATCACATAGGTGGTGCGCTTCCAACCCGTGCGCTGCAATATTTTGCCAATTTCCGTTTCAGAGTGCGCCTCGGAAATGTCGAACAAGTTAATGCCGCTGTCGATGGCCAACTTGAGAATGGCCTCGGCCTGCTCATCACTGACGCCCGGTGAGAAGACAGGCCAAGTGCCCAGGCCCACGTTCGAAATGCGCAGCCCGCTCTTCCCCAGATTCTTGTACCGCAATCCGGGCGTGGGCGTCGAGCCGTGCCGCAGCGGCAGCGCCGGATTGGAGCCCAGGCTTATCGAACGGCCTGTAGCGGGTACGGGGGCGGCAACAGTCCAGAGATTGATCAGTATGTCGGGGTTGGGTTGGATTGGGTTGGTTTGGTTCGGAAGTGCATGCGACGGAAAATGTTTGTTTATTTCATTGTTAGCGAATCCCATTGCAAACTGACTCGGGCCACAAAACGTGCATTAACGAAATCAAAAACATAACATAGCACTAACAAGACTTACAAATCGAGTGGTTAATACGTATGCAAGTGTGATAAGTACCGGGGGAGGACCCCAATCTAAATAAGGCTCATTTAGCATTAACTCATTAACTATTGAAAGACGGAGATGGAGCTGCATTGATTACCAAAATATTTAAAAACTGTTGTTGCTTGAAGTAAATTCTTAAGAATATTGATTTTTTGTATCAAAAAGATGATATTCGTTAGAAAAGCATTTCATTTAGAAACATAAAACTGGTATATTAAAATAAACAATCAACATTTGAACATGTTCTGTAAGTATTTCTTAATAGATTTATATAAATTTCTTATGAAAGAATGCATCTCTGCAGTTAATATTTGGAAATCGACGGAATATATATAATAAATATTCTATCTTTAGTTTATATAAACAAAGCTTAGCATGCTTCCGTCAATAAATTATTTAGGTTAATAAGTAAATATTTAAATATAAATTTTCCAAGGGGGTCTCGTGCCATTTATGGAAAATCATTGGCAGAGCGTACCGCGTGCGAACTACGGGCAAACTAGAGTTATATCGTGATCGGAAAACTCAATACGCGTGCACCTCTAGTCAGAATTACAGTGTTCGAGTACGAGCGTGTACGAGTACTTATACGTCTTTGATATGTATGTACGTACAAGTATGTAATTATAAAAATATAACAAGCCAAGCAATCGAAGAGTATCAACTAAAAGAACAAAAAATGATAAGGTTATATAATAGTGAGAAATTCGATACCGAAATCAAGATGACCGCCCGTACCACTGAACTCCTCCATGCAGTCGAGTGACGCTATCGGAGCCCGGCACCTGCAAATAGAGCGGCAATACAGTTTTTAAGGATAAGATTCTTCCGAATTTTAACAGCTTAATACCAATTTACCTTTGTAGAAAAGTATCATCCACAAGGTATATACATAAGAATATTAGTTATATGATTCATATTCATTCAAACTCATATGTGCATAGTTTTGTATCAGAATTTATTGTGAAATTCATAGCCTGACTCTCATTTAACTTGAAACACAATTAATTGTTATTCCATTTGCAATGAGAATAAGGTAAGTTCTATCAGACCTGTTCCCATTTCCAGCTACTTTACATTCCGAATCGTATGCGATTTAGTATTGTCTCCGTTTTGAGTTTTGTTCGAATACTCAATCGATTTTGTAATCTCAGAACAACTAACAACTTCTATTCCGAATGATTTGAGCGGAAATGAGAACAGGCGTAAATATAATTCCAATGGTAACAAATTAAACGTACAAAAGTAGTCGAATTTTGGTAAGATCAATTGGCTTGTATACCATACACCTATTGATACAAATACATAGGTATTTATATATGACACTTATTATAATACATACATACTCCTGACTCCTGATGTAGTTGAACTGAATTTCGTTTTCTCATGTTCGTGGAAACTGAAATTGTCTGGAAAAGCTCCAAGGCACATGGGAAATCTTTTCATGAGCATAAAATTGCATATAACCAATGAAGATCTTGCGATTGACACTTAAGTATGGAATCGACCCGCCCCACCAACTTATCGATAAAGCCAACGATCTTCGTTTCCATGAAGATGAGAAAATGCACCGCAATTTGTACAGTACAAATATAATTCATCTCTACTACTGCAGCAACGGTCCTAAAATTTCCTTATAACAACAATCGATCCTACATTTAGAGGTTACGCAGTCTATCGAAACCTTCGATTTCTAGCACGCTCAGACTCGACCAATTTCAAGCCAGCTGTCGCAACTTTTACCTGTAAATTGTCACCGGGTTTGAGTCGTCGCTCGCATTGTCCATATTGTTGTTGTTGTCGTTGTTGGTCGCTTGAGCGGAGGAGGCGCCCGCTCCAACCACATTGGTGGTTACCGTGGCGCCCATCACGAAATTCAAACTAGCTGGCAACGCCATGCCAGACACATTCAATGTGCCATTGTTCATGGCGTCCGCAGCCACCGTTGCCGACGCTGCTTCTGCTGCATTGGCAGATAGGTTCGATGTGCCAATAAGTGCGGGCGGTTGCAGTACCGTTATGTTCGCAACGTCGCTGCCCCCAACACCGCCGCTCAGGCCGCTGGACTCGTGCCCGAGCAACAGCGGGGTCCTGGCATTAGGCACCTCCACGATGCCCTGTTGTTGTTGTTGTTGTTGTTGTTGCGCGTACTCGTACGTTGTGTGCGTGACGCCGCCCGTGACGACCGGGGATGCATTTGTGTTTGTGTTTGTATTTGTATTTGTATTGGCATTTGTGTTTGCATTTACATTTGCGTTTGTGTTTGCACTGGCATTTGAAGTGTTGGCCTGACTGCCATCACTGTTCAGACTGCATACCATCGACATCTTAAGCGGGTGTGCTTGCCAGCCGTACTATGCGTGTGTGTGTGTGTGTGTTCTCTTTCCTTGTATGGTTAGCTTACGCACAAAATGGTTTCCATCATTGTTTCTCTTTTTAATTAGTTTTGAGTTGTTAATCCTTTGTTTCGGTTTTAGTTGAGTTTTTGTGGTTGTTTATTTGATTTTTGTACACTACTTTACTAAAATTTGACTAATAATCACAATTTGAATGTTTCACAGCAGCTTGTAGCTATAACTGCTACTTTAAGGCAAGTCCAGTCAAAAATATGTTGCTTTGGATCCTGTGGTATGGATACATATAAATATATATATTATGTATACGCACATACATATACATACACACTCATACATTATACAAACGCAATACCGTGTTGTATTATTTACATTTTACTGAGCTGTAATATGCAATCAAATTCTGGCACAATTCATTCGGAAAGTTAGCGCCGAATACCATTAAGAGTCACATGCCACATGCCACATTTTGCGGCAATCAATTCATGTACTATATACACGTAACAACCGAAAGCAAACTGAATACAAAGCTTGATACGCACTAACCCAGAGTTAACCTCAAGTTTTCTTTTAATTCATGCCTGCCTGAAGCAGATTTTATTACAACCATTTGGAGTTTCTTACTGATGAATAACTTTTTACCTGAATCTCGCAAGCAGTGGAAATCCTTACCAAATGAATACTAACTTTAGAAAAATTAAGGACATTGGGACATACATCAGCGCTCTACGATTGTTGTAAGCAGTATGAATGGTTGAGATTAACCATATAAGCTCGCTTCAGGTGAATTAATTGATGAGTATGTTGATCTTTCGATCTCTTTGAATTGCAGGGAGTTTTGTAGTCGAGTATTGAAACTACATATGTCTGGCTGTAAAACAATCGGAAAATGTAAACAGTGGCAAACACATGCAGGACAACAGAACTATCACAAAAGCTGTTGAAGTAATGGGGTCAAAGTTCATGACACCAGGAAACAAAAACAAACTGTGCGGCAGACGTGTCCAGTCTATCAAGTACTTGAAGGGACGGTATGTCCCTCAGTAATTCTGTATCAGGAAATTTAAGATTAATTTCAAACTACAATAATGGGAAAAGAATCGAAAATTGAAAGGGAATCGAATGCATGAAATAAGAACATTTAGGAAAAAATACTACATTATATATGTAAGTTTACTCACAAGCTGTGAGTTAATTGAGAAATAATTCTCACTATGAATCTATATATATATATATATATATATAAATGTAACAATGGTGTGTGTCAATATAGAAAAGATTTCGAGGCAATATACAGTTTGCATTAAGAATTGCTCTTATCTATTTTTCGATTCAATAGCAACATTGGGCTTTCCCTTGCCCGGGAGTTTGTTAAATCTAACCCCACGGGCGGAGAACTGTTGTATGCAACTTGAAAAATCTAGCGTCACCACGGACGGGATTAAGGTTGAATGTGTGAGAGAAGGTTGTTGTTAGATCTGTTTCTAAGTACACAAATAGATCATAGGGCGGCAGGGAAAATAGTGGTAATTTATTTTTCCTTATTTCATACTTTCTCATCCATGCAAAAACTATGTGCCACAGCGAAGTAGGGCGGGGTACAACAACTTATTTTTTATTATAAATGTTGAAAATATGAGTTTTTTGAAAGTGTTAATATGAATTGAATGAATTATTATTTAATAAATTTCTTTGATGGGTCAAAAGCTAAGAGTTATGAACAAAATCAATAAATAATTCACAATTTGTATATTCAAAATAATAATCGTTACGGTCCCTGCTCAGAACTGTTACGGTTCCTGGTTAGTATGTTGCTTAGCTATTTGAATTAAGTAAATATGTTGAAGGGACTCTAAGAAATTTGATCAATGATGACTCGCCCTAAGGTATTTTGGACATTTTTTTATTTGAACTGCGGAACAACAGTAAAAACGTGACCTGAAACCAAACATTAGCCGGTCGGAAAGGGACCCAGGGCATAGGCCACCTCACGTGGCTGGTCACGCAACACAAACAGAACAGGTCAAATGCAAATTATTGTGCCCGCCAAGCAAAAAAAAGCATTATGGCTCAGGCCAGGGCCTAGGCCCAAGTCCAAGCCCAAGCCCAAGCCCAGGCCCAGGCCCAGGCCCAGGCCTAGGGCCAGGCGCAGCATTGACTTTGGCTAAAACCCAATGCCTAATTTTTGTTGCCGGCCCGCTGGCCCGTGACTTCTGGCGTGACCTTCGGCCAGAAAGGGTAGGCTCGAAGTGCGGCCATCACGAACCCGTAAGTACATAGCACTCGCACACAAATCTAGAACTAACAGCACAGCATGGTATTACTTACATTACACGTTAATATTGATTTTGTAACAGCAGCGGCAGGAAGTGCATTAAGTATTTTAGCAGAGGATTTTGATCGTAGATTAGCCAGCATACATATACATTCATACTACTCAACAAACTGACAGCTTTTAATTAGACCTTGAACCTGAATCAAGTCCACGAAATCTAAATATACACATTTCCCCAACTTGGCCAAGACGAAATTCTGCACACAAATCAACAATTCACAGCTTCGAGGCCAGTCAAATGGAAAGTGGACTCGGCAATAATTAGTATTCGACGATTCAGTCTGCTAATTGACATTATATAGAAGTGTAATCGGAATCTTAAATCTTATGTACTATACTGACAGAACACATATATTAGCCAGCAATCAGACTGGGAAGTGTAATAATAGCCAAGCACAAAACGCGTGTCGAATGTGTTTGGATAATATCTAAGGCTTTGATTAAATGTATTGTTGTACAATGTATGATTGGGCCATTATATACAATTATTTCTAGATCAAAGCTCTTAATACCCTGTTGAAACGGGGGACAGGGGTATAATCGAGTGGTGAATGTATATGTTACATTTACAAGGACTCATTCCCCTTTCAAACATTGTATTTAACCCTCTATTCCTCTGTGTAATCACAAAGACTATATAAGCCATACATAAGTGCCATAGAATTCGGAAAATCTCCCTTTATTAAAGATCACCCTAGAGGCCTGAAATATTTTTATTCACTAGAAATAGTTTCTCGACTCTCGCACAATTTTCAACTAACATTTACTGTTTATCTACTGTTAAGCCTCTATAAACATCGCATTGTTTTGATTTCAGACCTGGCTACGGAGTACACTTAGAAAAATAAATGCTCTGAAATGCAGAAAGCCGCCATACTTGTGTAGCCAAAGGCAGCTAGCATTATTTGTGTCCTGACCTTCAGAAATATATTTCTGAAATTTCGAAATTATTTTTACTAATTAGAAATGAATTCTGGCTTTTAGGGTGAAAGGGCGATCTTTTGAATTCTATGGCATAAATTGTTCTGAGTGTAGTTACTATTCGAATTGTCTTAACTAGAGCATAATTGCTTGCCCCAAATGTGCGAGTGTAAACAAAAGTTGCATTAGAAGAAACTCCAGAGCTCCCAAATGTATGCTATATTAAATTTCAGATTGTCGCCGACATGTGTGTTGTCAGATTTGCGATGTGTGTGATGGTGTGTGTGTGTGTGAAAAGTCCATTTATTGATTTTGCTTAGCACTTAAATTGTCACATTGGCGATTATCTGCTCAGCAGTAATTGGTGCTGTGACCTTATATATGCACATGTAATTACATACTTATATATGTATGCACATGTGTGTCTGTGTCTGTGTGTGTGTGTGTCCATAAATCAAGAGTCATGGCAGTGCCTTGGCTCCCAGTGGGGCAACTACTGCTACTGGCTGTTGGGCTTATTACAACTGACCCGCAAAGCCCACAATTACATAAAAGTTGCTGCGCCCGGCCCTTGATCTTAATAAGAAGTTGCCGCAGAGATTTTGGGTCGGCCTGAAAGCCACAACAATAACAAGCAAACAAACAAACAAAAACAAACAAAAGGAAAACTGCTGCTGAAAAAATAAATGCAATTTTATGTTTATGCACTTCGTTGCAGCAGCTGCCACGGACATGGACACCGCGGCACCGGCTGCGACCCTCCCTGCCCGCTGAGCCTTGACTTGTCTCGAGCTGATGCTGAAAATAGCACACAAGTGCTTCTTACAATGTGTGTGTAAGTGTAAGTGCACATATACAATTACTGCATATGTGTGTGTGTGTGTGTGTGTGTGTGTGTGTGTGTACGTAAGTATGCTATATTACGACACGCTTAAAGCCGCGATGTTTCTGGTTTTTCATTTGACTGAGTGCAGGGAAACTGAACAGGGAAGTAGGAGGGGCATGAAAACGGAATTGGAAACTAGCCATGAGCTTATTTGCCACAGCTCAGCTGCATTTCCCAGCATTAACTTGTTATGGAATGCCCATACATTGGACAAAGTGCATAAATATTTGATATGCACCTAAATATTTCAACTAGTCGAATCGATTGTGGTGCGAGTTCATCGATTCAAGCTCGGTTAATCAGGTGAATTAATATCCGCAAGCATTTAACGTTAAGAGGCAAACCTGAAACCGTAAACGGTAAACGAAACTCGAGCACAGATCCTTAGATACACGGATCCACAGATTTACAGATTTACAGATTTACAGATTCGCACGTACATTTGGCTGTTGGCGTCGTGGGCCGTCAGGGGGATTGGCGGGTGTTGCCAGCCAACCGTTACTGGGTCGTTAGGGCCACAGTTTTAGATGGCTTAGACGCAGCACGTCGCCGACAGTATAAATAATAAAATAAATACCTAAATACATACTTGCATACGAGTATACACGTACAAACGTATGTAGGTGTGCGGTAACTTGTATAGGAATGGAACGCTGTTTGCACTGGCTACTGGTAACCGGTCGATAGGCCGCATTGGTTTTCCCATTTACAGTTTGTTCTCAAGGGGAGAAGAGTGCAGGGTCTACATGGGTGTTGTGCAGTATTCCTCTGACAGTCGCTCCGTCTAACCGTACATATGTGTCCCATAATGTTAAAGCTACAGTCACAAAACTAGATATCAGAATTACTAACGATCCTTGAAAGATGTGAACAAAAATAGGATATTTAACAAGATTACTACCTCTGAAGAACATTTGAATACGATTACACTGGGAATAGAGTATAATGCAGTCGGAAGCCGTCTCCAACTGGTTTATTTAAGTTGTACTCGAAATTATAGTAGATTTGCTTTGAGTCTGACTTAAAGCAAAGGAATGTAAAAACTGTATATATGTATTGTAATATTAAGCTTTATCTCCTATTGTATTTTGACCTCATATGTCCGCTAAAAACCTGCAAAGCAATCGATATAAAGCTGACTGAAGGCCTCCGATTCGGGGAACTATTGTACTTTACTGCGTTGTTTGTTGATCGCGAGTTGTATGTTTGTGTATGTGCGTGTGTGTGTGTTTGCGTGTTCGTGTGGCATGCAACGTTTGAAACAACACTGCTTGTCATGTTTCTATGACTAAAAGATCAAATGACACGCGCCTGAGAGCAAAGCCTGCACGCCAAAGCCAGCAGTAAATAAACGGAATACAAACGTATTATAAACTCATTATTGTAATTACGTTTATAAGCGAGACATCAAATAAACAGATTTTGATTCGATTGTGACTGTTTGAGCCCCAATGTTCTTGAAATATATCCTTACTATCCTTACCTCCAAGGAAAAGCAGGAATAAAGGACACATATGCTTATATGTAATATCTGCAGACTAGATTTAATTAATAAACGTCTGTTCACACTGAACAATGCTGCTTAGGGCCGAAATGTTGTTGTTTTCGTTTAGCAAAAATAATAATAAATAACAGATTGGTGTAAAATGTAATAAGGATGCTGGTACGTGCAATGAGCAACGTGCCACATGCGGCACAGACGCAATAAGCGACGTGTCTTGTGTGCCACCAACATAGGAGGACCCAAAAGGGAACAGGGGGAGAACCCAGAAGGGGACCCAAAAGTGGCCCTAGGGCACAACCCAAGGGAGTACCCATTTGGTGTCCCCCTTAAAGGGAGGACATAGGAACGAATCCAGAGAAAAACCCTAGAGGAGGATTCAGCGAAGGTCCCAGGGAAGAACCCAGAGGAGTACCCATGTGGTGGACTAAAAAGGGGGACACAGGAACGTATCCGGAAAAATACCAAGAGGAGGATACAGCGGAGATCCCAGGGAAGAACCCAGAGGAGTACCCATGCGGAGGACTTAAAAGGAGACCCCAGGAATAAACAGAGAGGAACCCAACAGGGGAACCGAGGAAAGATCCCAGAGCAGGACCAAAATAGGGATCGAGGGAAAAGAACCCAGCGGAGGACTCAATATGATGGTTCAAGAGGTAACCAAGAGGATGACCCAAAAAGGAGCACCCAGGGAAGAACCCGGAGGAAGACCTAGCAAAGGACTCCAAAGGGGGCCAAAGGAAGAACACTGAAAAAAAACACATATGTTATCCTTTAATTTGTCTTTCTTGTTTGTCACTTTTTGGTAAGACACCATCAAAAAAACAGAAAAAAACATATTGATTTCACGGAAAATATCAGCATAATACCGAAGACCAAAGATCAGAAGCTGAAGCAAATAATTGGATTGGCACTGCACTAAGCGTATTGACACGTTGAAGCCCACACTATGGATATACAGATGACAATCTGAACAATGTTTAATCAAGAGTTGGAAGTGAGTAACTTGTAGGACTAATAAGGATACACAGATGCTTAAATTATACACAATTCGAGATCTTTTGCTTGTGAAGCTGTTCGAAATTTGTGATTCGTTCGATGCCGGTGAGTTAGTTCTCCAAAGTGAAGAGCGACAGGAAGAGATGAAAGCTGAACAGGACTCGACTCGGCAAGAAGGATGCGTGTTTCGAGTTGTGCGACAAAAGTGAAATACCCAAGTGAATACGGGATGGAGGGCCGGGCAACTGAATGGATGCCAAAATGAGATTGCATCTCTGTTATATTACGTATATTTGCATATATTGAGATACAAGGAATTGAATCTCGCTTAGCGTGTACCCAAATACTAGTATATACTCTACACGTGTATATGTGAGCATGTGTATATGCATGTGTGTGTGTGTGTGTGTGTGTGTGCGCATTTATACAGTTGTAGTGGCATGTAAATAAATAAACAACTTTGGGATTTGGGCACTCGAGATGTCATTTATGGCACTTAACGGGCATTTAAAAATGCAATTTTCAGTTTTATTCAATTTGTGAGTTTGCTACAAGCATGTATATACATGTGTGTGTGTATGTACATACATATATATATACATATATCTATACAATATATATATATATATATTTATACATGTGCATGTGCTTCCAAATTTAAATGTTATTCACTGTGTTTTATATGGTTGTAGACATAATACATACATATGCTAATATCTACGCTTTGTATGTGCTTATGTATATGCTTTACACTATTCTACAATTTATTTATGTTTTTAAATAAATATTTTATTGTTGTCGTTCGCTTTTGCCGCTCTTGCCGCGCGCCGTGGCCGTCCGTTGCGTCTGACACGCGAAACACGTAACACCGCAATGAAGTCGACAGACGAAAGACAAAATATTTTGGCCCGCAAGCCGAAAACAGCAAAGCGAAAATGGCGAAAACGCTGGCAGTGACTGAGGCAGCAGGCAGCAGGCAGTGGGCAGAGGGCAGCAGGCAGCATGCAGTGGGCAGCAGGCTGAAAGCAGAAGCACAAAGCAGAGGCGGAAAGCGGACTTGGCAGACTTGGCAGACCTGGCAGCGCGGCCACAAACAACACACGACCAGAAATTTGAATGGGTGAGAAGGGAAACCGTTTGTGCGAAAAAAGAAAACACTGCCAACAACGGCAACAACAATAACAATCACAACAACAACAACAACAAGAACAACGACAACACGCGGCATCTCGGCAAACGGCATCGGCATCGGCATTCGGCATTCGGCATCGGCATCGGCATTGGCATCGAAACGACGACTACGCAAAATGCACGTGTTATTTGCACACAAAAAAAGAGAAGAAATAAATAAATAAAAGGAAAATGTCGTATTCGCATAGGCGTCGCAGAAATAGAGAGCAAGAGAGTGTGAGCAATACAGAGAAAGATGGAGAGAGCGAGAAAGAATGCGAGCAAGCAAGAGCGGAAACTAGCACGCGCAATTGCAATTGAGAGTGTTACAAACATAGTTGAGCTTTTTGGCTCTCTGTTTTTGTGGTGAATTTGAGTGGCACACACGTGTTCCAGTTTTCAAGCGCACCATCTAGTACTAAACCGCAGTGCCACCCATGCCACCCCATGCCACCCCATGCCATCCCATGCCATCCACATACAGTCCTATAGCAGCCCAACCCCACCTCAACTAAGAACAACTGCGACTCTTGTTACCATGTTTCATCCAAATTGTGCCTCCGCCAGGGATATGGAAATGGACACGTATTCACATACATACATATAAAAATATACTATACTATGTATATATATATATATACACATACATACATACATACATATACATATATATACCTACATATCATATACAATTTGTGTCGAGAGCACTTTTTTTTGGCTCAAGCAAAGCGTAAGCTCACTTTTCAGTTTTTATTGTTGATTTGTGTGGTTTTGTAACACAAAAGTGCACCATGACTTATATGGATACTGCACATATCACTTTTTGAAGGAATTAAGTTATCAGGATGCAATCATACTGCTGCAGATGGAATTCACTGGAATTCGTTGGATAGCACTATTGTTTGTATCTTGAATTCACAAGGAATTTTCAATTGCCTGGCATCCTGATTTATATACTTAAGTTTTTCATTTATTTATTTAATTGCTTTGTTTATTTAAGAAACACACAACCTAGATTTTACTGTGCGATACTCACGATAGGATCGATAAATGAAACTATCACGTCGAGGAGCTAGCACTGGTTTTCCGTGCTCTACATGGGACATTAGTAAAGTCAAAAATCTGGAGACTTTCATTAGCTTTTTTCCTTTAAATTATCTTGACTACTGAAGACAGTTTGACTGTTGTTAACAGGTTCGTGAATTCGACACATAATGTTTTAAAGTTGTCTAATGTAATATGTATGGCCAAGAAATTGTTTTCAAAACAATTGATGGCGGCACTAAGAATAGTAGTTTGACATCACTAATAGAGACACATATTCTCCTCGTATGCCTTCTTCAATTATTCAAACTATAAATTTCTTAACACTGGTAAGCGACAATATTTTGAATTGGACACTGAACAGTAGGGGGAGAGCATTGATTGGGGATAGAGGAGATTTGGTGGTATTTACGAGTGTATAAATTATAATTGTTGGTATGAAATGTTGAAATCGGTTTCAAACACTTTGAATTGCTTGCACCACTTGTCGTATGAGTAATATTTGCAAATTAAATAACTTTCCATATGATGAATTGGCTGTCGTCTTTTTAGACTTAAATAATTAATAGCCGATTTATTAAATGACTAACTTATAATGCTTCCGTAATGAAATTGCTGCTATATGCGACTTTGTACACACAATGGTCTTCCTTGGCAGTCAACTATCCCGGACTTGCTGCGAGCTACGACTAATTTTGTCTTACTGCATCGACTGTCTGCTGCACAATGTGAGCTGGCTTTTATTTTATCAACGTAAATACGGTATTCTGCACATTAATTAATTAAGGACGTGGGAAACAATCACATGTGCATAGTAAATTATGTAGTACATTTCTGCATTAACCTCAGTTAACGTTGCGAAACTTGGTTGAATGCTATACAAAAAGGTCTTCCTCGAAACACAAAGTACGTTTAATAAGTTGAAGTCTCCTTGAAGGATGATGAATTACGCGTATAATGAAATGAAAAGATCTCTGATTATAGTAGGTCTGTGGTTGATTGGTAGTAATTATAAGCCTAAGAACCAGAGGCGGATCTAGGATTTCCTACAAGGGAGAAGGACTCATTTTCTTTTGATCGAATATTATGTAAATACTAAAACGTGTCCGAGAGCAAATATATAGAAATTATGTATGCATCATCTTAAGGACTGTACTATTCCCTTTCAATTTCCGAATAGTTGGCATGAATTCGCTTTAGCTTACAAAAGTTGCAGGGGACTTATATTTACCATCTATTCCGAGCCTAAGACCTTAGGTTAGATGCGAGATGAAGGTACGATACAGATCGCAAAGTTGACGTGAAGCGCTCAGCTTCAGACTTTTGATTTTCCAAAGCATATTCATACTCTCAGTTGACTGCACACGTGCATAATGCTCATACGATTTCAGGTGCATGTCTCGGCTAATCAAGCCTTTCACACGTTCACAAATATTTTTGAATAGTTAGTACAAAACACCACGCAAAAGCTGAATGTACAAAAGCTTTGCGCCTTCTATGGCGCACTCAAAAGCTTTCAGGGAGAGTTTTGCATATTCGCGTCCGCTAGGCTGGGTAAACAACAGTAAGTGCTATAAGGTCGGATGTCCGTAGTGTCAATTAGTTAATGCTACTCTGCCCAATTAGAAACTTGATGTGTCATTTATATGTTTGCGAAACTGCCAATGCAATTTTTAATACCAAGGTTATAACCTTTAATATTGGTGTTGCTAAACGTTTTTTTTGTCGAATTGCGGGGGGAGATATCTAATATCTGAAACAAAGTGGATGTGGGTATGGTATATTGTCACCTACAATCCAAATTTAGGGTCTCTAGCTCCTACAGTTTCTGAGATCGACGCGTTCATACAAACAGAGGGATGGACAGATGGATATGGGCAAATCGACTCGGTTATTTGATACTGATCAAGAATATATGTATATGCTTTATAGGGTGAGATATGTCTTCTTCTGCCTGTTACATACATTTCCACAGATTTAATACCACCCCCATTTTACTCATTTTATGGGTACAGGGAGTAGCATTTAAAAACATTAATAAATTTTAAAAAAAAGGTGGTGTGGCCCAAAACTATAAGTTTGTTTAACTGCATATATTCTGAAAGTATTCTTATATTTCTCTCGCTTCAATCTGTTTTATTGCTCTACCTTTCAGCTAGTGTCATAGCGACTTAAGACTCGAACGTAAGTATATTTGTAGGGTCATTAAAAGTTTTGAATTTTTATGTCACGGAAGCGAATGTAAATACATAATGTACATAGTAAAGATTCTTATACTCACATGATGCGATGGTAGGCATCCGACTGTGTCTGGGCACATGTCACGGACTGCTCGGATTCCGTAGAATCATCGCGCAGCGTCGCAACGCCGAGCGGTAGTATGGGTATTATAGCAGCTGTTGCAGCTGCCGCTGTTGCCGGGGGTCCCGCCAATGCCGCCGTGTATGCTGTAGGTGGCGTTCCGGTAAAGGTTTGGGTTTGCGGAGATGGTGTCGTACTTACGGCCTCCTGTGTGCAAACGGGGCATTTGAGGAAATACAAAAAAGAAAGAATAGATTGACTAATTTAGGGCCTGCCCCATATTATGGCACTACACTACAGATTGAGAACACACAAAAACCTTAAATTCGGCTGACTCCGGCACCGAGAAACGTTTGCGGTCGTAAAGAATCTCTCGTTCAATGGACCGGCTGCGAAATGCAGGCGGCAGTGAGCGATCCGGGGGTGTTTGCAACTTGGGCGTGTCCGGTGTGCTGACCCTGCCACTACCGCTGGCTTGTGTTGCTGCACCTTGTTGCAGTTGCAGTTGCTGACGTTGATGTTGCTGCTGCTGAGAATGCGACGATGTTGTAGGGGGGCTTTTTTCGTGTTGCTGTTGATGCTGCTGTTGTTGCTGCTGTTGCTGCTGTTGCTGCTGTTGTTGCTGCTGTTGCTGCTGATGTTGCTGCTGATGTTGCTGCTGATGTTGCTGCTGGTGTTGCTGCTGCTGTTGTTGCTGCTGTTGTTGCTGCTGTTGCTGCTGCTGTTGCTGGTGTTGCTGGTGCTGCTGTAGCTGCTGCTGCTGTTGCCGCTGCTGGTTCTGCTCCTCACGCTTTTGCTGGCGTCGTATTTCGAAGTCCAGCAAACGCGCCTCTCGTTGCTCCTTGTCGCGCTGTTTACATGCAATTGTTGCAAAGTGCATTTTAACTATAAATTCGTTAGCTCTACGGCCATATTTTCTTAATTACGAAGTACTTATGGAGTGTGTCATCTTTGGAAATACTGCTGATTTGCTTTGCGATATTTGGTTTGAAGTAGAAACGCGTTACGCGGAATAGAAATACGAGCGTGAACAGTAATTTTTTGATTTGATTTTTAAATTTTGGTTTGTATTTTTTTTTGATTTTTCTTTTATTTTTTGTTATTTAGCTGAAGACGCGCTTGCTTGCACACACACACACACACACACACACGCACACGCGAGCACACGGTCAGACGAGCACAAGAGCGCGAGCACACACACACACGCACACGCACACACAGAGAGATAGATACAGAGAGAGAAAGAGAGAGAGAGAGGGACACACAGACACTGACACACTCACCTTGTAGTTGATAGCGTCCTGCTCTTCCTTTTTAGCCTCACGCTCGTTGCGCTGACGATCGCGTTGCTTTTCCTCGTCGGATTGCGCTGTTTTGCTGTCTGTTGATAAGATAAACGAGAAGAGAGACAGAAGCAAAAGTCGATTGATAGCCAGTTAGTACAGCTAATTGACTCGATCATCGACTTGTGGCCGCGTATTCCATGCGCATGTTGAAAGCAAGAGAACTTTTAAATAATAACCAAAATATGAGCATACATACAAATGTACAAAATCAAAATACATACTTATGCAAAGAGTTGAAGATTTAGGATCAGCATGCGTACTAAAACCGGTACTAAGGAAACGATCACATACGCACTTTTGTACAAGCAGAATACTATTAAGCTAAACACTACATTGAAGAGGCCCTTTACTGCCTTGGGAGCAGGAGCAGCTACTTCCCTATTGCATTCAGTCGTGCACAGTATTATTATTTAAGTATCTATAAGTCAGTACTAATAAGCGAATCGATCAAATTCACACTGGTATGTTGGTTTTTTTGTACTTATGTATGTATGTACGTTTCATGGATGGATCAGATTTACAATAATCGAACATTTATAATAAATCGGAATAAATATCCACTATTTATCATTTAGAACTAGTTAAAACTATAAATTTATATATATACTATATATATACTATATATATACTATTACTATACTTCAGTTAAAAATTTGTTTTAATTTGTGAATTCTTCGAGGGAAACTTAATATGTTGACCTAATATTGAGAGTGTACCCAAAAAGTATGCTCTGAATTCTATGTTCTATTCTATCGGACCTAGAGGCTACTCGTGGTACTACTTTTACTCTTTTAATAAATGTCCTTAAATGCAAAATGTCGCCATACTATTGTAAGGGCAGCCAGCCTTTCTTCCAAATTTTAAAAATATTTTTTTTTTATATATAACAAGAAAGGACGACTATCCTTGATGTGCCGAAGCTATATACCATTAAGCAGGAATTCATTTTAATACAAAACTTAATGTTTGTCTGATTGCTCATATGGGAGCCATGTGGTCCGATTTTGATGAATATTTATATAATATTTGTATTAACTAAAAGTTTGATATAGCGATATAGTGGTCCAATTTTGACCAAATTTGGTCAGATTGTATAAACTTTTTAGAGACTCTGTTCTGAAAATGTTTGGTGAGGATATATAAAAAAGTTTTTCATATAAAATTATAGTTGTCGACCGATCATTCCTATATCAGCTGTACGATTCCGACAAATGTACTGCCTGCATCAAAAAGAAGGGTCTGTACCAAGTTTTATTACGATAGCCTTAAAACTGAGAGACTAGTTCGCATAGAAACAGAAGGACAGACGGACATCGCCATATCGACTCGGCTATTCATGCTGATTCAGAATATATATACTTTGTTGGGTCGGAAAGGTCTCCTTCAGTCCATTACACATTTTTAGGTAAAATTATAATATCCTCTGCTAGGGCATAAAAATATGTCTATTAAATAGAAATTATGTCTATTGAATAGAAATTATTTCTGGCGTTTTCTGGAGTCTTTGGCATTAATTTATCTGAGTGTACCATCGATATCATACTACCATGGACTTTATGCAAAGCTAGACATATTCGGGGGATCCTAGATCCACCAGCTGGAGAAAGACGATCGAAGTCACAATCGATCCCATTTTGAAGGAAATTGTTAGATTTTTCCTACACTCAGCAAAATAAATGCCCAAGATGCAGAAAGTCGCAATATTTTGTAACCAAAGGCAAGCATCTTTATTTTCATCTAATCTATTTACTATCTATTTTTTTGAAGAGTATATTGGGTAATTCTTTGAGACCTTTGAAGGTTAGTTTAAGCGACCTTCAAAGGTCTATCTATGTCAAATTTAGAAATTATTTGTGGCATTTAGGGCGACCTCTATTATGGGACGATTTGCTAAGTTCTGTGGCATTTATTTTTCTGTGTGTATCATCTATATGACGATACTATCAAAGTGCATGCATAATCCAATAAGTATACGTTTGCAAATGCCGATTCTATAAGCTGATTTGAAGAATTATCTTTTTGTTTTGCCTTTAAATGAATGAAGTGTTTTGTTTACATAAATAAGCATATAAGTAACCTGATTGTGAATAATCAATACTGTTGATAACATAAATGGATTAAGATATCACTATCGAAATTATCGCGTGGCGCCAATTTAAGGTTTAAAGAACATTACACATACGCCATGTAGTACAAGCTTCATTTATATTGTATAATGGGAATTGACTTTTGAACTTTTGTTTGTTAATACTGACGTAGTTAGAAATAAAAGCAATTTCTTTCTTCTTCCGATGGACAAGGTCAGCTCGTTGCAGACAATACAAGCTAGTTTTATTGACATCGACACGGTAAAACCGGTTATTAAATGCCAATCACATCAAATTAGTGAAAATAGAACTTCTACAATATAACAAACAGGTAATACAAAATGTCAGTCCAATTTAATTTGCAGTACAACAAGTAGGTTATAAATTAATTATCTATTTTAATGCATTATACTTTCCACACACTTATGGCTCATAATTTAACTGTCAGAAATGACTCGAGCAAAGTTGCCATCTGAATTATATATGAGCCTAATTGGCAATTATTCTGCTTACACTAAAAAGCAGTTCCATATTTCATAAGGCTTTTAGTGCTACACTGTTCTTAATTTTTCAGTGTCCTCTGCAGAAATGGGAACGCGATTGTTACTGTATTTTCACTTAATTTCGAGAATGTTGATTTACTGGCTAATTTGGAAATATTTATACTCTGTTCCCGAAGCGAAAAAGAGTATATTGGGTTTGCAACTGTCATTATGAACGCTATTTTTTTTCCACACACTTGAAGCTAGAGTAACCAAACTTGGTACACATGTTGGTGTTTACCCTCAATTTATGAAGTATCAAGATACCACAAATAACCAAATTATACAGGACTGGGAACAGAGTATTCTGCAGTCGGGTGCGTCCGACTGCAACGTTCTTACTTGTTTTTTTTTTAATCTTTTCAAATTTTTTCATTTACTATTTACTAATTGATGTTTTTTTCCTCTCCCACACTTATGCTTATTTAGTCTTTAGTTAACATCTACAAACTCTGTAAATATGTAGATCCTGACTTATTAAACTTATACAAGGTTGGCTAAGATCGCAAGGTGGCGGTCACAACCGACATATAAGTAATAAAAAAACAAGTAAGAATGCTATAGTCGGATATACCCGACCACAAAACTCCCTGTACCCAGGTCAAAAATTAACGATCGCATCTGCGTACACTTACACATAGACATAGCCGCCAACACACACGAGCCACAGCGTAAGCGAGGCATTTTAAGTGGCGACTGCGCTTCTTTTCCCCCCGCGTTGCAGTACTGAATCTTGTATGTTGAATAACTTCCGTGTTTATTATCCGATCGACTTGAAATTTCGACAGTACATTAAGAGTGACTAAAATATTGTACATGCCAAATCCCCAGACTATATCTCTAAAATTGTTAGTATAAAACGTATTTATCGAATTGCAGGGGAACGGGGGGAGATAACCGCAATTGGAAAGAAACATTTCAAATTTGGTGTCTCTAGCTCTTATAGTTGAGATGGAAGCGTTCATCCCGACAGACAGATATGCCAAATCGATATCTCTTTTGATACTGAACAAGAATATATATACTTTATAGGGTCGGAGATGTCTCCTTCTGCCTGTTCATAAATTTGCACAGATTTAGTACCCCCTTTTTACCCATTTTATGGCTACAGGGAGTAAAAAACAAATTTGATGACAATGTTGCTGTAGCCAGGACATTCAGCAGAAGACTGAAGCGCATCTAGACAACGGACTTCCCAAGTAAAAGAATCCTATAAGAAGCTGTACATACTACTATTTTACTATTTATGTATGTAAAAGTAGAATATTCCGATTCTGATGAAGATAAAAAACACTGCAAATTGTCTGCAAGGTCACATTCGTCCAATGTCATTAGGCCAGAAGCAGTTTGCACTCGGCTTGTGGCCTTCGAATTGTATTTAAACTTATACTATGTACTATGTACTATGTATGTACCGTGTTCAAACATACATATGTACAAACACACATACCAGTTCGTCTAGTGGTGATTTTTCTTTTGAATGCTGATTTCTCATTTTCACTTTTAAGCACACTGTGTCCAATAATTGTATTAAATGTAAGTACTGTATGTATGTATGTATGTGCCATAACCTTGAATATTACAGAGTTTTCTACTTATGGACTTATGTGCTTACAGTTATTTAATATATAGTATGTATACAACGAGAGCAAACGATATGAAAAGGAAAAGGAAAACATAACGAAAATCAGGTACTTAAATGAACTGCACAATTGTTGTAAATTTAACTGACAACCACAACAAAACATTCGAACAAATAACTATAATAGTAATCAAAACAATAAACTATGCGATTAATTTAAAGTTCAATTTAGGCAACACTACGAGACCAGAGAGAGCGAGAGCGAGCGAGAGAGAGAGAGAGAGAGAGAGAGAGAGAGTGAGACAGACTTACTCCTTACCTCTATATGTGTTTGTTGGTTTTGTTGTTCTTTGTTGATGTTATTGTTCTTGTTGTTGTTATTGTTGTTGTTGTTGTCGGAGGTGGTAATTGTAGGTGTGTCGATTGTGTGATATTCGAGCATTTAAACTTGCAACCTTACGAGTGCGTGTGTTGCGTGTGCAAAGCAGACGAAACTCTTATTAAGATTTATTTCTTGTTATTTTTTGTTTGGGTATGCGTTTTTTTGTTTTCTTATTTTCTTATTTTTTTTTTGTTTTTTATTTATTTCTTAACATTTTTTTTGTATTTTCTTTTCTTGAACAGCGGCGACGGCGTTTAACGACGAAATTAGCAGCGTGTGCTTGTGTGTGTGCGCGTATGATGAAGGCAGTTTACCGTTACAGTTACCGGGCACAACAAAATGTCGAATAAATGGCCCCTGCGGTATGTGCAGTTGCGATGTGTGTGTGTGGGTGTGGGTGTGTATGTGTGTGTGTGTGCGTGTCTTGTGTGTGTGTTTTGTGTGGGTAACACGGCCGAACGGTCGAGGTCGAGTTCGAGTTCGAGTTCGAGCAAACACTGAGTATACAAATTCTTTAGCAACTATGCACATGTGTATGTATGTGTGTGTGCATGTGTGTGTGTGCTTGTGTGCATGTGTGCGTGTGCGTGTGCGTATGCATGTGTAGGTGTTTGGCGTATTTGGGTATGAGCATGTGTCTGTCTACTATTCATGTTGATGTACCGTTAGTGTGTGCACTATACAATATGCATGTATTATACGATCTGGCTAGAATAGTAGCTGAGCTGAGCTGTGGCATTACGTGGTCGTGGAGATGGCGTGTCAAGGTGGATAAACGACACAATATTAAAGAAAAGAAAAGAAATAACAGAATGTGAATGATTAATAATTTAGTTGAAACGCTTTGCTTTGCTTTGTTTTGTTTTGCTTAGCTTTGATCTATTGTATGTATATTTGCATTAGCTTTTGTACTTTACGATTGTATGTACGATTATGTTTAAGCGAAAACAATTGAAATAGTACAGTTCTTTTAGTTATCAAATCGAGAAAATAACATAAACAAAAGCTATACATATATTTAATTACCTAAATTCTCTTCATTTTTTAAATTTTCATTCCATTTATTTTTTTTCTTCTAATTTTGGATTTTCATTTTCTTTAGGATGTCTATAGCTTCCGTACGTTTAATCTTGACCTTAGAACTAACCACACGAATAGATGCAATAATAATTTAGCTAGCTTCAAGCTAAGTTCTAGTACATGAACAATTACTGAATTTGGCTGATGTTAACTGCTTGTATTTTCAAGCTAATCGGCTCCTAATCGTGTTTTTTCCATACCTTGTAGGTCTCTTCTCTTCATTCATTGGTCTGGAAATTGTAAGCTACATACATACATACGTAGGTGGATATATGCCTAGTGGATATTTTTCTAAATAAAATCAAAACTGAAAACTTGTGTTTGAATAAATTATGTGTTACTTTCAGTACAGGGCATTGAGCACTCGTACTACACGATATATGTATGTATGTCTCATGTTAATAAACATACCAAGAATTTGGAGATAAATACTCAATATTTAAGATACATACATATACATAATTGTAGTTATATATATAGTAAGTATATAATGTTACATCTATGAATATACGATTCAGAGTCACTTATTTAGTTACATACGTACGTATACAAACGCAAGAATATTTAATCGAACTGTAAACAGAGCAAGAGACTGGGTACATTTAGAGACTTGCCGTTATAAAGGAAACAACAAAAGATCAAAAACAAAATTATGAAAAAGACGTACAACCAATGAAAAATGCTGCAGTTACTAAATCGTACATGCAACTCACTTGAGGAACCGCCGCCAGCGCCAGGTGGCGGATAGGAAAACCAAAATTGATGTGCCAGTTTGAAGTGGCCCAAAGATGGGCTTGCTGCAATGCAAAAGACAAACACTTTAACATTGATAGTAACACCGAAGACCTTGGCTGAATTTGTATTCACTTTCATTTTCATGCAAATGTATTAATGAGTATTCATAATTTTTCATAAATTCACATTTATTCATATTCATATTCATATTCATATTCATATTCATATTCATATTCATATTCATATTCATATTCATATTCATATTCATATTCATATTCATATTCATATTCATATTCATATTCATATTCATATTCATATTCATATTCATATTCATATTCATATTCATATTCATATTCATATTCATATTCATATTCATATTCATATTCATATTCATATTCATATTCATATTCATATTCATATTCATATTCATATTCATATTCATATTCATATTCATATTCATATTCATATTCATATTCATATTCATATTCATATTCATATTCATATTCATATTCATATTCATATTCATATTCATATTCATATTCATATTCATATTCATATTCATATTCATATTCATATTCATATTCATATTCATATTCATATTCATATTCATATTCATATTCATATTCATATTCATATTCATATTCATATTCATATTCATATTCATATTCATATTCATATTCATATTCATATTCATATTCATATTCATATTCATATTCATATTCATATTCATATTCATATTCATATTCATATTCATATTCATATTCATATTCATATTCATATTCATATTCATATTCATATTCATATTCATATTCATATTCATATTCATATTCATATTCATATTCATATTCATATTCATATTCATATTCATATTCATATTCATATTCATATTATATATATACATTATTAAAAATTAAGTTATTATAGATTATTGTTCGCTTGTGTAAAACGTTGTTTCAATCATTTCAAAATAATCAAAATTTAAAATTTTTTAAAACTGCTCAACATTTTTTTCAACGTGTTAATTTTCTGAGGCACGTTATTAATGTTTGGCTACAGACCGGCTTGGGCCTTGCCAAAATCGCTTTACAAAATATACATACATACACACATGTACATATATAATAGTAGTTACAGTATACATAAGTAGTTAGTCTATTCCTTCTCATCATTCGACTTATTTTAAAATGTTTCGTAATTTAACCAATTGAAACTGAAAGTTTTAAAGTTTTAATTAGCTTTTAGAATAAAAAGCAGAGTCTTGAATATCAAAACATTATTTCAGATGTAGATTATAATCCTTTCCCAAAGTAAAGGCTAGCAATGCACTGCTATTATTAATTATAACCTAAACGGTAGCTGTGGATCCTTAAATCATAGGTGTACCGATTAAAATAGAAATTTGTACCGGCAACCACGAAGCTGCCGGGCTATATTTAAACGTATATTTGAAATCATTGTTTTAATGGAGGCCTGAAAGGGATGAATACTCACCAAATAATTTGTATCGTGTATTTGTTTAACTTTATAAGATCCAATCTTTAATTATTCTTTTGATATTATATTCTTTTTAAGAACGGTTCAGAACTTTTCGAATTCAACAAAATCGAGCAAACAAATGAATATGCATACATGTATGGTACATATGTATGTACATATGTACATATGTATGTGTATGCGTGTTGTGCGTTCAGGTGTATGTACACACATATATATATGTATATGAATGTGAGTGTATGTACATACATACATACAATATACGTGTATATATACATAGGTATTTCGGTAATACCTATATATCCGTATAGAATATGTGATTATATCAAGTGTTCGTATTGAACCAGTTGAGCCTTAATCAGTTTACCTTCCAATTAAGGAACATTCAACTAAATTAATTAAAACGCAAACACTCGTACAGAGGCGATGCTTTTTTATGCACAATAAACAACATAACACACAGCATATTCAATGATAAGGCAACATTTCGAGTTGAGTGGGAGTCCTACAGGATACGAATATACGAAATTTGTAACTAATGAATTTAACTTTAATTTCGACCGCTATTGGATGGTAACCAACTCAACTGTGTTCCACTCAATTGAATTACGCACATTCAGTCAAATTCGAAACATTTTTTAAGTGCAATTTAACACATTTAATAGTCCTACGATATGGAATACGATACACTGCGCTCTGCCGTTTAGCGCGATTTGAGGAGGGTTCTGCAAGCTACGAACAAGAACAAGTATCAGAACGCCAGCAGCATCAAATGTTTGTCGTCGGCCTTCGCAATGCAAAGCGTTGTCGCTGCCGCTGCCGCTGACGACGTCGCTTTCAGCAGTCGGCAGTCGGCAGTTTTCAGTCGGCAGTAGGCGGTAGGCGCCACCCCCGCAGTCGGTGGGTGTTCGGCTGGCTGACAAAATAAATTTGTTGCCATCGTATTTTGTTACACTGCAGTTGCAGCTGTGCCACAGCGAGGCTCTCCCTCGCTCTCTCTTTCTGTCGCAGTTTCCACTCTCCGAGTGGCTCTTTGCGCTCGGCCTTATTAGCGTCGCTTTTCATACCCTGTTTCCAAAAGGAAAAGGGCTGTTTCAGGCTTCTGCAATGTCCGTCAGTATAATTGTAGTTTGTCGCTACCTTTTTATTTATGGCGCAATTAAAAGTGATAATAATCGTTTTTTTCCATCAGCGGACTTGACATTATTTTCTACTTGAAAAATATTATTCTTCAATCAATCTTATTGGAATATGGGAACTGTTATTTGAAACTATTTCCTTACTGAGTTTCAAGCTGCCTTGAAACAAGAATATAATTGCCACACTCACGCCCACGCCCACTTCCGCAACCGTTATTATCAAGGCTCTTGCCATCCAAAATATTAAAAGCATGATTGAGCTAATGTTATAACATTCACAGAGTATATGACAGTCGGCAGCTTTCGACTGCAACGTTCCTACCTACCTGTCTTTTATTTGGCATTAACGGTTCTAAGACAAAACTAAGGTGCAAACGCAGAAATGTTCATAACGCACTGGGTCAAGAGACATGCCATGTACTTAGTGCAGCTGTATGTATTTAAAGGCTCAAAAGTATTTAAATATGTACTTATGAGGTTGTTGACAACAATGCATACTGCAAGACTCAACATATTGCTAACATTATACATAAATAGATGTTAAGACTTGTATCTGAGTTGAGAACAGTTTGAAAGACTTCCTCTGTGCTTATTTTAAAATGGTACGTTGATCATTCATTCCCAAATAAAACACAAATATTTCTAGTTAGGTATACAGTTTGATCGATAGTAATTAGCTATAACACTATATATAGTATATCTATGGAACCGATTAATCAAGTAGTGCAATGACTTATGTATCGATATTTATATAGTAGGCATATATTATAATTCTTTGACTTATTATTTATATACATATATTAGGTCAGGCTGTTCCCAATGCGAACCTCCCTCTTTAAGTCATTTGATTATGTAGAAAAGCAATAAAATACAGCTACTTAGTTATTCAAGGAGTCTTCTCTCCGACAATTTCAAGCCGAATGGGGACACTCTCGCAGGTTGAACACACGGGAACTAACGACAGTATATTAATGCACCTAAGATACATATATATTTATATATATATATATACATACTATTATCTGGGGTGGAGCATGTAATAGTATTATATTTATTATTTGCAAGTTTTCTTTGGAAGCCGAAAACAAAACACGCTGCAATAAGCTGAGAGAGGGTCGCCAGCTAATGTGGTTACACTATACGATAAAAAAGCAGGGAACTTGGTCAACCACAAGTACACAGATAAGTATATGCTATATGTACACATGTATGTAGAGAAATTACATATGAATAAGACGCGACACAGAGCACTCAGTGAAACATAGACAAGGTTGGCAATGCAACAACTATTATATAGTATGCACTATGTACTCAAGCACTTTGTTATAAGAAAACACAGAAATAATTTCAAGAAAAATAGACACTTTAAATTTGAATTTGAATTTGAATTCGTATTCGTATACGTATTCGTATCCGTATCATTAGGCATTACCATTGGCTACACACGAGTAGCCAAAACCGGAACAAGCTAAACCAGGGCACGTTTGATGCGTGATGTGAGACTCGTCGGGGTCTTGCAATGTGTGTGACTGTGGCTGCTGGACTTGATTGCGCGACTGGTGTTCCCACGTCGCCACGTCGTTGTCGGTGCCCAAACTATGCACATTGTCTCATAATGGATGCCTGATTACGATTACAGCCGAGAACGAGCCCCAACACATGGTTAAAACTCTAACGAGCCACGAAGGAGCGAAACGGCCAAATAGCGAAAAGCGAAATACCGAAAAAGCAAAACAGCAAGGACTCTCCCTTGTTGGGAGAGCGCATATGGCTCTCAGCACGTCTGCGTGGGAAAGCGGGAATTCGACGAATGACCCAGAAGGAATTGTGCATAAATCCTTAATGTATTTTTTACGTATTTTTCTGAATGACATATTTTTATTTATTTTTCATTTGAATATTACCGGTAGAATGTTTGAAATAACTTCAACTTTATTAACATTAAAAAAAATAAAAAAATAACACAAAATTTTCCAACATATCTGAGTGTTTGAGTAATAAATATAGCCGTTCCCACAAGTGAAAAGACAAGAATATTTATAAGGATTCTTTCCATACTAAGTAATATGTTACATTTCAAAAAAATCATGTAAATTCAATTTCACAGATTTTCAGCTAAAAGTTTATGTGAACTGAACTGAAATATAAGTACCTAGTTAAGTCCGCCAGCTGTTAAACTAAATCTAAGCAAGTGTTTAAATGAATCTAAATAAACTGTTATATGTAAAATGAAATAATTAGGAATTAAAATAATTTCATAAATGAATTAATACAATATTGAATTAGTTTAATAACTGCTATATTTCAATTATTGCGCCATAATTTCAAATAATCAATCAAATCTCAATTGTCCGCCCACATATCGATGGTGTCCGTATGTATGTGTGTGGAAAAACATCGAGTACATCTGTATCGATATGGGCATATCGATATGTTAACCGTCTATTGAAAAAATACTGGTTCTTTGGTATATTTGGTATATTTGCGGTTAGTAGTATACGCTTACGCCCACGGTTTAAAAAACCGAAGGCTGTGCTTTGCGCAGGTCCTTTCTACAACTGTAATAACAAATTAATTAAAGATCGTGAGGTATTAATGATTTGAAGGCCATATTAAGACAATCGGTGCTATTGCTAATTTGATTATAATTGCAAAAAAAAAACGACTTGGAATTATATGTAGAAACGATGAGCCAACAAATTGTTCAACTTTTCACGACCAACTTCACTTTATGCAGTACCTGCAAAGAATCGATTAACCAATGCAGAAAAAATGCAGCTTGCAGTTGTACACAGATTTTAATAAATAATTTGTCAAACATGTCAAAAGTGAAACGTGAATGACTCCATTTACAGTTGTTCGACTTCGTAACCATACCAGACTTGTGATTCTTCTCATGGTGGCATCTATTCCAGTGGCCAATGGCAGAGGCATCATGGTCATCATCAGTGTTCCACGAAAATGTCGCCACATAAGATAATTCCATAAGCTATAAACTGGATGTCAGCTACCAAATCCTACGAATACCACTGGCCCACAGCCGGTACATCTGCCAAAAATTATGCAGACACATGTAGAGTGCAGGTGCGCAGTGGGACGAGAATGGCGCATAAAGAAAAATGTTATTGATTACATCAAGGGGGTTAATAAGTTAATATATTTAATAATATCAACTCATTTTGTTATGCTTTATTTTTATTGAGCACTCGACCTGTCCCAAATGTGCGATAAGGTTGGTTAAATTATTTTACAAATTGACACATTCGTCGATTTACATCATATGTTCTTGTTTCTACACATATGAATTTTTGCATATTATTCAATAAAATATAAACAGAATACAGTTGTGACAGATCCAGTTGCGATGACAATTCTCTCAGTTTGTGTAATACATACAATACATACATATTTAGTTTTCAGTGCAGCTTCAACGCAACGTTTTAATATGTCATCAACACAAATAAAATGTATTATTTTTATATAAGTATGTACATATATTTACGCATACGTAAAATTCAAACAAGTAATTACTAAGACTAACAATCAAAGCTGTGCAAATCGAAAAATTTTCTTGTTTCATTTCTTTTGTTTTCATATTTTTGATTTCCGAAACACCAATCAATTCCACTTTCGCTGAATTTGATTAAAATCGCGATTGCTAGTGTCGCAAATTTCCACATTATATAAAATATGGAAGATTAAAACGAGTTTTTGTAGTTTTCTTATTTTTGCCATTGTGTGATCCATTTTTGGTTTTTTTTTTTTTTTGGATTTTTTTGTTGGATTTTTTTCAGTGTCGCCGTTATATTTCTTGTATTCAGAACACTAAGTATATAATCGCCAGCAGAATTAACACAACATTGTCGGCAAAATATAAGTATTCGAAAGTTTTTTAAAATCAGTTGTAACTTTTGATTTTCTTGTAGTTATTTTAAAGGCAAAGTTTTGTTTAAAATATTACATTTAGTTAAGTTTCTTATTTGAGTTGGCAACACTGAGTATCATAAGTCTGTGTACATACATTTGTACTAGTTTACTTTCTGTCAAATTCAGTGGATTTTCTATGGGCGAAGTTTTTATTTCACGGTGCATCGGTCGGCCTACACTCACATCAAATTGATAAAGAAATATGGTTTCCAACTCTGGAACTGCACTAATTTCATAAGCAAAAAAAAAAAAAAAATCAAATGAAATGAATGGCGAATGAGAGGCCCTAAAACCAAAATCAATCAAATATCTACAATTGTTATATGTCTTAAAAAAAAATCAATTTTTGAATTATATTACAGTTTTCGCCCAGACGATTTTTTAACGATTTAAGCCACATTTACAACGTGATAATACTTGCTTAGGTACTACTAACATTTACAATTCTTCTTTGAAAACGGCCACAGTGTCACAAACTTAGCTATTATACAAGCATCAACTTGCCCTCATCCCATCTAATATTTAAAAAAAACTATATGTCAATATAACTTTCTTATGTATTTTGAGAGTAAATATTTATTTAACTTTCCTGTTTGTGGAAATTTGAGGAGTGTCATTTGATGTTTCCCAGATTAGGATCAATATAATTCCTACCTTGATTTCACTTTGTCAGTCATATGTCTACTTTGTTGTGAGTAAGATACCAACATGTAAACCAACAAAATATTTTAGTTTGATGTGTCGTGTTGCCTTAAAACTACATATATTAATTCTTATTATGTTTGTAATATTGTTTGGAATAGTTGAGTTGGTGATTCGCAAAAAGAAAGAACCTCTATTTGCTAATCATCAAAGCCAACTATTTATTATTTTAGACACAAATCCAATTTATAAATATTTCTTGTATAGCTCTGTTTCCCTTGCACATCTATCTGTTCCCTTCTATTTCATTGCTTCCCCCCTTTAAACAGCTAAAGCATATTTTGAACACGCATTAGACTGTATGACCCACTAGCATAGAAACTCTAGACTGCATGACCCACTTACATACAATATGGCATAGAGTTGATGACCCACTAGCATACAAACTCTTGATTATCAACAATAACAACATAAATTGGATTTATTTTCCACAATTTAACCAGCTAGTATATTTCATGAAACTTCAAAAAATGAAATATACGGGCCTGTTCCCGTTTGCGAGTACTTTTCATTTCGAATCGATTTCGATTTTGCTGTCCCGATTTCGAATGGATTAACTAGCGCTTTTCAGCAATTATGTCCAAACAGATTCCATTCCACTTGATTAAAGGCTATTCATTTCAACGAAAATAATCACTTTTCGAAAGGCAGGACCTCAAACAATTTCGATTTCAAACGATTACATCGGAGTCGGAAATGGGAAGAGGCCCAATAGGCTTAACTTGGGATGTTGTTACAAACTTTCTAAGTCATACCTTGAACATAAAGAGCAGTGTCAATTCTTGACAATGTCGCTGTGTTGAAGGAACTTGGTTACCACACATACTACATATCTTTAAATCAGGTTTTAGGCAAGTATGATCACGGCATAAATTACTGGCTGAAAAAAACATAAATCAAATGTTATGAAAATCCTCGTCATTATCAGGCCTAAGTCTTTACCTAGCTTCAATAAAATTACACAGCCAGTTAGGCAGATAATTTCTATATGCTATTACCAGGGCATTACACCTAACCCAAGGACATCCAAGGAATCTGATGCACCCAGGTGGCTACTGGCTGGTGAAACAGCTACAGCGCCCTATACATACAACATTATCATAATAATCGTCATAATCTATTCTCAATCTCATTATCGTGGTAGCAAAGGGGTTTAGTTACTTGTGTTTCGTTATATATGTTTGTCTTAAGGAATGTTTTTGGATGCTGACTTATGTAACGTCTTTTCAGTTTATGTGATAGTCGAGAGCGTTGTCAGTTGCATAGTCTTTGTGGATGGTGACGCCATTGGTGAGGGCGTTGGGACGAATAAGCTGGATGAGGCAGTTTCTGTGGTCAGACTGCGCTCCTCATAAACTCCAGCCCGTTCCTAAAGTGAAATTTCAAAAATACATATATTGAACAATACATACGATTTGTTTGAGACTATCAAACAGATTAAACAATGATAACCTACATGCGATTTGTCATATTTAAAGCGTTTCCAAATATTTGTCTTTGGCTCCATAGGTGTGCCGTCCACATTATAGTTTGGATTGGAGAAGGTCAATACTGAGCGGCTGGAACCGCGTGAGTTTCGCTTTGTTTTCTTGCGATTTGTATTGCAAGCGAGCACTGTAAGCCAGTACAAAATGAACACGTGCATTGAGGGATAGATGATCTAAGGGTACTTACTGAAAATCACGAGCATTATGATGACAACCATGACAATGACAACAGCAAGCGCGATGAGCACAAAGAACTCACGCTCATTATTCTCTTTATGCTTGCGATCATCATCGTACTGACCACTGCTGCTATCCTGGTTGTCAATCGAAGTGGGGTCATCGGTCAGCTCGTCCGAGTAATCTGGCTGTTGATCGCCATCTGGACGTGCCGGTACAAACTCCTTGGGTTTGATCGAACAAACACGCCCATCGGCATCAAGTCGATCTGGGCAGGCGCACACATAATCAACTGCACGGAAAAAGCACAGATGTGAACAGCCTCCGTTATCCTGGGCACACTGATTCCAGCCCTTGGACTGGCGTTGCAACGAGACTGCCCGTATGTCCAGTGCACCACTTAGAGCGTCACGCACCTCGAAAGGATAACTGTATCCCATGCGCGGCATACGCTGTGAACGGTACACGGATTTGTTGTACCAATCGGTCCAGTATATGTTGTTCTCAAACTGTAAAACTCAGATTTGTAAGAAAGTTGCAAGCCAAAATGGTGCATTTTTCGTCCTCACCATGGTCAGACCAAAGGGATGTGGCGCGTACGGCACGATGGTCTGTCGACGTTTACCATTAAAATCAACCTGGCCAATATTGTCTTCGAGCGCGTCCGCCCAAAGCAGTCGTCGGTTGCTGTAGGTACAAGGTCATTGAATATATTATGAGTATGTTAAATATTCTGTACTTTCGACCAGGTCACAACTTACGCAAAATCGATGGTAAGGCCTGTTGGGAAGCCAATACCCGAAGTCACAATTGTTGAGCGATTTGAGCCATCCAACAAACTGCGTTCAATTTTCGATGGTGAGTTCCAGTCCGACCAGAATAGATAGCTACAGAAACGAATATAATGATACATTTAGAACAGATAGATGGATCAATGAAATGCACATACGCCTTCAAGGGATGCACAATAAGGGATCGAGGATCGCCCAAATCATCTGTGATCAGCTTCTTGCGACAGGTGCCATCAAGACGTGAGACCTCAATAAGCTTGCGATCCGTGTCAGACCAATAAAGGTTCTCGGCAATCCAGTCAACAGCAATACCATTTGGTGTGAGCAGATCGGTGCTAACAATCACCTTGCTATCGGTGAAATTCAACAGATTTACTTTACGAATGACGTCCAGATTGACGTCAGCAAAGAATAGCCAATTCTTGCGATAGTGAAAATCCAGGACGACGGCTCCATGCACGCCATTTATGGGAAGGACCACATCCATGTAGTCACCGCTATTTAATGAGATCATACCGATGCCCGAGCGCAACGCAATAAGCAGGTAATCCTATATTGAAAAGGTGGTTAGCTTATATCGTGTAAAGATATTATAGAAACTTACGTCTGGTAAATTTTGACAGTGTGTCGTGCTGTTTTCGCGCAATCTTAGCCCAGTGGGACACTGGCACGTGTACCCAGCTGGGTTACGAAGGCAGAGATGGGAGCAGCCTCCATTATTCTTACCACACACGTTCTCAATTATCTGCTGATGCTTGGTGATCACCTTGATGTCCATCAAGCCATCAATGTTAGTCATGACATCGCGTTTAGCGCTTGTGTTGCGCCGATCGGCCATGTGCAAGGCTTTGGACTTCCAGTCGGTCCAGTAAATGTAGTCCTCAGTGAGGGCCAGAGCATAGGGATGATGTAATGAGGACATTATTAGTTTACGCTGATTACCCGTGTAATCGCAGGAGTCAATGGTCTTTAAACGGGCGTCTACCCAGTAGATCCGTTTGGTCTTTAGATCCAAGGAGAGACCGTTTGGCCACCCCAGGTTGGCGGTCACAATACGGGAGCGCTCATTGCCGTCCAGGTGCGAACGCTCGATCTTACGATAGTGCCCCCAGTCAGTCCAAAAGAGAAGACCCGCCTCGTAATCGAGGGCCAGGCCACGCGGAGACTCCAAGTCCTTATAGGCAATAACATGTCGATGGTGGCCCTCAAGGGTGGCCACTTCAATTGTGTGCCTTCCGGCGTCAGCCCAATAAATTGTCCGACCAATTGAGTCGACAACCAGTCCATCGGGATTCTCTAGGCTCTCGCCAATAACCTTGTTAACATGCAGGCCATCGGGACTTGAGCTCATAATAACATTCTCAATCGTGTCCGACCAGAAAATGTATCCTGTCTTTTTATCAACATCTAGGGCAACTGCATTCGAAATGGGCGGTAATGGCAGCACCACATCGATTAAATGGTCAAAGTCCAGAGATATTTGCCGTATATCGATGCGATGTGCAAACAGTATGTACTTTGTAGGTCCCTCGGAACACGAGCGTCCGTCCTCCTTTAGCTGTACTCCAACGGCACAAGCGCAAGTATAGTTAGAGGGATTCAGAAGGCAAAGGTGGGAGCAACCTCCATTCTTCTTATCGCAGCTGTTGTAAACTCGCCTGCGCATTCGATGAAAAACACGAATGTCCATTAGGTCACTACTGTTGGCTATGACCGTGGAGACGCTCTTCCCAGTCAGTTTATCTGCGCTCATTGCCGATTTGGTATCCCAATCAGTCCAGTACACGCGTCCACCGCTCACATCCAGTCCGAAGGGATGGCCAAGCCCACCTTTGTGGCAAGCAATTAGCTCTAACTAGTACTTTATAGGATTAGGTTTCTCTACTTACTGATAATAACCTTACGGCTGCTGCCATCGAAGTTCATGTTTTCCAGGGTTTTGGTGCCGCCATCGACAAAGTATAGCTTGTGCTGATCATAATCGATGGCAAGTCCATTGGGCCATATTAGTTTTTTGGAAGCTATAATGACACGACTAGCACCATCCATATTAGCACGCTCGATCATTGCCTCCACACCCCAATCAGACCAGAACATAAGACCATCTATGCCATTTAAGAAATAAAAATAGCTTTAACTGCGAGCATATAAAGTTCATTCGTGTCTCTGAAATGGGGCTTACCGATCGGATTAACGACAATATCGCGGGGCTTATCCAACTTTTCCCAAACCAGCAAGGTGCGCATTTTGCCATTTGTGGTTGCCACTTCAATGCGGTTCGTTGAGGGGTCTGTCCAATAAAGCTTATCGGTGATCCAGTCTAATGCTAGGCCTACTGGAGAAACCAAATTTGAGTGCACCACCCGTTGCTGATAGCTCCCATTTAGATGTGCCTTATTTATGGAGCTCCGCTCCACATCTGTCCAATAGATAAAATCTGTTTCACTGCACCAGTCCAGGGCGACTGCATGCTTCAGATTGTCCAATGGCACAATCATATCTACTTCATTCGGACCCGAGGGTTTGCCATTCAACTGCCGCAGGCGAATGTCCTTGCGTCGCGCGACCAGCACAAGTTTGTCTGGTGCACTCTTGCAGGTTTTGCCATCATCCTTGAGCGACAAGCCGATGGGACAACCGCAGCGTCGGGAGGTCCTGTTGGGCAGGCACAAGTGCGAACAGCCGCCGCGAAGACCACGCCTATCCTTTTGGCAACGATCCTGATAGTCTGGCTGGCGGGCTGGATGGTAGGCGTGGATGTCCATGGGGAAGTGAAAGTTCTCATGCACCGAACGAAAACCTTTGCCCGTTATTTTGTTGGCTGCCGAAACCGTCTTGGTGTTCCAGTCAGTCCAGTACATGGTGTCCTCGAAAATGGTCAACGCGAAAGGATGGGGAAGATGGGTGCTGAGCACTTTAATACGCTCACTGCCGTCGAGGTTGGAGCACTCAATGGCATGCTGTTTGGCGTCAGCCCAGTAAATTTTGCTATTGGGATAATCGATGGCAAGACCATTGGGCCATGTGACACCCTTCGTTATAATGACCTGACGCTGCGAGCCATCCATATGGGCACGTTCGATTTTTGGATTTGGTCCCCAGTCGCTCCAAAACGCCAGGGCCTCCCCAGGATGTATGACAATGGCACGCGGCTTATCCAAATCGCTTGAAGCAATCACTGTGCGTAGATTACCTTGAAAGTTTGATACCTCAACTCGGCGTGTGCCCGAATCAGTCCAAAACAACAGATCGTGCACCCAATCCACAGCAATGCCACCTGGCGACTCCAGACCCCACTTGATCACATCTCGTACACGCGTCCCGTTTATATTCACCATCTTGATCACATCGGTAGAGACATCCGACCAGAACATAAGTCCCTTACGGTAATGAAAGTCCAAGGCGATAGCATTGTGTAGTCCCTTGACAATGGCCATGTAGCGATTGTTGCTAAGCGTAACGCGTCTTATGTCCCAACGGTTAGCTACAAGTAAGGTCATGGCACCTCCTAATGCTTTGCATGTCCTCAGATCTGGCCGCAGTATGTAGCCCATCTCGCAGGAGCACACAAATGAGCCCAGCGTGTTGTGGCACTTCTGTGAGCAAACTGGGCTAGTTAGATATTGGCATTCGTCAATGTCGGTGCAGCTGTAAAAAAAATGAATATGGTTTACTTTTGGGATCAACATAACAAGAGCAAAAGGCTGGCTTCGGGGTACCGTATATTTTATTCCCTCGTAGAGACTTTTTTTATTATAAATCAAAACCAAAACGCTAATAAGTATTAGGTACTTTTTAACCAGTCTCCCTTTGGAGATTATATGATATACTGATCCTATTTTCATTAAATTTGGCCAAACTAATTTTATTGCACAGTTCGGTTGGAGTACCTGTAAAAGCTAAGCCTTTCATAAAACCACTCATAATAAATAAGAATGTTAGCAGAGAAGCCCCTAGTACCGTTTTGTGGCGTAAGAAAAACAACACGAGAACAATTGAGGATAGAAGAGTACAATATGAGCTGGAGAAATGCTCCAAGAAGACACTTCAAGACACTATTTGGAAACTTTAATTGAATAGAGTTAGAATAGTCACTGATCTCTTATCGGCAGACGTGGAAGCTACCTTAGTGTATTAGGATTTGTGCGCAGCAGAAAATGTAGATTCTACAAAATTAAGTATGAGTTCTCATTGAACCACATAACAACAGTATACACTGCTCTCGCTAAAAGAAGGAATAGGCTCCTGGGTAGGTATATCTTTCAAGCAGGGGACATAGGAACTCTCAACCAGACGAAAATTCTTGTAACAGATAGAGTGAGGCATCTCCGATCCTATAAAGTGTCCGCCTGTCTGTCGCCCGTACGTACATATGATATCGGAAACCAAACTTGGGATGTTTCCTGTACTTAACATCTTGAGTACTCCCAACCACATTCCCGCAAAGCGATAAAACCTATCTATAGAACAATTTTAAGAATATTGATTGATTATTTGAATGTATTATTCTTACATCACTCTTGAAATACTTCAAGTCGAAAAGGGGCCGCAGCAGTCCCTTGAAATGTGCTGCTTGCTTCTATATTGTGTGTACGTGTTATGAAAATGTTGTGGCAGTTGTAAATATCGTCAAATTTTGTGGACATAGATTTTGAGTCATCTCCGGATTCTTAAATATATCGATATACATAAATATACGAAGCGTTCACACTATACGTATGCAACTATACGATGAAATATACTAAAAATGTGCACAGTGTGTCTGGGTCTTACAACTGTTTGTCCTGATTGGTGACTGACTGACTGATGCCAAACCGAAGAAGATAGAATGCTGAAATTTTCGCCGTAGGTTCCATATATGATGAAAGTGCGGGGTTTTGGGAAAATTCAACCCACAAGAGTGGAAAATCGCGAAACAATTTTGTTAACCATCCAATCAACTTCAAGTTCTTTCAAAGCTCTTCACGTACAATGATTCGATACGTGTAACATGGATTTTGGAAAACTCAGCCCCACGGTCGGAAAATTTGTGAAAATCTCTGGAATTCGATATTTTTAGGTTTCATGCGATTGGCTTAAAGCTCATTTTTAAAGCTCAAAGATTTTGGGAAATCTGCCCAATAGGTCGGAAATTCGCAGAAAACTGTTGTATGAACCTTTTTTGATTATCACCCGATTGGCTTCAAACTCATTTTCAAATCTTTAAAAATGATGTAAATAATTTGACACATAGGCACCGATTTTAGTTTCTCATGCGAATGACTTCATACAAATGATAAAAGTTAAACACAGAAAGGTAGGTTCTCTGGGTGTGAACTTGTGTTCAGGCGGGCAATAGGTGGAAAGCTTTTTGTCTTGTAGCGTTATTCTTGCAATAGGCTTAATACATTTTTCAAACTATAAATAAAATAATTTAAGAGTGTGCTAACCGATGTTAGAACTTGTACCCCAGACCGTTGCCACGGGCGGGAAATTGGGATCAAGTTCAAATAAGTGAAATTATTTAAATTTGAAGACATTTTCATAGCCCTACACAAAAAATCACCTATTTAGGAAAGTCTACTCCCACGTTCGGGAAAATTGTGGTACGCTATTGAGTGTATTTCTTATGATTGAACGAAAGTAGTCAAATTCAATAAAATGCATTTAAATCTATATATTTCGCCGGGCAATTTTGGGGTATTAAAGCTAGTATACACATAGTATGAAAGCGCTCTGTAAATTTGCTATACGTTTAGAGATGTGTGGAATATCACCGCTTCTCTTGTGTTTGGGCCTTAAGTTGTATCTAGATTAGATTTCTTCAAACTATTCGTATATACATAAGTGGTCACCAGCGGGAATATAATCTGAGAACTGTTGTTTTCTATGAAGATTTTTGTGGCTTATGGTTACTCCGGTTCGAATTTGTACTCAACTAATTACTTGCCCTCAACCTAAATCACTTTATATAAGTTTCTAGGTCAATATTCCTCATTTTTCAACCACCTATACAAGCTATAGGATATGGTAGTCTAATTAACATCAGATTTGATCAACTCGTATAGATACATTTAAGAATTGGTGAATTTAAATATGTAAGATATATTAAGAAACAAAAACTATATTAATGCCTGATCATTCCTATGAAAGGTATATGTAAAGAGACAGACGGACGGATAGCTTATATATGTACGTAGCTTTCATAGAAAGAGACAGACAACAATATGAATTGTTTTTGGGGTACGCGAAACAAATTTCTTGACTTAATTAGAATACCATCTGCAAGGGTATGAAAATGGTTTCCTGTGCTTTCCCAACTTACTTTCGCTTGTTCTCATTCATGAGATATCCCAATCGACAGGCGCATTCATCATGTCCTCGCGCTGTTTTGATGCAGAGCTGCTCACACTGCCTGGGCTCTGGACACTTCTGTTCAACAGGACAGTTGACCTCATCTTCGCCGAGGGGACAGTCGTTTTGACCATCACAGACATGCTTCTGGTGTACACAGATTCTGCAGAGCATTTCACATTAGTACTCACAATGGAAACACTTAATAAACTAGATACAATACACATGGATTGAAGGGTATCTTACTTTAGGTTCGTGATATTCTTCTTAGCCGGGCAAAGGAATTGACCCGCATCGCACTGTAGGTGACATTCCACTTCGTCCTCCGCTGAAGAGCAGTCCGGGTAGCCATCGCAGAGCCAGGTACGCTAAAAGCAATTAAAGTGAATACCGTATCAAAATACAATTCCAAAGAGCACATAAAGCTTTTGATTGCCTTGTATTCCCGAAGGTTAAAAGAGTATATTGAGTTTGTGAAAAGTTCGTCTATCCGTATGAACGCAATTTTCTTCCACACTCTTGAAGCTAGAGTAACTAAAGTTGGTACACATGTTGTGTATACCCTGAGTTTATAAAGTATCAAAATCGCTAGATCTACACCAACAACATTTTGCCACCCCCACCTCCTCCCCCGCAAATGAGCAAAATCTATATCTCCCACACCTCTACAGGTAGAGTCATCAAATTTGACATACAGACTTCTGTTTTCTTTGCGTCTTGTTTCGAACCCACAAATAAGCAAATTGTAGCGGATTGGAAACAGAGTATTCTGCTGTCGGATACGTTCGACTGCAACGTTCTTACTTGTTTTTTTTTGTTGTTTTTTTTTTTGGAGCCCAATCGCTCGGGATTTCATTATACCCCCGATAGTGTACATTTGTATATTCTCTAAAAAGTTTGTATGTTCATGTGGACATATCATTTCATATCATTCCTCAAAACTTGTGCCAATTGTTGCACACAAATTCCTCGATTCACTTGTGCAGTCTGATACGCAAAGAAAAAGTTGATTCGAGGAACGCTGCAAGTCTAAACCACAGAGAATGAAAAATTCCAGCATCATCACCAGAGATGGTCGCGTGTCGTCATTGTCTATCCTGACACGAACACGAACACTAAACTTTGTGATTGCTTGTCAAAACCCTAATTACATCAATTGATATTGATGAATATTTTGTGAAATACGTATTTTGTTGTAGAAAAGATTATCAATCTGCAATCTTGACGAAACCACATAATTGTCTTATAATTAGATTTTGGATTTTGCCTGAGAGTGGGTGATAGTTAAAAGATTTCTTTTGAACAAAACTGTAAAGAGGACCAACAATAGTCTGCATGTCAAATTTAGTGACTAGCTATAATAAGTTAGAGCATTGCATTCGGAAGTACCAGAATACTCTGTTTCCACTCCGGTATAATTTTGTCATTTATGGGGTGAAAAAGGTACAGTGTGTGTAAGATTTGAGGACTCTACCCTTTAAGGTGTGTAGGATACAGATTTTGCTGAGATTCGGGACCATAAATAATTTTTGAAGTAGTTCTGTCAAGTAGGTCTGAAGTCTGTATGTTAAATTTGGTGAGATCTTGACACCATTTAAACTGAGCGTGTATACCAATATAGTACAAATAGTATGTGGAATACCCTCTCCTTACGCCCTCGCTTAACGCTAACCTCGATAAGCAGACTCTATTAACGCTATTTAAAAATATAAACAAAACTTTCTTTAAAAATCGTATAATGTAAAGGAGTTTTTTTAGCAAAGTGAAAATTAATAGACTGAAATGAAATTACTACTTTAAATATTGATCGTTTCGATTGGTTTTGATTTACTTAAATTTCAAATAAAATATATAGAAAATATATGTATTATTAAAAGTAAACCAATTGAAATTTCTATCTTGATTTTTGCAACAATCGCGGTTTGTGCAACTTTCATGATTTTGTTACATTTAGCGAGGACTGTATATGATTTGTCAAAATTATGTGAAATAATCTTAACACTTTAAGGAGAGGGTATATAGCAACGGTGTGTTCTAAGCCTGCTTGCTCAAACTTCAAGGTTGTCGTTCATAAGAACGTATGGACAAACCCAATAAACTCCATTTTCCTAAAACCAGAATTGGGAAACGAGTATAAATATAGTATACATGTTAATACTGTATCGTGTGCCGCATTCTTTTGTGTTGTTAAATTTCATTTACTCGTATTCGTGTTGTGAAATCCGACACGCGCGCATCTCTATTGAAAGTGTGGGCAAAACCAGGTTTTATTGAAATGCTGCAAAATAGTTGTGGTCTTTGAAATCAACTACAAATCATAGCAGGTATATAGTATATTTGAATTTATTTGTAAATACCGTTGAGATTTTACTGATTTGATGATGAAGGGGGGTGTAAAGAGCCGTATAGTGAAAAACGGCTATGCATAAGTTAGTGTAATTTCCGTGTAACATTTTCTTTTGTTCTGTACATTAATATCTTTTGCAAATTCAGTCTGCAGCGAAGATTTGTAGACGTAGTTTGAGTTTGCGTTGTAGGGCGATTTGCATATATTTAATCTAAGGCTACAGTGGCCAATTAGTGTTAATCGCCTAAATATCTTAAGATAACAATTATCTAGTAATAACTCGGGCTGACGAGGTCTGATCGAGTCGAAACGTTACAATATTTTTGTATTTTGACAAATTAAAAATGTTTTCTCATGTGATAGCACTAAAGTTTGTATCCATGGTAGATATATAGGTAGCTAGAAACTTTCAAAACTATCGAGTGAGCTGTCCAACTTACCAGAATGCAGCGACCATTGTGACAGGTAAACTCGTCGGGGCCGCAGGTCAAGGGGTGTTCTGGATTCATATTGCCACAATCGTTTTCGTCCTCGCCGCCATCACAGTCCTGCTCCTTGTCGCATTTCCAACGTTTTGGAATGCAGGTGCCATCGGCACACTTATATTCACTGGTTGTACACTGTGATGGCTTCTGCTGGCAATTCTCCTCGTCGCTCCAGTCGCCGCAGTCGTTGTCGCCATCACAGCGGAAGCGATTCAGTATGCATTGACCGCTGGGTCCGCCGGCACCGCCCAGGCCGCCACGGCACTTGAACTCCCCTTCCGGGCAGCTATTGATCACTGCCGGGCACTTGTACTCATCGGAGTTGTCATCGCAGTCGCGTTCGCCATCGCAGCGAAAGGCCAATGAAATGCAGTAGCCGTCGTTGCAGGTGAAATGCTCGTCGGTGCAGCTGCTGCGATTGCAGTGCACCTCATCGGAGTAATCCTTGCAGTCGTTCTCCCCATCGCACAGCCATTGGCGGGGTAAGCAGAAGCCGTTCTGGCATTCAAATTGATCCTCCGTGCAGTTGGTGCGTGCGCCGCAGTGCGTCTCATCCGAGTAGTCGCCGCAGTCATCGTCGCCGTCGCAGAGCCAGTCCTTGTTGATACAGCGATAGGTCTTTGGGCACATAACGTGCAGGCCGCTCTGCTCGCACTGCTTTTGTAGCTTGGACATCATGTCATCCATGTTGTCGCAGTCGAGCTCGTCGGTGCCATCCGTGCACTGCACCTCGCGGTTGCAACGGCCATGCGTCTCAATGCACTGACAATTGCCGCACTGCCACTGCAACTCATCACAGGTATTGTGGCAGCCACTGGACGCTGGTGCGCTGTACCCATCTCCAGGCAAGGCCAGCTGCCTGGGATCGTCATGGACGACAACTCGATTGGCAAATGGTCGGAAGCCTTTCTGCTTATTGCTGGGCCCAGCAACGAAGCCATCGCGGCCCCGCGTGTTCTGCTGCCTATCAGACTCGCGTACCGTATATATTTCGCCCCGTCCACCCACATTACGGAACTTTGGGGTATCGCCAGTGCTGGTTGCGCCTGCTCCTGCGCCCACGCTTGGTTTTAGGGGTATCATTGGCTCCATGGTGAAAACGTGACCATACTTTTTGTCGCTTTCCTCTAGATTATCGTCAATCTGTTCGTGGTCGTGGTCATGTTCGTGTTCGTGTTCGTGGTCCAGGTGATGCTCAAAATCAAGATGATGGTCATGGTCATGGTCAATATCATGGTCATGGTCATGATCATGGTCATGGTTATGCTCATGGTCATGATCATGTTCATGATCATGATCATGGTCATGCTCATGCTCATGGTCATGGTCATGCTCATGTTCATGATCACGTTCATGGTCATGATCATGATCATGATCACGGTAATGGTCATGGTCATGGTCATGGTCAAGTTCATGGCCGTGAACCTGATCAGGTTCTTGATGTGGTGGGTAGTCCGAAACGGTGAGATAGTCGTGCTCATCATCCTTGTGTTGCTGCTCATCGGATAGCTCATCTCTGTGCACCTTGCGTCCATTTTCCAGGTGTGTATTACCGTTCGATGCTCGCGAATTAACTTGTTGATACCAGTTCTGTGGACGCTCTTGTGTATTCTCTGGTGTATTCTCTGGACCAGTACCGCGGTTGTCTAGGCCGCGCTGATAGTGCTCGCCGACTCCGTTTGTCAAATTGCCGATTCCCAAACCTGTCCGAAAAGTATACAAAATTTTTAGTTATAAATTTATACAAAGTTCCTTAAAGTGAGGCAAATTATATACCAAGGCCTTTGCAATTAGTGTGAAATGCCCATTTGTTAGCTTTAATTGTATAACCTTAGCTATCAACATTATTAAATAAATGAAATACAACATCTGAATTCAAATTCCAAATCACAACGACAATGCTTGCGTACTTCGAATATTAGAGTGAAAGCAAGGACTTTCTGTACTCCTTGTGCATTGAACAGTTTCTTAGAAAATAGTGATCTAAAATGTCAAAGCAAACAATTCCAAGAAATCATTCAATACTTTAATTGTTATTGTGCTGCAAGCAAATGTTTTCATGCACAGTTGCGCAGATAAACAAGAGGCACAGGGCATCCAACACTTCCGCTCGGATTATTCTGGAATTCTCAGAATACAAACCCGTTTTATTGAAAAGTAATTTCTCATAAAGCTTTAGTAATATTGGCTTGCACACAGTCGTACAAATGAAGAAGGGATACAAAGCATTCAACACATATCTGTGATTAGCCCGCATTTCTCAGAAAGGTAGCCCGTGTTATCGCAAATTGCAAAGGAAATGCACTATTATTGGCTTGCAAACATAGTTATACTCGTACATTTACAGATGTGGGGCTGAATAAGAAACAGGAAGCACACAACACATCAGCTTTGATTATCGTGCATTTCTCAGAAAGCGTGCCTCTATTTTTCATAAAGTCCACTCCTTAATGCAGGTCGCATTATGATTTGTGTTTATATTGTTAGCCTCCAGCTGTGAGTTGAACGTTGAAACAAGAGATGACCCCAACACTTCCGCTGCGATTACCGTGCATTTCTCAGTAAACGAGTCCCTACTCAAACGCATTTTCATGACAACCAGCACTATTATTGGCATTAAATCCCACCCATGCATTTGCCGTTATATGGCTAAAGGTGGACTCCAAGCAATACACCACCACCCCACCCAACACTACGCTTGCTGTGCACTCCTACTCAATGTCATTCTTTAAGGACCTGCATAGTTATTGACATTTATATCCTGACGTTCACAGCCGAGCAGATGAAGATGCGACAGCACGCACGAAACTACTCCTTCGTTCGTCGTCCTGCAATTTTTAAGCAAGCGGGCCCCCCCTCTAGGCGCGTCACTCCTATGGGACCTGCATTATTGTTGACTTTTATGACTGCTGAGTCACATTTGTGAAAATGCAAAACAAGCAGCATGCAGCCAACACCTCGCCTCCTTGACTATTCTTAGTTTCTATGAAATCGAGCCCCCTTTCTCGGAAACAGATGCATGCACCTCTATTGCTGCCGCTTGTTTTCAAAACATTTCTATGGACTGGCACTTGTGCGGATGCGGCATAGACGTTGAGCAGACTGCAATTTTTTATGAAAGTGCGCCCGTTTAATCGGGATTGCCAGCTCACTGGGGAACCTGCCGTCTCGCCCCCACTGTGCGAGATGGTTTCAATGGCGATAAGTCGCTGATGAATGCAATTAGCTAGCAATTACTACTTTTTATTTACACATCTGAGTCTTAGCTACGGGTACAATTTCAGGTCGCCGTACACAGTACGCTAATTTGCAACAAGATTACCGTAGGTCAGTTCCGAGGCTTAACTCGATCTGTGTGGCGTGCTGTCTGTCCTTTGCTATTGCTATCCTGGGGCTTTCCATCATGGTCAAAGTAGTGAATACTCATTGAAAAAAAGAAGCAAAAACAAGCCAATAATTAAAAGGACACTGCTGCGATGCTTATGTAATTGCATATCCGCAAATATCCGGCTGCTGTAAGTTGGCTTCTAGTAAACTAACAGGTGGTGCAAATTTCAGTCTACATGTAAATATGCATGCACACACATACTCGTATGTATGTATGTATGTGTACTTTGTGTGTGTAACTAAATACGTATATGTTTTTATATCAAAGCAAAATAATTGCTAAGTCCTTTTGCGCAACACCTGTCGAGTTGAAGTTGCAAATGAAATTGTTAGTTACATTTATGTGGAAATACCAAAACTATTCACATTAATTATTTTGCTAAAATTGTTTTGAGTGCGAGACTACTCTAGTGGCTTTCACCCCGCCCAACGTGTTGTGCGCATCATTTTGTTGATGTGCATTTATTTCTATGGAATTTCAAGTGCTAGTTAATCCTAATGCCAATTTTCATTGATAGGCACACATACATATATAGCATGATAGATATTTGTATATAGTATACAAATATAAATATATATTATATTTATATATATGTATATGTGTGTATATTTGAGTGTGTGCATGGGCGTTAGAGCGCGATGGAGATACTAAGTTTGTAATACTTACACAAGCACAGCAGGCACACCAAAGGGCAAAACGGCAAGGCTAGCCCATACATTGCCACCGCGCGCGCACACACACACACACGCACACAGGGGCGCGCACGCACGGACGCAACGCTGGCGTTGGCGCTGCTGCTGCGGCGACTGCTACTGCGGCGACTGCTGCTCCGTCTGCTGCTGCTGCTGCTGCTGCTACGGCGACTTCTGCGGCGACTGCTTCTGCTGTTATTGCTGTCCCTTTTTGTTTAATTGGATTTTGGCGCGTGCGTTCGGCGTGCTTTTAGGTTAGAGCTGGCCGCGGGATGCTGTGTTCGCACTTTAATGCGTTTCGCGTTGCGTAGGTGTCACATTCACAATACCGTGTGTACATGTACATACATATGTACACATACATACATACATATGTACATCGGTATACGAATACGTGGGCAAGCCAATTCGCTGTCTACACATATGTACACACAATTGTTGTTGTTGATACTGTTGCCGCTAACGTGTTGTTGTTGTCGATGTTGTTGTTGTTGCTGTTGTTGTTGATGTTGTTTTTGGTATTACTATTATTACAGTTACTTTTGGGCGTTTTGCAAGTTGCATAAAACATTTATTAGCGTATTCTCACCCAGCTCTGTCCACTAATATTTTTGGCACTTGTTCCACATTTGGCAATGTTTATTCCATCATCAGAGTTAGTTATTATTTATATCATTTGTTGTTGTTGTTGTTTTGTTGTCTGTTGTTGTTGTTGTTGTTGTTGTTGTTGTCTTAGAGATCCATTCCTTTGTGCGAGCTTAAACTGCTAATCGATAAATACATATAATTTTCTTTTAATATAATTGTCGACTGTTCTTACCCACGTACAAAATTTGCACACTGAAATGTGTGTGTATGCGTGTGTATATGTATGTGTATGTGCAGGTTAGTTCAAAGCCATAGTCCTCTTACTTAGATAAGCATTAACTGTTGCACCTCTGTACACTAGTAACTATTTAAAGGATACAAGCCCACATACGTACACACAGGCACAGCCACAGGCACAGGCACAGACACGGGCACAGTCACAGTCACACGCACACACAGCAGCCCACACAGATACATCCGTGAGGCTTAACAACCTCCGCAAAAATTACAGCTAATCAGCTTACAAAATGTTGCAGTCAATCAGAGCAGAAGCAGGAGCAGTTTCCCTCAATAATGCCTGTTTTAATAGTTGCTCTCAATGGCTCAACAATTCATCATAATCTAATTAAAAGTTCCATCAGTAATAGTTGTTGTTGTTGTTGTTGTGGTTTTCTTGTTGTTGTTGTTGTTGTTTGTAGTCTGTTTATGCATGTAAATTCATGCACACACACACACATACATACATGTGCACATGAATATGTAACAGTTTCACAAGTTTCAATAATCGTTGTAGTTAGTTTTATATCTTTTACGTATTAACGGACGGCTCTGAAAATCGCATCGGGCTTCATTTTCCACTTTTCCTGGGTTACAAAAAGCCTGTTGCGACTATAGCGCGTTGCTGCATACTTTGGGGCGCTGGCGATACTCGTCGTTATTACTTATCATCATCCAGTCTTGGTCGTATTCGTCGTATTCGTTGCAAATATGCCTTCAATTAAGCAAATTTTCATTTAAACATGCCTCCGCCATTTGCATTGTTAAAGCCATTAACTAATTATTTGCAAATTTGCATAGCTCTGCTGCTTTATATATCTTTTCAGTGTCAATGTGTGTCTGTCTCTGTGTGTTTGTATCTGTGTGTGTCTCTGTGTGTGTTTGTCTCTGTGTGTTTGTCTCTGTGTGTCTGTCTCCGACTATGACTCTGACTCTGACTCTGTCTCTGTGTCTGACTGTGTGTGGGTGTGCGCGCGTGTCCCGGCGTGGGAAACACCCACTGTGAACGTCTATAGCGTCAGCTTCAGCATCAGCATCAGCGTCGACATCGGCATCGGCATCGGCATCCGTATCAGCATTGGCATCAACAGCGCCTTTGTCAATTTGCTGTAAGCTGCCGTTGATTTCTTAATTGTTTATTGTTTGGCCAATTGTTGTTTATATTGTTTATATTGCATTCCTGGGGTTAATAGACATGCACACACATATGTGTGCCACGATATGATAATTGCTGCCGCACAGTTCGCAATAAGAATAAAATATTAAGAGCATGCGCATACACTCACATCTACAAACTGCACAGTGTATGTGGATACATACATATTAGGGTTTTTAAGGTTTAAGCCGTTTGGCTAACAACGTTTTTAGCCGGATTTTGAAAATAATTTGTTGTTAACTCGTTGCCGCCCGCCCCCGCCCCGTTGAGAGGACACCACAGTTGCCTCTTGTGGGTTATGGCTTGTCGCGTGTGGCTTGTGGCTTGTGTCGCTGTTGTTCTTGTTGTTGTTGATGTTGTTGTTGTTGTTGTTGTCGCAGTCTTACTCAGCACATATATGTGCCCTGGCTAATGAACGCTATGATCCTTCCTTCCTTCCTTCCTGATTTATATATATATATGTCTCCGATTTCTAAATTTCTGGCTGTTTTGTACTGCTGGCAGGTCCTGGCTGTAGTTTCATGTGCGGTAATTCTGTAGTCCAAGCGTGATGCGTACGTGCGTCGGCGTTCAGCTCGCACGTCTGCTTCCTTGCTCTGTACTACGAGAAGTGTGAAATAACTAGAGATTCACGGCACTGTTCGTTATTCTTTCCCAGCTGCCAGCTGAGCAGAGTGTCCTATACGTACATCTACGTACATATGTATGTACGTGCCTATGGGCGTAAGTATGTAAATGTGCGCTCAAGCTTGCGCCGAACGAGCGTCGAAAGAGCGCACGGGGCTGGGGCAATCGTTACTCAATGGGCTTTCTGAATGGGCGAGCAGGATACACTCATACAGTGGCACGATTACGCTCTCTTCACAACCTCATATTGTTGCGTAAAACAATCAAGATGAAGATGAAGCTGCAGGCAAAATCGAAACTGTAACTGAAGCTGACGCTGACGATGAAACTGAAGCTGAAGCTGGAGATGGGGCTTGTCATGCCATGAAGCTCATTTCGAAACCATTGCGGGTGTTCACTCTGAATAGAAAAGCTCTGCTCAGCATCAAAAGCTTTCGTATTTCAAATTCATGCGCGGAGACCGCTTCACTCTCAACCTATCTAAACAGCTGGTACAAATCAATTGTTATCCAGTCATTCAAGTTGCCTTGCCCCGCCCTACCCGCCCATCCTTTAATCCAACCAACCGCCGAATTTCGATGACAAATGATTCTATTTTTCTTGACCAAGGAGCTTAGCATTTTGTCCATATTGTCTATTTCCCACTACGTACTACATCTTTGTTTCTACAAGCAATCTACGACACGACGGCTTTTAAATATCCATCTTTTAACCCACCTTCATATGCAAATGTATTATCTAAGGATGTACAACTGTGTATCTGTGTATGTGCGTAATCATACATACTACACATGTATACTCGTATGTATAAAATGTATATGTATTTCCTCACGTGTTGTTTACCTAAGTAAAACAAGATGGAATGGTTATCTTCGGCGTGCCGAAGCTATACACCCTTGCAGTAATGTTATTTATACAAAAACCAAATTGTCGTCCGATTGCTCTTGTAGCAGCTGTATAATAATGAGATCTGATGTTAATAAAATGATAGGAAACTATACGAATTATAATAATAATCACCATTTTAGAGTTTGGATTGTATATTTCCATAAACAATAAAGGTGTTCAAACAGAATCTAGTTTATAGTGGTCCGATTTCGTTCAAATTTGGTCAGATTGTGTAAACTATATAGAGAATTCGGTAAGGACATTGTTGTCGACCGATCGTTCCTATGGTAGCTATATGTTATAGTGTTCCGATTCCATATATGTACTAGCTGCAACAAAAAGAAGCATCTGTGATAAGTTTCTTCAGGATAGTTCTAAAACTGAGAGGGTAGTTTGCATGGAAACAGACAGAGAGACGGACATTGCTATATCGACTCGGCTCTTGATGCTGAGCAAGAATATATGTACTTTGTGGGGTCGGAAACGACATCTTTAATAATAATAATAATAATGTAATACTCTCTACAAGGCTATAAAAAGTTGATATTCTACTAGGCTTATATTCGAGCTTAGAGCAATAGACTTAGTTAAATTGAATTGCCTTATATACAACCTATTTAACTATATATATTTATATACTATGGCTATCATATTTCGCAGACGGTGACTAATTAGATTGTTTCTTATGAATGAAGCTCTACTACAACGCAAAAGTATAACTTCAGAGTAGCATTTATGATACAAAAAAATACGATTTGGATGAAAATATCAACAAATTTTGAAAACAAGAGATCTTTGTTTGCAATTTTCGACAACCTTATAGCTGGACCGACCAAATGTGGTACACATTTTCATATATATTTAGCGCAAGCCTATATCTTACACATTATTATAGCTATAGTCACAATATTTGATATACGGACTACCGAAAACTGTTTTCCACCCACAACACCTCCCCAGCAAATGAGCAAAATCACCTTTACAGGTGGATTTGTTATACAGATTACTATTTTTATCACGCCCTCTTCTGACCCTATAAATTAGCTAAATATACTAGAAAATCATGAAATGAGAGAATCATTTATCATAAAAAATAAATTTGTATACTTGAGAAAACTTAAGCGTGTCATGTTCTGTCGTGTTCTATCCTTTTGACCGTGCACCCACCTCTATTGTAAATATCTTTAAAAGCTACAAATATACTCATATAAGACCTCACTTTACGACTGATGATATAGTGTATATCAATTGACAGCAGCAACAGGAAACAAGTAAGAATGATACAGTCGGACGTATCCAACAACAGAATACTCTGTACCCAGTCCGGTATAATTTGGTTATTTGTGGGTTCAGAAAGAGAAATGGAAAAAACAGTAGTCTGTATGTCAAATTTGTTGTACAGGTGTGAGAGATATAGGTTTTGCTCATTTGCGCGGGAAGGGGTAGGGATGGCAACATTTTGTGATGCAGATTTGTCCAGGGGGTCAACATTAGCCTGTATGCCAAATTTGGTGACTCTAGCTATGAAACTGTAAGAGATATACACCTGTCAAAATCGTAACTTGGGGAAAACTTGACACTTTTCAAAACTGATGGTATTGACCAATATGTGTGCCAAGTTTAGCTACTTTAACTTTAAGGGTGTCGAAGGAAATTGCGTTCATACGGTCAGATGGACATCTTACAAACCCAATTTACACTTATTCCCTTCGGAATCAGAGTTTAAATATTTACCACTCTTCATTTGTTATTTCAAAAACGAACAGATCAAGAGTCCGGAGTCGGTAGAGCCTTTCTTGAACGTGTAACACGTTGCATGACATAGCCGTACATCCTATGTAAGGGTATAACAAAAAGGGCGAACTGCCGATTCTTATTGGTATCAAATTGCACATCTATAAAGACAATCAAATACGAAGGTGGCACGACAGAAATCCTAAATGGATAGCTGTTCGTTGTGCTTTCACTTTCATTGTTTGGATAGTGCTCACGGCTATGAGGATAGTCACAGGGGGTGCTCAGAACACCAGATGGCGCTACAGAAGGCCCTTAGAAGTCGTCAGCGAACGGTGACAACCCTAAATGAGCATTGGCACCTCGTGATTCTGAATGAAGCTGAATGCTTGTGCCAGTGGAATGCGCAGGCTCAGAATGAGCCTCAAGCTCAGCATTAGGCGTGTGAGGCCCATCATCAATTAGAGCAAGGGTCGCAGCAAGCGAACACGAACTGTAACAGTAATCATTCGTTAGCTAGACACGGCAGCCGCTCCACACGCAGCACAGCAGCGTATGAAGCGATGAGTTACAGATACAGATACAGATACATATGTATCTAGATATAGGACGAGCGGGAAAAAGTGAATGAGCAACCGTATTTTAGGGCGTCCGTGTTATTCGTTATCCGTTCTACGTATTACAGTGTCTGCTGGTGTTATTCGTATTTGTATGTCTTACATTTTAGGATAAATTACCAAATTTCTTGTGCACTTTGTGTATCTGTGTGTGTGTGTGTGTGTCGGTATGTGTGTGTGTATGTCTGTGTGTCGGTGTATTTATCTGCTCGATTCAAAACAGGCGTTATTGAAACAGCCCTAGCAATCATAACGTTCTAAGATCTGTAATTAATGCAAATAAAGGAACACACAAATGTATGAATACAATGTCACCTTTAATGCATACTAAAACACACACACACACACACATGCATGCGAGTACAAGCACAAACATGCACATATGTATACATTTACAGTTACAGGCAAAAGTCTTTGTATGTGCGGCTTAAAATCTGTTCTTAAAAATATCAGAGTAGCGCACAGTTGCCATTTTTGCAGTAGCTGCAATTGCAAAAATGGGTCAAACACACAAAAGCCAGCGCATATGTATGTGTATATGTGTGTATGTAAGTACATATGTATATGTAAAGCATGTAAAGCAACAATGATGAGGGCCACATTAGCGAGAAGAAAAGTGTGTGTGGCAGAAAGCATTATGAGACGCCTTCAAAATACGCTATTAGGAAACACACACACCCACACACACATATATATATATTTAAGTGCTCACACACACAAAGTTTCTAAGAAGGTGACAGATGTAAATGTGATTATTTACTTCTAATATTTTTTTATTATTATTTTTTTTTTTTTGAAAGTGTATTTCAACGGAAATCAAAGCAATAGTCGAGGGAGGAATGAACCCAATGCGCAAACTGCAATCAGCTTGCAGGCTACTTAATTACATTGAATTAAATATATACATATACATTCATTTATATGTGTGTTAAAGTACTAGCGTTTCCCGGCAAAGTATATACTTTAAACATACATCTAAATAACACTTTCAGTCTGCCAGTTATTTTTTTGCCACTGGGGTAAACTTTGTTAAATTTACATTAGTTGTGCAAGCTAAGAAAAGTTGTAAGAATCCTTATTTGGCGGTAATCAGGACTCATCAGCGTCTTTTAATCCGTCATTGTGCTCTTTATTTACATTTCGCCATGTCTGCAGTGACTAGAACTTTGAAAATGAGTTAAAAGTTATTCACATGATAAACAAAAAAGTTGCACGCCACTTAAATGCGTGTAAAATTATGTTCGCGAAATGAGCTGATAAAAATGATACTTCTGTTTCACAATGCGTTGTATGAGCAACAATTTAATTTTCGTCAAATTGGCTTTAGACTCATTTTCAAGTTTTTCTCAGAAACTAACTTGAAAACTACTTCAGCGTTCGTTCACCGACGAGTGGGTGGAATACTGGGCGGCTGCATGCTGCTATGAACTGAATGTGACCCAAATCTGCAGCGACGAATTCAAGCTAATCAGTCAGAATTTCCACAATATGATTTGGCTCATACAACGCTGTCTGGTATGTGCGCTTGTGTGTGTTTAGAATATGTATGCATGTGGCATATGTATGTCTGTATGTGATATATACTGAACAAACATAAACAACTGACCTAATGCCAAGGCATTGACCTCCAAGTAGAGATGCGCGCCTGTCAAGATTTGAAATTCGTGACACGCGCGTGCTAAAGAAAATGACCTCGAGCGATTAGTATGATACCAAAGCAAGCAAAGACTACAACAATTTATCGAAATTGTGGAATATTTGAATAACCTGAACACATTCAAAATGGATAAAACGGGTATATATGTACATATAGGGTATATAAACATGAACTTACGAAGCATCATGAAATTCATCATGTTGTGTCATGTTGGAGAAGTCCGACACGAGCCCAACTCTAGCTCCAATGTTAAATATTTGCCAGACTTAAATATTTGCAGAATACTTTCATTGTATGTGTCATTTTAATAATCTGATTTGTATTCAAATCAAACTGCCATACATATGTTATGTGCATACGTACATTGTCAAAGGACTTAATTTAATTTGCATCTTAATTACAAAGATACAAAAGGGGCTTATTATAGGTGTTTAAAAGCTTGTGTTATTGAGTAAGGACTTAATTTAATACAGAGATACGTACTTATGTGATTGCCTGCAACGGGATTATATGTGCTTGTAAGTGTATGTTCTTGATTGTATCTAAGTGTAACATATGCATGTATCTTTGCAGAGATACTATGTGCCTCAAAACCAAGTTAGCCATATAGCAATGCCGCTCTAATAACCAGTCCTCATCTTCGAAGGAAAGCCAATGCAACAGTACCCGCATCCGGAATGAATCTGGAAATGCCAACAAAGACAATGCCAACGAGTTGAGAATTTGAGAGGATAACAACAGCACCTTCCAACGCTGCCAATATGACTAGTTTTGGGCACCTGGGCAAATGTTACAGCCTGCTGCTGTTAGTGCTGAGCGCCCAGCTATCACTAGTTCGGTAAGTGCTTCCATGGACATATCAGTACTTGGTAATGATTGATAAGCCTGAGAGATCACATTGTAGGATGTTATACTATAGTTTGTATCAGGCAAAACCCATTTTTTGTTAGACTTTAAATTTCTGTTTAGAATTTATTTAATAAAACGATCAGTATTTCAATCTTGTTATAAGTATTATGTACCCTGCCCAATCTATATACAGCGGCTTGTTAGTTCAGTTTTACAGTAAAGGTACATCTGAATTCCTTCGAATCGCATCAAGTAATTATGTATAACTATTTATACATGAAGGTGTACCACTGTCCACTGTTGCACATTGTTGTTGCATGAATGAGTGAGTACAAAAAAAACATTACCACTATTTTTTCTCCCGTGCCCTTTTGTATATGGTTTGAAGAACTAAGAAACCGATCTAACGAAAACCTTCTCTCACAAATTTGACCTTTAGCCCATTTCCCGTCCGTGGTGAAGGGTGAGAGTAGATTTTCAAGTTTCATTTAACAGTTTTCCGTACGTGGTGTTAGATTTTTCAAACTCCCAGGCCCGGGAAACCTTCTGTTGCTGGTATTCGACACCTTCACGTAAAAAAACTGATTTCTCGCGATCGCCAGTATGTTGTTAGGTATTGTTGTAAGTTATTGATGCGAAAAATAGATGATGGCAACCCTTGAAGTTAATTGTATATTTTGTCAAAATTTGAGCTCAATCGATGCAGAACTTTTTGACTTTTTGACTTTTGCTGATACCAACATAACATTTTTTATACCCTATCAGAGAGTATTATAATTTTGTCTCGATATGTGTTATGGACTTAAGGAGACGTTTCCGACCCAACAAAGCATATACATATATTCTGAATCAGCATTAATAGCCGAGTCGATATAGCGATATCTGTCTGTCCGTTTGTTTCTATTCGAACTGGTCTCTCAGTTTTAAGGCTATCGTACTAAAACTTGGTACACACCCTTCTTTTGCTGCAGGCAGTACTTACATATGTTGGAACCGGCCGGATCGGACCACTATAACATATAGCTGCCATAGGAATGATCGGTCAACAACTATGTTTTTGTATGGAAAACTTGTTTGTTTATAAAAATATCCTCACCAAACTCACACAAAACAAGTCTTTGAAAAATTTATACAATCTGACCAAATTTGTTTAAAATCGGACTATATCATATAGCTGCCATAGGATCGGGTGAAAATTTGGATCTTGTATGAAAAACTTTTTGTATTACATCCAAACTAAGGAGTTTTATTGTACTTTATATACTTTCTCAAAATTCATAAGAATTGGACCTCAAAGCTCCAATCAGTCGAAAATTTACTATTGTATAAAAAACATTGCTGCTAGGGTATAAGCGTCGGCACTCCGAAGATATCCGTTCTTTCTTGTTATATATATAGATGTTATTTAAAGTTTATCTATTCCATCAACTAAGTGTAGTTCGCCTTGCAGGTGTGTTTTGTTTGCCGTATCCAAAATAAACTACGAGTATGTTCTTAAAACCTACGAATTTCTTAGAGGTAGTTTAAGTATGTAGAAAGCCACCGTCTATGAATTATCATCAGAATGATCGCACCATTATCGTAGTACTCGTAGTTATGAATAAGCTCCACCAATTTTGGTATGTAGGTTTTAAACATTTTGCAAGGATGAGGATAGTTTCTTATTTTATTAATAAAAATAAAGTATATTGCACCTTTTTTTAAATTATCGTATCAAATTGTATATATAAAAGTGGATACCATTCTCATTGACTGTTCATACAGATGCAAGCGAAAAGAAATGCTCGCTGGCCGGCTTGAGAATGTAACGCAGACGATCTCAAAAATATTGCAAGGATATGATATACGGCTGCGGCCCAACTTTGGCGGAGAGCCATTACACGTGGGCATGGATTTGACTATAGCAAGTTTTGATGCGATCTCAGAAGTGAATATGGTGAGCTAATATGGCAGCTAACACGGTTGGACTCCAGAGTAATATTACTAATTACTTACTTCCGTTTATTACACATTCGCAGGACTATACAATAACAATGTATTTAAATCAGTACTGGCGCGACGAGCGTCTAGCCTTCAATATCTATGGACCTTACTATGATTCCGACGCAGACGACGATGGAGTCAACGATGTGTTAACGCTTTCCGGGGACTTTGCCGAGAAGATCTGGGTGCCAGACACATTCTTTGCCAACGATAAAAACAGGTTTGCGCCTGTGCGATCTATTTTCATTAACGATCATCCAATTATATCTTCCTTGTACACCACGCAGCTTCCTACACGACGTCACTGAGCGAAACAAGTTGGTACGGCTCGGCGGGGACGGTGCGGTTACCTATGGCATGCGGTTCACTACGACACTCGCCTGCATGATGGATTTGCACTACTACCCACTGGACTCCCAGAACTGCACCGTGGAAATTGAAAGCTGTAAGTTGTCTTCGAAATCAGATACAGACGAGTATTCTAGAAAACTAAGGCAGACTTACTCAAGAGGATAATACTTTAGACCCACTTTCATTATGTTACTTCAAATCCGACAATATCATATATTTTTGTACTTAGGTATAGCTTTTGCGACAAAATCTCTTACTCACTATTAAGAAGTCGAACTTAATGACTTTTAAAAGTTATTTATAGATGTACTAGCCGGTAATACCCTGGCCTGAATTATGTTGAATTTGACTAATTTCGTCAACCGTAAGAAATACACATAAATAACATACCATAGTATTCCCTCCCGTGGGGGTAGGACACCAAATAGTTGAGCCACGTGACTAATATTTCTTGTGTCGGGCTATGAAAATGTCTTTGACTCCGATATAACTAATCAAACAATCCAACTCAATTTACTTTGACTTTTATACTTGGTTTCCAATCGGCCATGTTAACTCTGAAAATCTAGCAGAGATCAAATTTGCTTTGAAATTTGGATCCACCAGTCAAGCAGTCTTGACTAAAGAATTTTTGTTCTTTTATATGTCCGATAGCGCGTTTGTGTGAACTTTCTGCTAATGGCAGACAGATTGATGGCGCTTTTCCCCGAATTATACAATATTTTTAAGGGTATTATGGAAAAAATATTAAATACTGCCTTCAGTTTGTATTTTGTTGCCTAAAAACTGAATTCTATGCACTTTTCTTCTCTTTCGTGCAGTTATCCTTCTCGCTCATGTTATTCTCATCTCATTCTAATTAATGGTTACAGTGAGATACCAACATCCATCCTTCGTGGTCACTTCATTCCGCTAACACTCTTGCTTACATGAAATTGAATTGGTTGCACATCGAAAGATATCATGCCTTGTTCTACCATATCTCGTTAGAATTGTATTCCCATTCCGAATCCGAATATTGCTTTTATTTGTATCGCACTTTTATCTGCCTGCAGATGGTTACACGGTCAGCGATGTAGTCATGTACTGGAAACCAACACCTGTACGCGGGGTGGAGGACGCCGAACTGCCACAATTTACGATCATTGGCTATGAGACGAATGATAGGAAGGAGCGCCTGGCAACTGGAGTATACCAGCGACTGTCACTGTCCTTTAAACTGCAACGAAACATTGGATACTTTGTGTTCCAGACATACTTGCCCAGCATACTCATCGTGATGTTGTCCTGGGTGTCATTTTGGATTAATCACGAGGCGACTAGCGCTCGAGTTGCCCTGGGGATTACAACGGTGCTGACCATGACAACGATCAGCACCGGAGTTCGTAGTTCATTGCCCCGCATCTCCTATGTGAAAGCAATTGATATCTACCTGGTAATGTGCTTTGTGTTCGTGTTTGCGGCGCTCCTTGAATACGCTGCAGTCAATTATACATACTGGGGCAAGCGGGCCAAGAAGAAGATCAAAAAGCTGAAGGATTGTGATCGACATAAGATAGGTAAAATAGTAATAACAGAGTAATCGATCCATAGAAATGTTATACCCTGTGTATCTCACTGAAACCACAGGTAAATTGGAAAAGTCCGAAACGTGTTCAACCACAGAAGACATTATTGAGCTGCAGGACGTACGCATGAGTCCTATACCTTCATTGCGCAAAGGTAACTACAATGTGACGCTTGGCTCCATTGGCACCGAGACCATGGATTTGGCAAAGTTTCCGCCAAGTTTTCGCATTACCCGCAACTATGGCACCGGTCGTAGCCAGCTTCGCCACCGTGGCCAAAGAGGTGAGTTATCATCCGTGTATATGTGTGTATATCAGTAACTAGCCTAATGCAATCCTTTCGACTGTTTTCTGCAGGAATCTCAGCGCGTCCACGCATGATGCACGCCATTAAAAAGAGCGCCTCAGCTATTAGGGCGACAATACCAAAGATCAAGGATGTCAACATTATTGACAAGTATTCGCGCATGATATTCCCCATCAGCTTCTGTGCTTTCAACCTTGGCTACTGGATCTTCTACATACTAGAATAGTTCTGGCTGACAGTCTTACATAGTCATACCTAGGTATCATTGCCCCAGCCTCCACCTGCTGCCCTCCCACTGATGAACTATGATATAAATATATTGACATTGACCAATTTATATAAATGATAAACCCGCTACACACATATGAGACATGCATATATATACATACATACAAACAAGCAAACATACATACGATCACATATATAGTTAAGTATGCTATTCACATAGGTAAATCACAGTAAATATGTTCCCGATAATTTCAAAATTTAGTTACAGGTAAATGCGAGTTTAGCCAAATTATTCAAGGAATTGGTATGCATTTGGCAAAATATTGACAAGAGCAGCTCAGACTAAACAGATAATTAAGAATAAGCCAATGATCATCAGCTGAGCAAGCTGTCTCAAATATTTGTAATCTCGTTTTTTCAACTGCTTCCATTGATATTCAAATTTTCATCAACATAGTTTACTGTATATTTCTTAGAAATGTTATTAAAATGGTTTACATATTTTACACAAACTGCATTTTTATTTCAAAAGGTGCCAAGTGCCAAGGTGCTACCATAGTAGTTGAAATAGGAGGATTCTGGATCAAGTCTTCTAGGCCAGAAGGACGTATTTTTGTGTGTGGTGATGTAGGATAAAAAATGTTTTGTAAGTAAATGTAGGTGGTTTGTGCTTACAACTTTGATTCGATTAGATGCATTTACACACTTGATACAGCTACAGATTTCATATTCTAAAGTTAAAGTGAAAATTAGGTGAATTTTGAAACAATGGCCTCAAGCAGCAATGAAAACGCTAAAATTGTTTCCGAGGGATGTGCTGTTCACGTAATGTCCAATGGGTGGAATCACGCTCCAACGATCTTTAAATGAATTTTGTTGTACCGCTTAATGGAAAAGTTCAACTTATTTCAAGCGGATATAGAAGACTCATTTATGTATGTGTAGAAAAATTATGGTATGTTTTTGTAATGTATCTCAGAAGAATTTTCAATGATGCTGGTGAAGAATTAATGTCAGTAATGGAATCACTTATTTTAAAACATAATTCATGCAAACTTAATTTTGAACCTTGTGCAAAATATATAACTAATTTATGAAATGTTTGAATCCAAAAATCACATCAAACATCATTGTGCATTTTATCAGCTGGAACCGATTACTAGCAGCATTTCCTGGAGAAGTCTGCTCATATATCTTAGTGCAAAAATGGATAGCTGAAAATATTACTTTATGTGGTCAATATAAATAGATATGAGACCCTAAAAGGGTCTAGCTATATGGACTTGCCCATACACTTGAAGAAAAAGAAAGCTTCTAAAAATGTGAACAATGCTAATGTATTTTGTTTTGAATGGGTACTGATATCAGGCCTTAAACCACCAAATATCAATTCATACAGATGTAAGAAACATCGCTAATATTGAAAGTTCATCAATTGAAATAAATGAATCGCTAAAGCTCAGATTTGAGGGTCTGGATTTCCCTTATAAGTTTAAGTGATCAAGATTTTTGAGGAACTGACATAAGCATCAATGTTATTGGGTACAATGAATAGGATAAGTTGGCTATTGGTCCCGCGGGCCCGCCCCCACAGTCCGCTGCTTGCCGCCCGCATAAATTGAGGCGAGTAAGAACCTATCATTGAATTGAAAAGAGTGAGCGATTACATAAAAACATATATATCGGTCGAGGGACCAATGCAAATGCGCCAAGTTGCACTCATGAAGACACAGGTTGAAGGGAGACAAATGTACATACAAATAAATTTATTGGTCCCTCTGACACTCACACATACATTCCCTCCCCCCCTCCCCCTTTCCTCTGCACAAATAAAAAACAAGTACTTTTGGCCTGCAAGACTTAACATAGAGCTCTCTTCTTCTAACTACTTACCATAATGGCGAGAGGTCCAGCCCTCAGCCGAACAACCGCTCGAGTCCAACCCAACCAACAGACGACTTGGCAAGAAACTGATTCGATTTTACACGGAAGGTATAGTAAAATCGGACCTTGGCACAATATTCCATATCAAGGGGAGGTTGGTCCACAAGGTTTCGGTTTAGTTATTAGGATACTTTAAAGTGCCTAAGACTTGGTTGAACTGATTTGGAATGAATAGTAATGCCGTTCGTAAACTTAACATCTAATTGTTGTCTGATATAAGGCAACTCCTAGAAACCGACTAGAAATACTGATATCCCCATAAACACCTAAAACATTATCACAATGTGCTTCTGCTTTCGTCAAAGACGGTCAAGTTGCGGACAAGTTAAAATAAAAGTGCAGTTACCAATTTGTTGTTGAATTGCTGCATTGTTGCATTGTGCATTATTTGCACACTATTAGTAGACAATTAGTAAACACTTTGGTATGTTTCGTAATTGATTTTTTTATTTAATTATTAAGAATCAATCGCAACCAAATGGCAAAGTTGGCTGATTATAAGAAAATGACGAGGACACTTTGAAGACTACCTCGTCGATCAACAGCGATCACAATAAAACAGCGGCATCAGTGCAAGCTGCAGTTTTTAGATGCCTTCTGTATCTGTCCGTAGGAGACCCAAAGATTCTGAAAAGGCAGCTAAAACCAACAAGAAAGTTAAGCCAGACAGCATTAAAATAGTAAGTGACCAACTGCTAGTTAAAGCCACGCCCTCCACTTCTGCTGCCGCCCTTGCTGAGGAAGCAGATAATATATTGGAAATAAATCCCGTCGAAATCCTGTCGGATAGTGAAGACAACAGTCCGTCAACTAGTACCATCAAGCAAATTGGCGGTAGACAGCAAACGAAAGCTCCTCTGAATCCATGAGATGGAACAAGCACTTTATTCAGTAAAGCCCTGTGTAAATTACGACATACGCACTTCCAAATTTGGTTTATCTCGTATATATACTTCAGACGCAAATTTATTCCGCGCTGTAGTTAAGAAACTAACAGATTCAAACCGCGAATTCTGGCATCAGCAGATGCGGGAAGACTAGCCCTACAAACTGGTGATAAAAGACTTACACCGCAACGTCCCAAAGGCAACAATTGAGCAGGCATTTGCTGAAACAGGGACTTTTGGAACCAGGTTGGTGCAATATTCCACTTAACGAAGGAGACGACGAAGAAGAAGTCGATGCCAATACTAGACAAAACATTATTTTGTTAGCCTGAAAAAGACTGATAATGTGGCAAAGGCCATGAAAATAGCAAAAATTTGAAGGCATAGAGTCACCGTTGAACATGCAAGTCGCAACCGAGAAATGGTAGAATGCATTCGGCGCCAAGACTTGGCCACAACAGAAATTACTGCCTTAAAAAACCGGTATGCGGCAAATGTTCAGGTGACCATTGTAGTATGTTGTATGCCAAATGAGCATATGCCCACAGTATTGTAGAGTATACAATATAACAAGTGGTCATATGCCCAACTTTAAAGTAAGAGTAACAACTCACAACATAACGACACTTTGTTGCTATGTTTATACATTCATAAATACACATAAGTGCAGTAATACGATCCGTCACTTATGCGGACTGGCCGCAGCGTGAGATCGCTAGCCTAAGCACTTCTTGAGTATGTACCATCTGTACATATACATAACTACACATGCACATACATATATACTACAACTCTCTCTCTCTCTCTCTCTGCCGACGCTCTTAGCCGCAGAGCTCACTTAGAATATAAGCAAAAGATATAATTGAATAAATCCGAGAGAACACTCTCGTTTAAGACACAAGCTAGTGAACTTGATTTCTTTCTATAACACCATAGCATCAATTTTAATAGCTGTAATTTACGCAGCAGTGACTGGCTACTGGCCATTTAACATTCTACTTATACAACACGCAGAACACTCCAACAGTTTTGGACGTCTTCATTACTAACGGACTGCCGGCAAATTATCTCTCGATACAGCAAATGTATGACCTCGCTTCGGACCACCTGCCTATCAGTGCTATACTCCATGAGGTACCACAACTTTTGCATCAAAAGATTTCACCATCAGGACTTACAAAACAAAAATAGCTCAACTCCACATTTTCTCAATGTAGCTAAAAGGATAGCAATACATATTCAAAAGCAACAACACTTTATTTATTAACAAAAAAAAACATTCGTATATTACCTAAAATTATTATAGTGCAAGAAACGGAAATCTATCCCAACATACTACATGTAATGATTACGGTACCATCTTGAAATTCGATTATACAAGTCAACTTATGTATGAACCGAGCAAGGAAATGCATTAGCTCAAGCCTTAATCATGGACCAGGAGAACTCCTTCTTATACATGCCATACGCCAGCCAGTAGAGCAGGTTGAACAGGGCAAAGGTCATGGGAAAGGCAACACGCGCAACACGATCAATCAGAGATATGCTGTTCACATATCCGACTCCTTGGCGTCCTTGGCCACTCTTCTCGGCGGCGGCGTCCCGTTCACGCTGTTTCCTAAACTTTTCGTCCCCCTTGAGGCAGAGCCACATCTGACGCATGCGGGAGACGGCGGGTGGCTCGGTTTGGGTGGTGCGCTCCATTGTAGAGGCATGCGATGATAGTTTCGGAAAAATGTGGGCGGGATTCTGGTTCTGCAAATAGAATAAAGAGTACTGGGTACATGTAACTCTAGGAATGTGCTATTAACTTACATTATAGATGGGGCAGCTGAAGGTGTTGCGCTTGGAGAAGCCGCCGCCATTCAACTCTGCTGGCAATGGCAGCTCACAGTGGAGCGCATCGTGATCGGCAAAGACAAAAACATCGCTGTCCGAGTTGGCTGGCTCACTATCGTCGCTGGCTTCGGCGGCATCGGCAATTTCGCCGGAGGAGTAGCCCAGCGCACCAATATCCTCCCACTCGTCCTCAAGTCGTGGAAATTCTCCGCTGCCGAGTTTCGTAAAGTAATGCACGCCAGCGAACTCCAGCAGCGTTGCGATGCAGTACAGAAAACTCATCAGCAGAAACCAGTCCAAAGCCGTGGCGTACTTCACCTTCGGCAGATCCGTGCGTGAGTCCAGGCTAATGGTCGAGAGGGTCAGAACAGCTGTCACGCAGAGACCAACGCGATCGCTGGTGGCCTCGCGGTGTATCCAAAAAGAGACCCATGATAGTACCACGATCAGAATGCAGGGCACGTATACCTGAATAAGAGGTATTGACTCAGTGTTTAATTACGAGTAAAGTGCTCACCTGTATGAGAAAGTATCCAGTATGACGCTTCAAATTGAAGGCTACGTGCAATACGGAAAAGTCACCCTCACGACGTGTGGATGTGAAATTGCGGTGCATCATGCTGATTAGATCAAACTGGTTCAGTGTCATGCCAGGCACAAAGGATACAGCATCGTCATGGTTTTGCCACTCGTACACCAGCTGTTGGTTTGTGTAGCCATCTGAAATGGTTTTGCACTAGAAGAGTTAAGCGAATCCTACTATAGCTGCAAAACAATCGATAGCACTGTTGTTGGTACCACCAGTTATCTTAAACAATCGATACTACTACCATTATTACTATTATACAAATTGAGCTAAGCCCATTTACATATATAGCTTAATATTGTGATCCAATGAATTGTTTAATTTATGCAAAAAATCATTCCAATATGTATTGATAACTAGGTTTGCCCCAGTTTCCACTTTCGATAAGATTTTGCGGTAGTATATTTAACTTAAATATTCGTATGCTCGCTTTTCCCTTAATTTAGCATTGAATTCGTTTGCTATTGAGATTCACTAGCTTAACCGCACGAATTTATATTCAACGTCATTTTATTCTCGAATGAATTCTACCAAAGTGAAGACCAGACCAGGTCGGCATATAACTTTGCATTGCGTTATCAATTTTATAATTTCGTAAAACCCTTTATGATGTTTACGAATTTTGTCGATACTATTGATAATTTGAACAGTCCCTATCGATTGCTGGTGCTAGTATAGTTTTGTTGCCACCTCCAATACATACAGCTTCCTATGATGAGTGGACATGACTGTCGGTCCATTGGAAAGTTTTTCAGCTCCATGGGGCAAGTCGCCTTGATGGTCAAACTGCAAGGGGTAATAAATCGTGTTAGGAGCTGTTAAGGTTTACGACAGATGATAAGCCCACCGCATTGAGTAGAGAATGCCGCCATCCTGATCCAGCCTGAGCAGCTTGTTGGGCACGGTAATTGTGTGTATGTGTGAGTGTTTGCCATTGTAAAAGTATGTGTCTGGGCGCCAAATCTTGTCCAGCATCTTAATACTGAGCGACAGGCTTTTGATGGGCCCCTGGAAGCTGAGCCTCTTGTCGCGCCAATATTGGCGAAAATAGCAGTCCATTGAGTAGTCCATATCTAACTCCGATACGGGTCCCATGCTGCGAATGAGTATATTTGTTCGCACCACCGTTGGCATTCCCTGGCCATGTGTGGGCAGCTGAGATTGCTCATAGCGCTTCAGAAGGTTCTCCAAAATGCTTGAAATGTTCCGGCTAAGCATATCCGCAGATGCGGTGCGTATTCTTGGCAATCGTCCTGGCCGAACTGCCCCAAAAGCACTAGACTCATTCACGTAGCGTCGACTGAGCCGACTTTTCTCACTTACGGACTCTGAACTGCTTGGTTGGACAGTTGGCAACGCGCGAAAGGACTCGTATATTCGACTGGCCTTGAACTCGCTAGTTATCGTTGGCATTTTGGATAGTTGAGTCTCTGAGGAAACGGAATCCAGAACTTCTGGCGTGGGAACTGTGGGTATGCCTTGTCCCCAGTGCTGGCCAAGTATGCTAATATAAATCAAGAAGCTGTCAAACAGTTGGTTAATAACATTCGTTTGAAAATCCAAAATAAACCCTATTTGGAATTATGTGTACACATTGTTCTTACAGGGTGCAACTAAGCACTCAAAAGTAAAAGTAAAATGAAGTGTTCTAAGAGCCCAACAGCTCGATGAAAGCAATTTATGTTTCATAATGTTCTTGAGTATATTCTTCATGGTTTTACACTTGAAGTGGCCTTAGTAATTAAACACTTGAGCTGAATAATGTTAGAAAGTAAGGGCGCGATTGCAAGATACCACTTCAAAGCTAAGCAACAAGCATTTTAGTCGAAAGTAAATGCAAGTCCTTCAAGGTTTCAGTCCTTGAACTCCAATGACAATGTTTGGAGGGTTATTTTGTTTCTATTTTGTGTGCTAAGCAACACCTATATGAAAATTATAATAAATTATTCAAGAGACTTATATTATTATCATATTATAAAGGAAGTTGCAAGTTAACTGAAGAATACCTAAAGTAATATTTTTAGTATTAGCTAAATTTCAAGTCAACTGAGGGACACAACTTTCAGTTGACTTGAAACTTAGCTAATACTAATAATATTCCTTTAGGTTAAATCAAAGAATACCTAAAGGAATATTATTAGTATTAGCTAACTTTCAAGTCAACTGAGGGACACAACTTTCAGTTGACTTGAAACTTAGCTAATACTAATAATATTCCTTTAGGTATTCCTTGATTTAACTATATATAAGACTTTATTAGCACTGAGCAACAGTAGGTAATATGCAGAAATAATCAGTTAAGGAATATTATTAGTAATCTGAAAGTTGTGTCCTTCAGTTAACTTAAAACTTAGCTAATACTAATAATATTGCTTAACTGATTATATCTGCATATTACCTACTGTTGCTCAGTGCTAATCTAGCCTTCAAAGGCCACGGTTACAGAGTGTAGAAAGTGTTACATTTGTGAACAAAGGAAATACGGCATTGTCGTCCTCATGAAACACGAAAACAACGCAAAATGCACAAATAAACGCCGTTTACAGGAAAACAAAAGAATGCCTGGATAATTTGTACCATATGTCCATGACTATATGTGTGTTAGTGTTTTTGTATTTATGCATATAAGGACGTACATTCATCCAAATTATTTTAAATTTTTGAAATGTTCAAAATTAAGATTTACTAATTGCTCATGCCATCCGTAATGCGATGTTGTAGTTCATCATATCATATTAAATAATAGCGAACGAACTGAGATTGTGTACAACTTATATTCAATGAGCAAAAAGTAATAAAAGACACTTGAATGAACGGACAGAAGACAGCAGAAAATTTCAACTGTAATTTGAAAATTTACATAAGCTTATCTCAAGATTTAGGCCATGGTTTTTACTTGGGTATTTTTGAAGCACAGTATGCAGCAGCATGGTAAAGTTTATCCCAACTAGCCCCACTGTGCAATGTGTGTTGTTTGCTGGCCGCGGGCGGTTGCCTTATTTCAGCTTTTGAACTGCTTAATAAAAAAATGTGTTATTCAGTTCACGACCTTGTGACCCCTTCCAATGCTGTGTTGGGACAATCTTTGCATTTATGCGTCGGTGTCTACAAAAATTCTGACATGTTTCGACGGTGATGGTGATGTGTATGGTGACTGTAACACTGTCATGCCCAGGGGCGAATTTTATGCAATTGTGAGTCGGCCTTCCAAATGTAGCCCTCTGTGTGTGCCGTTGAATATTTTCTTTGAATTTTGCCGTGATATTTCAAATATCACTAGATGTTTTGGACTCTGCTTTCGAAAAAGGTTGTCAACATAAATGTATAGCATACATTTTGGGGCAGTATAAAAAACTAGGCAGTTCTGTTACGCTTGCATTGCATTTTTAGACAATTGCTCCACAATAATGTGAAATTGACCAGATAGTGGAATTCAGAACACTACGTATAGGGTATATCGCAGCAATGAAGCCATCACTTGGTATTTTCCACTTGTCAATCTCCTCCCACTTTGCTAAATAAAAAACTGCTTGATTCGCAAAATAATATTTTACCACTCTGTACGTTTTACGTTGTAGGTTGCGGGTGTGTGTAACAATGCCCACACTTGTACCTCTACCCACACACACACACACACACACACACACACACACACACAAACACACACTTACGCCTTCAAATTTGCCATAATGCACAATGCCTTTGTTACTAAGCCAGTTTCAGTTTAACGTTCAGTTTCGGCCCAACTAGTTCATTGCTGCAATGGGGAGCAGTAGACACTAATTAGAGTTTAGGGCCAAATCCGATAGTAATGCGCTACTTGAGGCTGCATAAACTATTAGTCAGTACACAAGCACATACATATGCTGCTGCTGGAAGCCAATCAACTTAAGGACATTGCTGCATAGCTGAGCGTGTGTCTAGATGGGGGAAGGATTCCCTCAACTGCCCCACTTGACCGCGTCTGACAGTTGCCAGCCATTGGCAGTGCTCTGGGCTAGTAAGTGCCAACGAGCATTGAACATTGAGCCATTGAACGCATAACAAGGACTGCATTAAATAGGACTATTTTGGGGCACATACTTACCAAGCCATAGTCCCCAACGGTTGCTGATACATAATTATTTCAAAAGTGATTTTAAAACGGTTTGCTGCAAAATTGAACACCTCGTTGCCAGTAGTACTATTACGAACTTAACTATGGCAATACCAACTGCTTATAATGTCCTGTCCAAAGTTCCGCTCGTTGTTGCACGCTTGCCGTCTAAATCCAGACAAGGCGGCTGAAACTGAGCCTAAGTCGGCCCTAGCACTGGCTCTGGCTCTGACGGCCTTTGAATCTGGCATGCGCACAGCATCCATCAAACTTATGTGGTTGTTAAGGTTGTGTGGCTGTGTGGTTAGGTGGCTCGCCGGTTCTGTGGTTGGGCATGTGGGCTTTACCTGCTGCTATAGTCTCATTCGGGCCGACATGGCCCCGGCACAGATCTCGCTCACACTTATATCGAAATCTCGGTCATTGGTTGTGCAAGTAATTATCTTCGATAATCAATAATTAAAACAATTATTTTTATCAATTCTTAAACGATTTGTATATATATATACTATATCGAAACTGGTACGAAATCTATATTTTATTTTCTATAAAATATCCATATATTTGAGCACAAATATTTTTGGTACATTTTTTTTTTTTAATGTTTAAAGTATGGTGTGTGGCTTAAATTATCTATCAATGGAGAAACAGTATTCCAAACATTTTAGGAATGTCAATAAAAATTGAATATAATTGAATGTTACGCGCATATACCGTGATTAAAATTTGTGATAAAACAAACTATTGAACTACGGTATATACAAATACACTTGAATTGTTTTAATAGAAAATAGTATCCTTAAATTATCAAAGTGGTATATACTGTTATTATTTATTTATCGTTATATACATTACTGCGCATTATTTACAGCATTTCCCTTGAACGAATCTAAATTTGAATTTCCAAACCGAACTTGATTTTGATTGTTTATTGTGCAAAGTGGGTGGGTGGTAAGAAAATACAAAATGGGTCTTCTTTGTGACGGATTTAAACAGAGGTAGAAAATAAGTGTTATGGAAATAATAAAATTGAAAGCGAAATAATTGTCCAATGCAATTGAAAAACAATAAATCTATATTTTATGGGCTATGATAAACCAGCATATATTTTAATTCTAAAATTATTTTAAATAAATTAATTTTAATGCTTGGCTCAAAATTAAATATTACTTAACAATTAAATTTTAATTTAAATGTAAGAAAAGAAAAATAACTCAAATTTTCAATATTTAATTTAAAATAATAATATAATTTTTCAATTTAAATTAAATAAGTAAAATAAATTTTCTTTTCCTAAAAATGTAAATATTTCTAGTAAACGAGTTAGCTGCTACCTATCGTGTCAGGTTAAGCAAGCTGTACATAAAAATACCAAGTAAGAATGCTATAGTCGGGTATACCCGACTACAAAACTCCCTATACCCAGGTCAAGAATTACCGATCGCATCTTCGCACACTTACACATACACACACACATACACAAATACGCTCACACACAAGCGACAGCACAAGCGACAGCGCAAGCGACGGCGCAAGCGAGGCATTTTAAGTGGCGGCTGTGCAGCTTCTTCCCCCTGCGCTGCAGCACTGAATGTTCTTTTGTGAATAGCTTCCGTGTTTATTATCCGACCGACTTGAAATTTGGACAGTAGATTAAGAAGGACTAAAGGCATGCCAAACTCCAAAGCTATATCATTAAATTTGTTTGTATAAAACGTTTTTATCGAATTGCGGGGAAACGGGGGGAGATATCTAAAATTTGAACTGCGTATGGTATACAGGAACCTACATTTCAAATTTGGCGTCTCTAGCTCTTATAGTTTCTGAGATCGACGCGATCATACATACGTACAGACAGACGGACATGGTCAAATCGAAATCTCTTTTGATATTGAACAAGAATATATATACTTTACAGGGTTGGAGATGTCTCGTTCTGCCTGTTACATACATTTGCACTGATCTAATTTTTTACCCATTTTATGGGTACAGGGAGTAAAAATTTGTTTCTGAAAACAAAATCTTCATTCATCAGCTTTCTTAAGGTAACTGAAATTGTGTAAACAAACAATTTCGACTTATGCTTTTGGAAAGAGACGGTAATTCTGTTTTAAGAGCAATAACTTTAGAATAACAAATAAATAAAGCTTATTAAAATCTCTTTTTTTTTTGCTTTTATAATAAAAATTGGAAAATGTCTTTTATTTTGAAGTTTTAAAATAAAAATTTCAAATAAGAGTTCTTATGGGCCTAATACATCAAATTTTAAATTAAAGTATTGTGTCGTAGAATTTGGAGGTCAAAAATATGAGGTTTTTTTAACTTAGTGAACAAAATAATATCTATGTTAAAGATTATAATCGTTTCGGGGTCTGGTTTAAAAGTGTCAGATGGATACGCGAATTGGGCATTGGACAGTAGCATTAATTGAATCCCTATGAATTTGCCGTCAGCCTCTCAATCGGAATTTAGACAGGTTTGCATCTTTTGAATGATCCGAGAAAAATGCTAATGTATGTATATAATAGTAATTTTACTGAGTACCCACTAATCAGCGATACCAAAAGGAAATCACTGGTAATTGGAATTTCCTATAAATATCCTATATTACAAGCAGTTCCATGGGATCAAAAGTTGTATTTGCCACCTGAATTACTAGTTAATAGACGACAATCATTGGTTTTGTGTTTGCTTTGACCTCCCTTTTATTAAATGACCAAACGCCAAGTTTTTGTTTGTGTTAATCATATAAATAGTGTTCAGTTTATTCAATAAAGTCTTCAAGTGGTCTACACAAGGATTTTTAAATCATCGAGAGCGTCTGTTAGAGACTTATCGCAGTGTCCTTGATTAGGCGTCAGTAGGTGCGTTCCATCAAAAGATAGACTTGGGGATCCAAACATAAAGCATAATTAAAGAATATAAAAGAAACAAGATTATCTACTTATGTACAATTAATTATATACATATGTATACCAGAGGATAATACACTTAACAAGCAAGTTCAAGTCGACAAATCTTGAGACCATATTATCTATTCTTCATATTTAATGCTTCTAATCAATCAAATTTTTGTTCAATTATTTTGAATTGAGAGTGCTCGACCCATAATTCAGGCAATTCAGTATGTAAGGAGTGAAAAGTGGTGAAACTGGTGAAGACTAGCAGCATACAGGCTGCTTTTTATTAGCCTTAATTTTCAGGATAGCTTGCCTGTGGAAACTTTGCAGTGCTGCAAGCATATATTGGCCCTAGAACAAAGATCAAATTAACACACAAAAGTTTGTGTAAATTTAGCTCTAAAGTGAGCACAGAATACCATTGAAAACTATTTATGAAAATTGTAGCAAATATAGCATTCTATTGTTATCATTCTTATCACATCAAAGCCAAAATTCTCAACCAAATGTTTGACGAACTGCATTTGAATGGTTCTGTTGCCCAAGCTCGTCTATTGCCCAGCGCCAACTGCATTTGAAATGTCTCACTGGGATTTCTTAGCGATAGTATCTGAAAGTAAAACAAAATATGGCATTAGCAAGGAAACAGCATTTTCATGGCCAGTTTTAAGGAATCGTTTCATTGCATTTATCTACTTAGATAGCCCTGTGTCTGAGGTGCGTTTTCGTTGGCCTGAACTCGTGAGCTAAGAGAAGCTCCTGGACAAATCAGCTCCTTTTAATGACAATAACTATATTTATGTACTGTCTGGTGCTGCAAAACGAGTCCATTATATTGTCAGCTTAACAAACTGAGTAAGGTCTGGGGTTTCCAATTGTATGTCCGATGAATATGCAATAAGTTTCTGTTTTGCTTCTTGGTTCGACATCTGAGTTCACAGCGCGATTTTCGTCACAATTCCTAAGAGCAAATGATCACTCAGCTATTTCTAATTGGTTTCAATAATAAAATATTTATTATATTTTGTAACAAAATTTCATTTATTTTTGTTTTTGTGAACGTATCTTATTTTGTTGCACCAGACAGGGAAATTATAGTTTATGTTAAAGAATATGTATAATTTTATACATACAAAAATTGTAATTTGTTATTAACTGTTTATAGCTGATTGGTTGGTTAGTCATATTTATGAATTTGTAAATAATGCAAATCTTTTTATAGTACAATCGCAATTGAAATGATTGCTACTACACACATACATACATCCATGTGTATGTACATACATTAGCATGTACATTCGATTAGATTGGTTAGTAACCCTCTTTCTCCTTAAAATATGTATGTATGCAAGTAGGCTATGTATATTTCTTGTGTAGGTTGAGGGGATGTGTACTTTACACATCGTAGGTAAAAATTATATTATGTATGTTATGTTAGTGTCTAGTTGTAGTATGTAAGAATGTCTTGAGTACACCCAAGTTATTCGTGCGTGCTCATGCATGTTTTTTCGATCCATTGTATTAAAAAATCCTCTGCCAACACTCTATTGGCAGTGTAAAGTATGAAAATAAGATTGTATATATAATAGGGGTGAGATGTACATACGGATGGATACATATACATATACATAGGATGTAGCTTAAACTTGAAACAATATAAAATCAAACGATAAATGTCATCAATATTGAGGAAAACTTATAACGGGTAAATTGGATAAATAAGGACGAACTGCCGTTGACATCCTCACACTTGAATGTATGATTGTACATATGTTAAGTATTTTGTATATTGAATAATTGTGTATTTTGTTGTTATTTTCACTGTGAGTGCACATACATTCATACATACATACGTGTGTATGTACGTATGTATGTATGCCTATGGCAATATTGTAATTTGTGTTGCCAGTAAAAATATAAAAACATCTACATATATCATTTTTTTTTTTTTTGTTGCTTTCATATTTTATTTTGTAATAAATTTTAATTGGTTTTGAAAGTTGTGGCTGTTTTTTTGCTTTTGGTTTTTTTTTATTTTTATTTTTGTTTGTTTTGGTTTTTGTTTTGTTGTATTACGCTTAGTTGTTATTTTTGTATGTTTGCTTAAATTATTTTAGACCACATAATGGACCATTTTATCCAATTGGCATCTTAAAGCTAGTTTATTATTTTATTCTCCTCAGCCTCATTTATATGCACGAATATATGTATGTATGTACGTACATACATATTTCATTAATGTCTTCGGTGTGAAGCTCCATACAATTCAGTTGTTATTTTCATTATTTATCAACTATGTTTATTAATTATCATTTAATTTTATTAACAGTTAACAGTTCTTTAGAAATTGTTTCAAAAATTTTGTTATAATGAACATTTTTCTTTCTCTCCGATATTGTTGCTTTTCTAATTATCCTTGACAAACATACGGTGTGAGTGTTGATGTGTGTAAATGTGTGTGAATAGATTTATACCAAACTTCTGACGGGCCTGGAAGCGCCTATTATCCTATTATCCTTCCACCGTGTTAAATACATAACTACACATACATACATACATATGTACATATGTACACGCGAATGTTCATATTGACAGCGTGTACACACATACATACGTATTGAAATATAAATTGCCACATTTGTTTTTTTCTTTTTTTTTCAAATAGCGATGGTTTGGAAATGCTCAATTCCATTTGAACAATATACTTATATACAAATGTACACACTCGTATGTATATACTTATGTACATATTTAAATAAGTATGTATATTGATTTTGTACTGTTTTGATTTTTATTTTATTTGATTTTTTTTGTTTTTGTTTATATGAAATCATTGCATTCGATCTTGCTAAGGGATATTCCTGTGATTGTTCCTATTACAGCTATTATATACCATTTTGTGATGATTTCCCACTATAATTTTCGACCAATTGTTCCAATAGTAGTAGAATTCAAAAACGAGATTCTGATCTTGCGCAATTTTTACCAAAAAAACTATTCAAATCTGTCTTTTATGAAATTCGACAGAATAACATTTTGGAAAAATCAAGATTGAGGTATTCGAAAAGCCTCCCTAATATCAAAAAATCATTATTACGGTAAAAAGACATGAAATCTGACAGTCATTGCAATTAAATTCGATACACTTTGAGCTGCAAGCGAATCAGGATCCGGATCAGAAGTTCGGCCGGGCAGAAGTGAAGATAACAACTGAAGGACCATCGGCAGCATTTTGAGTAAAGCACATACTGTGATATGCGATATGTGAGAGATTTGGGTGTATATTTATTGGACTAAGTGTGTTTGTGTGTGTGTGTGTAAGTAAGTAAGTATACGTACATAAGCATATTGCGTAGGGTGTTGTGCAGCTGTTAGAGGTTTCTTGTGTTACATCATCTATGTGTGTGTGCGTGCGCGTGTGCGTGTGCGTGTGAGTCTGAGTGTGTGTGTGTGTGTAGAGCATCCATTGGCATATAAATTCTTGTTAGATTCTTGTATTCATATCCAAAATATTATTATTGTTAATGTTGTTCTTGTTGTTGTTTGTTGTTCTTGTTTGTTGTTGTTGTTTTTGTTGTTTTTGTTGTTCGTTAACATTTTGGCAAACTGCATATTAAAGTTCGATCTCTAGATAACATTTAATGGTTTTCTTCTTGCATTTAGAAATCTCCTGTGTACCGTTTCTTAATTGTTCTAGCTTCTAATTCAATTATTCCAAATATTTAACCTATATACTTATATATTCACGGGACACACTCATACATACATACTATGTCAATCTAACATTTCCTTACGTATGTATGCATATATTACGTGTGTATATATAAATAACAATACCTTTAATCGATCTATCTTAGATAATATCATATTCAGCAGTTTCTAATACTGCACTTGTCACAATAAAAACCAATCAATATCATTTCGAAATTTACTTACTCGCTATATATTTTTGGTTTTTGATTTCATACTATATGTGTATGTATGCGCATACATACACACACATGCATTCTCGCATGTGCATGTACATAAGCACGTATGGATGTAAGAGTAAACATTCTGAATCAATGTGAGTCACATGCCTCCTTACAAACAAATACTTATAAATTAAAATACAAATATGTTATCCTTTGTCTTTTGTCTTTTGTTTATTTGTTTGTTTGTTTGTTTGTTCTTTGAGTATTTTATGAATCCCCTCAGGAATTACTTCTGTTCATTTACATTGTACACACTTACATATGTATGCATATGTATTCAACCACATAATCCTGTTGTTACACGAATATGGGTGTATTTGTATGTATTCTTGTATAGTTAATGGTACTCACTTATGTATGTATGTACATATATGTAAGTATGCACACTGTACTACATTTACATTCATTTATGTACTATTACACATAAAACAAAATATGCACATAAATATACGTGTATGTACGTGTCTTGTGCATGTCTGTACGAGTATGTATTAATTATGCACATTTTATTGACTAAATTTGATGACTACTCGCTTTCTGAGTGCATCGCTTTTCTGAGTATTTGAGTATTTTTGTTAGTTCTGTGGCTATGCCAATCCCTCATCGTAATTGCCGTGCATACAGTACACATTTAAGTAATTCATGTGCTTACATACAAGCATAAAAAACACACACATACATACATACTTATATGTTAAATACGTATCTAACTACATACATACACTAGTTAATTAAACTGACATTTTTAATCGTTACGAACAAAGTATTGCATTATGGAAGTATAATAATATTCATAAGATTTTGTATTTTGTATTTATGTACCCTTGTTGAATTTATAATAATTATTACAATTGTCATGGTGTGGGTAACTCTATGAAGAAGACAACTTCGAAAGAAATGCTTGAAAGCATTCCACAATTTTTACAAAATGGAATGTTACAATATTTAAACACAAGTCATTGCATTCAACTTCCTTAAGGAGGCACCGAAGACCGCGGGGTGTGGGCCCATTTCAAAACTCAGTCTACCCGCTTGGCATCAATGGAGAAAATAGATGATGACGTGCATCTTCATCCAAGACAGCTCAGCCAAAGCCGGAATGAGCAGATCATCGAAGGCACTTTCCTTTATCACCTTGGAGAAAGTTGCTAATATCAATGGCATCTAATTTGTTAATCAATTTAATATTCAGAAAACAAAAGCCAAGCTCGCCCATCTACACCTCTGCCCCACCATATTCTTTCTCATCCTTCATCCATTTAAGCCAGCGCAGATCCACTACGCCCTAACGAGGATACGAGTATAAATTCCTGAGGTCACATAAATTGTGAATTGTGTACTGTTCGTATTGTGTATGTAGTATATATCCATACTATATCATTGTGACCTTATAGTATCCGTTTCTATATCAAATATTCGTAAAGTATTCTGACAGTGTTGATAAAGCTTTGTGTTTGTATCTAGATTGGAAAAGTAGTACGTGACTCTTAGCCATTCTGATTGCAATTTGGGCAGTGAAGGCTTGCAATACGTGGCGCCCAATGTGGGGCAAGTGACAAAAAGTCACGTGTAAAATAAAAACAATATCTTAACGTAACCCTAACCAGATTTTAATAGTTCGAAAAAACAGAGAACAGACTCACAATTGGACGTGAAAAGGAGACGGGAAAGTTGACCTAATCTATAATACTTCTAATTGACATTAGGAAAGAATTTCGAGGGTGTGGAAGAGGCTTCGTTCTTTCTTTAATGGATGCGAGTTGGCTCATACAAATATATAAAACATACACATGTATGTATACGCAATGCTTATATATACGTACATACATATATGTTACGTATTCATTTTTAATTGTTTGTTGTTTTGTTTGTTTTTGTTGTCTGTTTCTATTTCCTGTTTAATTTGATTGGGTCTATACATTTACCTAATTTGAACTACTACTTAGCTATGCATTTGCATATGCAAATATGTATCCTTGTATGTGTTGTGTATGTATACTATATCAAAAATCTTACAACATTCATCAATTCAATTGGTAAATAATGAAACTTTGTTCCATCTTTGCTTAACATTCAAACAAGCACCTGCGCCTTGTATTCACCATTATGTAGATACATACATATACTATATATATATATATATATATATATGTATATATGTATATATGGATTATTGCTAATGTATGTATGAATTGATGTAACATGTAGTCAGCGCTGTGAGTGTATTGTGGGGATCATTATGGAAATTGACCGCGCTTATTGAAATTATTGGAGAAGCCCGTATAGATAAATGTATACGAGCGTATAAGAAAATTTCTGGAATTAATTGAAAGCCTTTGAATATACACATAGTTATTATGCATGTAAAAAGGCTGCAGTCTACTCTCACAATATTTATTAGAATATATGCAAAATCTGATCGTGAGATATATTTACCTTTCTGTCATTACGCACAGAGCCTAATATAAGATTTGTATAAAATAGTGAATATTTTGATCAAAGAGGATTAATGAACAATGCAACAAAGTGTCTTGTCACCCACACCAGAACCTAAATGAATCTCTGCATGAATTATTTATGAATGAAGGCGGCTATTTGGGATGATCCTTCTATTAACTTGTGTGTTATGCTTGTTATTGTTACATGTGTTTGCATTTGTTTGGCATTTGTTATCTGTTATCCTTATAATATACAAAAAAAAACGCATTGCTCTTATTTTAACGGGTAAACTTTTGTATTATTCACTGTGAACTGGCAGCACTTTTGCCACAAAATCTATCAGTCGTTATAAAAATGTACCAATCGAGGGTAACTTAGTAGCACACCATTAAAGTGCACTACGAATATATAAATTTGTGGATGTAAATATGTATGTTCATCTTTCTCAGCATCAGCGACAATGTTACGTTGCTGGCTGATTATTCAGAGACTTACGCATAATATAAGAAATGATTATGTAGCACAACCTTCGGCAATGTGAACTACAGCGATCAAACTAAATAGGAATGCGTAAATTTCGTTACACAAAATGTAAGAAATTGAATGGCTACGAGAACAGGAAACTTGGAAAATTACATGAGTATCAGAAAAGGAAATTTGTACAGACATTTCCCCTTTTGTTAATGTACTCAGTGCACAGATTTGTCTTTTGAAATATAATTAAACTCGTACAGTTCTCAGCTTAAGTGTAAATATTATCAACGCTGGAAAGCGATGTTGATGTAGACTTAGACTTAGGCGATATCCTTGTTGCACGCACTTTCATGTAACTTGCACCGTGTAAACACGAATTAATCTGACGCGCAATCGTTCGTGCACAGTTTTTGACAGAAGCAACAAAGTTATCGTCTAATGAAACATGAAAGTCTATAAAAATAATAACAAATACAATTTCAATGGTTTTCCAGCTTTAGTTTGCATACATTTTACATATGTATGTATTGGTATGTACATGCACGTATGCATACATATGTAAGTATTTACATGTGTTACATCATTTCTCTTACTCATATTGAATTTATCAGGCGTCGCCGGCACGTCTGAGGTACTTATGTAAGTATGTAATTAGGTATAAAAATTGTTACGGCTAATTTACATGTTAATCCAATACGTGCACAAATTACGTGTATATTCGTATGTGTGTATGTATATGTATGTATGTACACGTGTGCGTGTGTGTATGTGTGTGAATTGGCCTATAACCAATTATATGGTAGGTTTGCTTTGCTCTGTTTCATGTCTTTAACTTGTTAATCTTACATTTCACTTATATAACTATTACATGGTGTAAGTACTTACTCGTATGTAGTATGTATGTATGTCTCTTTTGTATGTACGAGTATGTATTATGTTATGTTATTTTCATTAAACTATGTATGCATATGCTGAAGAAGTACAGTGCGTACTCGTAGGCTGATAGAATTGCATGATTTGAAATCTTGCCTTCTTCCGCCAGCGGTACGCCATAGGTTCGCCGAGAAACGGAAGAAGAGTTCAGTAAAATAGCTGGGGATTGCAGATTGCTGGGATTGATGAGGAGGCTGAAGCTAGAGCCGATGGAACTGTCAATGCTTATATTCCGGGTAGCAGCCATTCTCGATTATTTGACCGGATTGACTGTTGTTGCTGCTGCTGGTATCGACTGATTGTTGCTGCTGCTGCTGCTGCTGCTGCTGATGATGATGCTGATATTGCTGATGTTGGTGCAATTGCAACTGATGGAGCTGCAATTGCTGTTGGCTTATGGCTGCCGTGTCTGCCGATTGAGATTGCAACGTGCGGCGTGTAGCTGGTTGGATAACACTTCCACTGCTTTCCGTCTCCGTTGAGGGTGGCGAGGGGTAGTAGTCCCTCTGACTTACATTTATACCATTTGGGACGACTGCCATACCCATTATAGAGGTGCTGCTGGCTGCCGCTGCCGCCGCCGCTGCTGCCGCTGCGGAGGATTGATGATCGCCGTGGTGCTGGTGCGGATGCTGATGGTGGATAACGTTGTTCGTTGTAGCCCCCGACGTGGGCCCGACGCCGCTGGATGGTTGGGAATCCGACATTGTGCCGGATTGCGGCTGGTCCAATACCACGACGGATACCACATCCTCACTCGCCCACCGGGCTAACTGTTGTTGAGCTTGAATAAAGTCATCACTAGAAAATAATAATCGTAACAGGAACAACGGTACATGGTAAGAACACAAGGGGGGCTCATCAGGACTCAGGACCTTAGACTGGGACTGGTGCAGGTGCATTGGCCTTTGGTACACAGGGCAGCAGATCAGAACGGATATTGTCAACCTTTTGCGGGGTCACACCTTCCCGATAATCCTTGTAGGCCAGTATCAATCAAAATTATTTCCCAATCCTCCCAGATATGTACACATATTTGCAAATACTTATATACATATGTATGTATGAACAAGGCTCAGAAATGATAGATGAGATAGTATTAAGGATCACAGATCAGCCATGAATGATAGTAGATAGTAGGGATAGAGTCCCACATTGTGTAATAAGTAAAAGTAAGTACGATAGAAAGTTGAAACCCCTTAAGATTTTCACCGACATTTAATTCTTAGAACTTTTAGCTTGCTCCGCCCCTAGATTGCAAAACAAGAATGAATAGTTAGAAACCAAAGGATAGATTATCGGAAACCATCCGAAATGTTGGTTATGAATTGGCCGTGGAGACCACCACGGGATTACATGTGTATACTCGTACATAAGACATTTGAAGGGAATACTTAGATTCCTGCACCCATCTCTAGAACTGGTATGGTTATATAAGCCACAGGAGAGTCAACCAATTGAGAGTTATGGATGTTATCAAGGCGGGCGGCTACTCGGGGACAAAGATTGCTTAGGTGGCGACTGGGAGGCGACTGGGCGCGGCTGTGATAACTGTGTGTAGAGATGTAGGTGGAGAGACGGAGACTTACCTTTCACTCTCGGGCGTCTCCTGGGGATCGAGTCGCGTATCGAGCGCGCCGCGCTCATGATGATCGGCGCTCTCATAGATGCCCTCATCCTCCTGGTGCAGGTGCGTGTGCGACGAGTGGTGCGATGAGTGTGGGCCGTGTGTGGCATGTCCATGGGCGTGCGAGTGGTGTGTGTGGTGTCCGAATGCGTGCGGAGAGTGCGACTGATGCGTTGTATGGCGACCAGGGGGCGCCGGCTGGCGGTAACGTCCGCCGTAAGCAAAGCGCGTGTCCTCGTCAGAGCGGGGCCGACAACGGCTGCTGTAAGACGGGTGGATTGTAGCGGTTTTCTGAGATTGAGCTGCTTGTTGATTCGAGCTGGCGGTAAGGAAAGGCAGAGAGCAAATCAAAAGTCTTTAGCATTATTAAACTCAACAAACTGAAACGGGATGGGAAAAAGGACAACGAGACCGAGACCGATACTGATACTGATACTGACACTGAATACCCGAGAATAACAAGTGAAAATGTAACGACGACATTAAAAAATCAAAAGTTCCGTACTCGTGACATGTTGTATATGGGATAGAGATATAGTTATTAGGAGAGGCAGGCCCGTTCAGGTCTGTGTGATCTAACTATATAAAAGAGGTCCTTGGTTGTTATTATATATTTTGTGTTTTTTTTTTGTTTTTTTTGGGTGGGCGCGGCAAGAGGTGCTTGTGAAACCAACCTTTATCACACAAGATATTCCAGTCTGAAGCCTGCAAGAAATGCGAATAGAAAGTTGCGTTGGCTAGAGTTCTGTTCAAATTGCTGCAGTCCAATAGGACAGCAGCATACATGCTCATCTTTGTATTGTAGAAGATGTGTTGAATGTGTGTCTGAGTGTATGTCTATGTCTGTATATGTGTCTGTGTCTGTGTCTGACTGTGTATGCGTTTCCGGTTGTTCTATGTTGCAATGGCTGCAATGTTGTGAAGAATGTTAAAGCCATATAATTTACGCTAGACCATTAACAATGAAGCAATTGCGCTACATTTATCAGATTATAATTGTATAAATAGTTGTATAAGTTGAACTGGATGATATTACGAGTACAAATAAAACTTATTGCGGTTATAAGACAAGCATAGTATTGGTACTGGCTATAGTATATGTATGTAAGTAAGAACTTAGTTGCATACTTTCGAATCGCATTGCACACGGATGTTGACACATCCAACAAATTACGAGTACCAGCAAATCGTACGCTAAGACAAAACAAGGTACGAATACTTATGTGTCTCTATGTGTGTGTGTGTGTGTGTGTGTGTCTGTGTGTGTGTATGTGTGTGTATATGTGTATAGATGAGTGGAAATGCAAAATAAATGTAACTCCTATGCATGATAAGCAGTTATCGGGATTGTCGGACTCGGCATTAAATTTTGGTATTATTTTTGGGATTGGGGGGTTCTTGGAATGACATCGAAATATAATCATAAGCGAAATCGAAATCGAGCTCGAATTCGAATTCGAAACTAACCCTTGCGAGGACTCACTACAAGCGGCGGAACTATCTAATCTATAGTGGCGATCGGCCTCCGTTTCCGACATGCGTATGTCCTCGGAGCCATTGGGGCTCATGTGGCGCGACGAGTGGTGCTCCAGCTGCCTGATCAGATCCTCCAGATTGCGTATACGCAGCGGCCCAGTCGAGGGGGCGTCATCCTCATCGGTTGGCTGCTGTTGCAGTGCCAGTCCGGTCGGCTGATGCAGCTGATGTTGCGATCGATGATGATGCATCAGTGCACCGCCGTGACCCATGGCACTTGACATGCCACCGGGACCACCCATGCCAACACCACCACCACCACCACCGCCACCGCCCACGCCTCGTATACCGCTCAAATCAGCGCCCAGCGCCAAGCCGCCAAGACCGGAACCGCTGCCATCTAACAAAATGGCGTGCGCGGCGACGCTGTCGCAGATGTTCTCCCGCGAGCTGGACTTGGAGCCGCTGGCCCGCTTGTACGGCTCGGCGGTGTAGCCCAGCTGGGCGCTGCCGCAGTCCTGCAGCGTTTTGCGCAGCATCTCCTCGCTGAGGCTGCCGCTGCCGACGGGCGTGTTGCCAGTGCCGGTGCCGCGGTGCGAGGCCGCATTACGCAATGCCTCCAAAATGTCCTCGTGATAGCCGTTAAGCGATTTGAGTGTGCGCTCCACTTCTGAGGCGGCCGCACCACCAATTGTGGATGCCTGCGTGCCATCCTGAGTGATCAGCTCGAGGTTGTCCGACTGGCTGTCATCGCACCACTTGTCTTTCAGCTGCTCGCCATGCACAAGTCCATATCCATGCTTCTTCAGTATGCCCTTCTCTGTGGCGTCCAATCGTACCAACAAGTTGTGGTCATGTGGTTCCAATGTACATGCAAAAGAACATACAAATGTGGTAGAGTCAGACAGCAGAGAGAGAGCAGAGGAGCTCGGCGTATGCAGTTTAGCTAGATATAGTGCCGCAAAATTGATCACTCAATTGCAATTGATTTAATTAGATTAGGTTAGTTTAGTATAGAACTTAGATCGGGGGTGTGCTTTGCCCCAGCTTATTCTTAGCTCACTATCAAGATCGGTAACTGCATCATATATAAATCATATCATATCATTATTCTTTAGTCAGTTACGCTTCAGTCGAGACTGTACTCGAACATAAGGTCTTTATCTATATATTTTGAAAAATAAGTGCTCTTGGTGTATAAAAATTTATTTGTATCGCAAATAAAATACATGTTCCCCATCTATATATATATATATATATATATATATGTATACCAAAGTGTGTGGAATCAATATAAATAATATTTCGAAAATTCGCTCTGGTTTTCTGACTATTCTCGTCTTAAAGTATATACATATATTTTCAATCTAAATATACACATATGAAAAGCACAATTTATCTATATCAATACAAATTTAAGTAACAAGTATGTATGTACTATATACCTGTGTATTTTATATTCTATTTTATAGACCTGTCTCTATATTAGGTTTTCCAGTAAGAATGTTGGAAGAACATACTTGAAGGTGAAGGTCAAACTGAATTCATAAACTGACTCCATACATATGGAAAACTGTATTCGTATCTATTCAGTTTCTTATGCTTTAAACTATATCGAAATACGAGAAAACATTTATGCTTTTTAAAAGGACATTTCGAGTGGAAACTTTGGAACGCTGTAAAAATTTGAATAAACTGTTTTATTAGCTAAGGCATACAAGCTCTTTAAAAAGGAAAACAAATTTCTAATGTTTTTCAATGCAGCAAAATCGTTGATTAACTTTGTGTGTGCTAAATAAAAAAACATGTCCTATAATAAAGACATAAAAATAATGTTTATATGTACTGTGTATAACTAGCTTTAATAATAGTTACGATTTAATTGTCGACAAAATTGGTTTTTAATATCCTCAAGATCGGCTCCCGAGTGGAGCTAATGAAATTGTGTATAGGACAACTATCTTAAGACTACAAATGAACTAAATTACATAAGTAAGTAGTATGTACTGTAGTATTTAAGTATGTATAGCAATAACTGTGTAGCTGCAACGGTAACGGGAACGGCAAAGGCACTGAATTATGCATTATGTATAAGTATTATAGTATTAGAACGTCAATTACTTGGTATACCTATGCATAGCAATATGATGCGTATACGATAGTTGGAGATTGTGTATAGGTATTGGTATTGGTATTGGTACTGTTCTTGGTATTGATATTGGTATAGGTTGTTGGTATATTGGTATTGGTATTGGTATTGGTATTGGTTTTGGTATTGGTAGTGAAATGATGACCTCTAGCGCATGAAATATGTTTAGGAATGTATCGTATTAACCTGCATGAGATTGATCGTCCTCACCACCCGTCGTATAGCGACGTCCATGTAAGTTCTTATCCCTGTGAGGAATGATAACAAAAATAGGTTAAATGTTGCAAGCATGTGCATGTTTCAATTGAGTTGATGGCATGGTAAACCCACCTGAATCCCGCCTGATTGGCGTACACCAGTTTGCTGGAACCATCTAGGGATACCTCTTCGACGGAATGATGGTTGGGCGCCGTTGCCGCTCCGCCGTAGCCCTTGGGGATGGGTTTTTTAGAGAAGGGCGGATCGTACTTAAGGGTGGTTGTCTTGCGTCTATGTTGATATGTTGATATCGACGTCAGAGTTGTTTGTTGTTGTTTATTGTTGTTTATTTGATATGGCGTTATATATTTAATTCATAGATTTGTATACACACAGGGCATATACATATGTACATATGTATAATTGTTTTGAAGCGTTGAATGGTGCGTATGATTTTGATTTATAATTCATTATGAAATTATTTGTATTTTTGCATTATACACAAAATCAATTTGAAACGTTTTAGTATGGTCGATGGATTTGGTCGTAGGTTGATTGATTGGTTGGTTGGTTGGTTGGTTGGTTGGTTGGTTGATTGGTTGGTTGATTGGTTGATTCAGATACGATATACAACATATGTAGTATATGTTTGTTGACGAAGTGTATGGGGCGTAAGAATGCCAACATACACACACCCACAGACAGGCACACACGCATGCACACGCAGGCACAAGCAGAGACACGCACACAGACACGCCACACACACACACACACGCACACACACACGCACACACACATGCACACGCATTATTCAAGGACGTGGGTGTGTGTACACAAGGCACGGTGTTTACACACATCAATTTGTTTGTTTGTTTTTGATTGATTTGAATTTTGATATTAATTTCGCATTTTGATTTTGATTTTGATTTCGATTTTGATTTTGATTTTGATTTTGGTTGATTTTTGTTTTTGTTGTTGGTTCGTTTTGTTGTTGTTGTTGTTGTTGTTATTGTTGTTGTTATTGGGAAACGAAAGGTTATGATGAGATTCTTGATTAATAAAATGCTTGTAATAGAATTGTTGTTTTCGTTTTTGTTTTTGTTTGTTGTGAAAAGTAAAATTAAGTGCCACATAAAGAATTTTGGTATGCAAAGATAAATACAAATGAAAATACATACACACACACACACACATACATACATATGTACAGTACGCTCAGATTGTAATTTGGGTGCTCATTTCCGCATTTCCGCATTTGGTTAATTTGTATTTGTATTTGTAATTTTGTATTTGTATTTGATGTATGCATGTATGTACTTGTTATACGAGTTGAAAACATTGAATGTGCCGTTGAAAAGCGAAACAATAAAAGTATAAAGTATGTACATACATATGTAAAAGCATTAGCAATGATGTCATTCTTGAATGATGATGAAAGGATAGCAGAATCATGTCGCGGTCAAAAAGGGTGATTAGAAATTCGGGCTAACACATTAAGTATCAATGAAAGGCTTCTCAAACACTCAACGACATAACAAATAACACAAAAATTCTGGCGACTTAGTATCTTAATAGAGCCGCATTAAGTTCTTTTCACAGTTATTAATGGGATGTAGACAGATAGATAGATGGATAGATAGTTAGATAGATAGATAGTTAGGTAGATAGGTAGATGGTAGATAGATAGATACGTACATATGTGTGTATGTAAGAAGTGAAATAAAGCGAACCATGGGGGAGTTAGTCTCAGGACGTTGCGTGGACCTGACGTATACATACAACACACGCCTACATATATACAAATGTGCATGCCTGCATTCACACATACGGGTATACATACATACTGATGTAATATGTATGCACATAGTTACATACACACAATGTGAACTGCAATAAATCACATTTTCAAAACTCATTAACAAGAATGCAGATAGTTGTTTTTGAGGCAGACAACCCGAGATACTTATATGGATGGAGAGTTAGACAGAGAGACAGAAACAGATACAGAGACAGAGCGAGAAACAGATAGAGAAAGAGAGAGAGAGAGATAGAGAGAGAGAGAGAGAGAGAGAGAGGAATAGCGACAAGCATGGATGAGACATACAAACAGTGAGTAACATAAAGAAAGCTGAAGATCGAATGGAAAAGGTATATCGACTTGAATGTATGTAAGTTTATTTACATGTATATATGTATGTGTAAGTATATACATATGTAGACTGGTACGAATGTGGGTGAGTTGTCATGTATTTATGAATGTGTGTAAGTAAATATGTACAGTGAGTCAAAAAACATTACACACCAGAGCTCTTCAAGTTTGTTTCATTTCAACTTTCATTTCGATCAACTAAGAGCGGAAACAACGATAACATATGTATATAATATATTATAAAAAGTATTTTACTATATATTTCATTGACTTCATGCTCGACTTGGATGTTTTAAAGAATAATTGAAGTATTGGCATAGCTTTAACATCTAAAAAAATAATATTGTCTGACCATATATGGACCTTAAACACTTGCTTAGGCCTTCGTTGACCCCAATTAATTCGTATAGATTTTTTTAAAATCCAATCCATAATTCAAAAACAATCTTGCGTCCTCCCTTTCTTATTTCTATGATTTGTCTGGGCTCATGAGAAAAGCAAAAACACTTTCGTATGTTTGTTGTTGCTCTACTGAATTTCAATGTAACTTTGTTGTTGCTTCGCGAAGCGGCCTGCACTAGTTACTTAAAAGGAGGGAATTATTTGCAAAAAAAAAAATAGCTATAGTGAAATAGTGGTGGTAAAAAATTGGATCCCTGGACACAGCTTTTTGTGTTCGCAAAAGAAAAGTGTAAAGATCAATGCATTATTTGCAATAAAAAATAATAGAAAAAATATGTACTATTTTTTTTGGTGCACACAATAAAATGACAAAAAAAATTCTGCTTTAGATGTGTTAGTTTTTTCGTTCATATGTATTGAGGAATGGACACCATTGCTCTACGGCCTCTATTTAACTAATTTGGATTATATTTTTGCAGTTGGCATTAACTATTCCCTCTGAATGGCTTCCTAAAGTATAATTTTCGATGTCATCTGATTTTATCGATGTAATTGTTTAAGCAAATTTCACATAAGGTCTGTGGAATTCATGTCTGGTAATTGTGAAGACATTTTCATTTGGTTAACATGATAGATTAACCATTTCTGAACAGGAAACCATTAATATTCATTTGACCTCGACTTTTCCACACATTACCTTTCAGTTTGAGGAAAGTCCAGATTCATTTGAAATAGCGTGATTTTTAGTTTGGAATCTAAGGTTAATCTTTTCGCATACTGAAACTTTGGTGAATATCGAACAAAGAGACATGAATATTATAGATCATATATACCCCACTGAATGCAGATAGATGCGTAGAGGCCGTAGAGTATTGAGGTCAACGGAAATTTATCCAAGTGTTAGAGTTCTATGTTGTGTGCAAAGTGTAACTTTTCTTCCTGTACTTAGCCAATACTTAATTCATACTTAACAACACTTAAACCAAACATAAATTCAAATAAGTTGCTGCTTGAAAATATAGTAAAAGCCTTCCCGTTAGGTGATCGAAACTAAGGTATAATGAATCTAACCTTAAACTCTTTACTGTGCCTATAATTATTTGAGTCAGTGTATACAAATGTATATGGGTGACTCTTGAAAACTTAACCATCTTTGTAGAGCTGGAAAACAATCGACGGGCCCATCGATAGTATCGAAGGCTTAGTCACAATCGCAAAATGATATTTCAGCTCTAGTTTGTTGGGTATTCAAATGTTTAACCTTAAAAGCATTATTGTTATATCGAGATTTCGGCTAAAAGCAATTTGACTTTTATGAGTTTTATCAACACTCATTTAAAATAAGACTATTTAACTTTCTTATTGAATCTAAGCAATGATTCAAGATATTTCTATCTTGAGTGAACAGGAATTACATTGGAGAAATATAATTGCGAGATATATATGTATACTTGATGAATACCGATGAAATCTCGATGTACAGAAAATACACAAGCTTGTTAAATTTGCAAGGGAATCACCCATATGTATATGAAATGTATTGTATGTATATATGTATACATACATATAATGACAGCGTTCAGCTTGCGGAAAGTAGTAGGTGTAAAGCGATTTTGGCCCAGAACTGGTAATGGCTTTGGGTTTATAATCGTGTACAATCTGAGACTGGGAAGGGGACTGGAAATGGGCACAGGATGTGGCTAATGGGGGCAGTGGCATGGTGGCATGGTGGCATGGTGGTATGTGGTGTGCATACGTATGCATACAAACATACACAGGAGTACGTACGTGTATATGCATATAGATATGCCTGTGTAGTGAGTGTCATTGATATCGATGCACATACGATTGTACACAACGAAAACATAAATGCATTTAGCATTTGATGCTTCCTGTGCGCATATTGGTGTTCTCAATAGTACTAGGTACATTTGTGATGATGAATCATCGGAACATCGCTGGCTCTCTCAGCAGAAAGCACCACCAGAACTCAAAGTCAGTTTCGTCTATGTTGGGCCCTAAGCGTAAAAGGTAACTCCAATCACTTTGGAGTATAGCAAGTGCAATTGGCAAATGCTTCCCAACCTAAACACAATATCATCCTGGGATGATATTATTCTTGTCTTTTCTTTTCTTTTCATTTTTTTCTTGATTTTCAATATTCAATTAATTTTAATTTGTAATTTTGAATTTTCTCTGAATTGGCTTTGGGCTGCAAGTAAGCGGGGCCGTGTTGCATTATTGTGTGTTCATTATATGTACTTATGTATTTTGTGATTTGTAACTAAGTATCGTAAGAGGGATGTGGCATTGCTAATGTGTAAGTACTTTGGCATATGCATTAGTTATATTTCGATCATGTTGGGTTTTAAACTCTTCGGGAAGACTAAACTGAACAAAAGTAGTAATGAAAATAGTCAACAAGATCACGATCATCGACGCGCTGACCACAATTGCCATTTTTAGCGTGGCCTGGTTCAAATATTATGATTTTTCACTCATTAACAATAATCAAAAATAATTGATGCTAATACAAAAAGGCTATGTATTTAAATGAAGTTTCAAATAAAATATAAATATGCATATGTTAATATATGTACTTATGCACTTATGTGTATCAACCACTACGAGTCTTCTTTTCATAAATAATACCTTTGGCTAAGTGGCTGGGAAGTAAGTATGTACGAGTATGTAAATACATACATACACACTACACTCATGCAAATCTTTTAAGGGGCATATAAGATTGATATACTCTAGAAGCTTCGTATAAATATTTGCTAATAACTAATGGGTCTTGGATAACACAATTTATTATTGTCATACTATTGTTATAAGATTTCTTAATGTGTTTGTACTTTTAATTTTTGAAAACAGTCCCGTACTTTTATATATATGTATAAGCTATTAATATATCTTTTGGAAATTGCCGCTTTATGGGGAATAATATACTCTTTTATTTTGCCGTCAAGCTTTCTTCAGTTAACAGATCTTGAATTTGGTCAGTTTTTTCAGTCTTATAAGCTATCTCAATTCCATTTTTTTATTATATTACCAATCACGCTTCAGACAAACCTCGTAAGTGATATGTGCGTAGACCGTATTGGTCGAAAATAGTCTTATTTATCATTTAATAATTGCCTTGAATCTAAAAATCAAATAAGAAACTTCTAAATTTCTGGATATTAACCAGCTAATACTTGGTCCATTCTATATTTTCCAATATTAATGTTCTGTGTATACGTTATTTATGTTCTATATTCCGTATTTTTAGTTCGGAGATGAAAGTCCTTTTACAACCCGCAAGGCCATACAAATATTTCTAGTTAATATGGCAAAAACAAAAATTCTGTAACTAAGTGTATGTATTTTTAATTTATTAAATATATTTTTCAAAAATATATTAAAAATATATGTATATTGTAAATTCTTTATAATTGGAACCAAAGAATAAAAGTCTGATCATTGTTTTGGGCTTGACGCCATCAGGAACGAACTATGAATTTTAGATGCATAAATTTGATGATGTGTGCCACTGTACAGATAACGTGATGTTGTCTCTCTCTGTGTGTGTGTGAGTGTGTGTGTGTTTGTGTGTGTCTGTGTCTGTGAGTGTGTGTTTGTGTGTGTCTGTGTGTGTTTGTGGGTGTATGTACGTATGTAGTATGTCCCAGACATGCATATGTACATACTATGTAGTATTAAATATGTAGGTATATGCGATATTCAACTGAAAATGAATATACTCGTACATATGTACAGATCGTATCCATGCAGGACTCTATGATAGGCATACATACATGCATATGTACATATGTACACGTGTTCGCCTACAACTACATATGTGGGATGCCATACTCTATAGGATTCTCGGGGGCAGAGGCCCTATGTATGTACATAAGTATTTACATGTGTTGGGAACTGGCAAATAAGTGAAGAATGGAAGCCAACAAGCGATTAATTGGAATATACGAGTATGTACGAGTACATACATTTGTATGTATGTGAGCAGCTATGTACAGCTGTTCATCACTGTGTGGATGTATGCACACACATATGTATGTATGTGCGCCATTTATAATTACATACATTGGCATATACATATGCGTATACATACATACAGTTATGTGTAGGACATGTGACGACATGAACATAGTTACATACCATACATACATATGTACGTCATTGTGCACTAAATACTACGACTCATAATGAGGGCAACATTTGAAAAATGATTAAAATTCGAAACAAAACATATAAACAAAATATTGAGTTTTTCTTTTTCGATTCTTGTTAGTGTTCTTTTGTACTTTTTGCATTGATTTTTCAGTTTTTGTTTTCTTATTGTTTTTTTTAATTTTTTTTTTTTTTGTTTTAGTTTATTTTTTTGTTGTTGTAATTTGTATTTGTATTTAGAGCTGGCTTTTTCATTACTTCTTTTCAACTAACCTCAGACACAGGGAGAAGTTTCTATGTACTACAACTGACCTGTAGCACAATGCCATCAAGGTGAATGTTATAAAAACGAACCCTACAACTGACATTAGAACACCGACTAGGAACACTGTATTTGAGCCGTGGTAGTTCTCTATACGAGATATGGTTGCCATAGGTTTCGATATGTGTGTGTGTATATGTGTGTGTGTGTTAGTGTGTAGGTGTGTGTAGGTGTGTGTGGGTTCGGTTTGCGATGCGATTGTTAAACATATGCATATATACATGTATATATATATATATATATATATATTAATACATATATATGTACAGTATTATGCATACGCCACGGTGTATTAACAATATTTGCGTTTTTCCAAGAGATTTTGTTTAAATATTTTATAGTTTGGTTTGCATACGTTACGTTGTGATATACCAGGTGTATTGTCGTTGTTGTTATTGTTTTGTTTTTTTATATTTACACATATATAGTTGAAGTTGTTGGTTTCGTCGATATCATTATTGCAGTTGGGTGGTAGGTCAGCCGAAAAAAAAACAAGCAAACAAATAATATTTGTACGGTTTTTTCTTCTTCTTTTGTGGAAGGTGTCACAAAAATATTACGGCTCGACACACAAGAAAGGCAACTTTGCATTTATCAGCCCTATTCTGAATTCAGCTTTCTTTTCAAAAGTGATTCCGCATCGATATCGAAACGTGTTCTGAATTCCGAGTGAAATTCTATTGAGATTAAACTTTACACGCTTGGGTTGTTATTGCGGAATTGTCATTAGCAATATATAGATGTACATAAAATATATTTCCCGGATAATACTTTATAGTTTTTCAATTGATACTCACATTTCTTATTAAGTATTGTAATAAAATATGTGTAATGTAGGAATATTGTACACAATTGTACTCAACTAACATAAGGACACTTGATCTATCAAAATTTTCAAAATGCGGAATTCAGAACATGCATTTTGTCGTTTTACTTTTCGTTTACACGGGCCTCATCAAAATTGGGCTAGGCTTAAAAATTGATTTATTATTGTTTTACTAAATAAGAAAATTGCTAAATAGCTTAACTACTAGTAAATGTTTAAGCTCTATAAAAGTTTATAATGTAATTATTTGTAATAATGGCCGTTTACAAAATATTCGAAACCGCAAAATAATTTCGTTCTGCGGCTTCAAGCTTACGAATCAAATTCACTTTCGAAAAAATGTTTGCGAAAGTGGAATTGAGAACAAGGCTGTATGTGTATGAAATGGTAGTACAATTATATTTATATACTTACATACATATATATGTAATTGCATATATATGCATGTATGCAAATGTGTACCATACGTAGTTATTTTGTGCTATTGCTATTGTGTTGCCAACAAATTTATTCTGGCCACAAACGCATCGAATGAAGCCAAAATCAAACGATTCTCACAGTTGCGCCTCGAGTTAACACTTTGCTCATAATTTAACTAATTCAATTTAGTTGTTAATTTTGAATTTTGCGTTTTGAATTTGGCTTTTATTTATTATACTTTCGGCAGCACCCAGGCTATGACAATGGTAATCCAAACTATGCAAAACACTCTATAACAAAAGTACTGCAAACTGGCCACACCTGCGATATACGCCCAGTTTCAGATATTAACTATATATGTACATAAATATATTGATACGAGTATACTACATAGAAATGTCTCTTATAGTTTCCCTAAATATTTCATATATTTAGCCACTTTAGTATGTGTAATATGACTTTCAAGGAAATTGTTATCCATCAAAAGTATCTCGCTTAATTAAGATTGTAAAAGCCCTTAAGCTTTTAGGTATCATATTAATTGTTAAATGCTTATGTGCATATGGACTACGTTTTGCGAGATTATTGTAAGCAATATATCATAATGGATGCCACCACATCATATCTTCCGCCAAAATGAAGTTTGCGTCAAAGAGTTCAATTCCATTATAAGTGTCAAATACAATGATATCGCAAAATGGTCGTTATGTACAATATTTTTACCAATAATTAAAAAAGTTGTTTTAAAACTCAGCTTCTCAATAAAGGACTTTAGGTATGCGTGTTCTTATGCAGTATGTGTGTGTGTGCCCGGAAGTGTGCACCGCATGTGGGCGAATGTTGGGAACAGGAAGTGCTTTGGTGCACATTGGGCGTACGGGTGTACGGGCTAATGGATGTAAGAATGTGAGGGTGTATGTGTGTATGGGTGTATATGGGTACTTGTACTAGTAGTAGTGTGCATGTACGTGATCGTGAACAGAAAAACATATACGTGTAAGTATGAATACAAGTGTATGCATGTATGTATGCATAAGCATATGTTTGTTTGTATGTGAAATTTTCTAACAAATGAATACGTACAATTAGAGATACATACATACATACATATACGGATGTACACGAACAACAAAGTAATTAAACACAGATACTCATAAGTAGCATGAACCAGCGCACAGGTAACATATATAAGTACATCGAGTATTTAACTACAATAATACATACAGACACACATATACATACAAATGTATGCAGCTATATGCACACATACAAGCGGTATGTACGATATTATGTATACAGATAAACATAGACGTACACGCACAGCAATATAAGATACAAACATAATACGAGTATAGTATATAGTAGGACAAAAATCAGAGAAAACTATAGGCGCAGTATGTACATAGACATATATTTTACATATACATATATGTAGGTACATACATACATATATATATATGTACATATTCATATTTAAGGATTACTTTACAACCAGCCACATCCATTCATACATATCGCAAATTATCGAGAGTTTGTAACAAAGCTTTCAACGAAAATGGTATAAATTATTAAGAAATTAGTAGATATGTACGAGTATGTATACATAATGGCCGTGGCGGGTATGTACGTACGTATGCACATACATACATAAGGTGTAATACTATATACAAACGAGCACATGCTGACAATCAAACATGTATGTGTTAACAATAGTATCTATCACATATTCCAAAGCTGTTGGTCAGACAACAAACAAATCCATCAAATAAAATATAAGCTCAGCTGTGAGGCTGTTCACGACTAGTCGCTTAAAATTGTAACAGCTTAAAATTGCGTATTTATAGCGTACTCAGATAAACAGAGAGACAGAAAGAGAGAGAGAGAGAGAGAGAGAGTGAGTGAAGGAGAGCGGAAGTGTTATGTCTGACCTATAGCTTTGGGCATGCATCATACGAGTTGATTGACATAAACCATAAATTGGGGGTTTTTGGCCGATGCTTCATTCCCTGTTTGTTATCCTGCCTTATGCATGTTCGCATTTCATATGCGTGTACGCGTATGTGTGTGTATGTATGTATAAACGTGTGTGCGTGTGGGTGTATGTGTATGTGTGTGTACGCATGATCGGTGAAACCGATTGTTGACTTGCTTGGTACTCTACCTGTAGCAAACGGCCAGTGTTGCAAAACTAATGAAGACACACTTGACGATAACTGTTAAAATGATGACCATGGTTAATGTGCTGATCCTATTTTGGTCAGAGGTGCCTGGAAATGGTTGTTGCATTTGATATAATGTAAATTTTTGTCTTTTTTGTTTTCCAAATTATACAAATTTGTATGTATATAGCCAATGTTCTGAAATCTGAGTCCTGCTAAGCTAAAACTAGTCCCGTGAACGATCAAAACCTATTCTCACCTACAGTAATATTCATTTTTGAATGCCAATATCGTAAACATATTGAGTTGTAAGTTGATGCCAATTATCCGAATTTTACCACCCAATCCTAAATAACACACTTCTATGCTTTACTGATTCTTTAAGATTAATCACATTATGTCGGACGATTACTTATATTTATGTAAATAGTCATGGTTTGGAAAATGTACATATATAAAGAGGTGAATATATCCTGCAAGGGTAACATAGATTGTGAAATGTTCCATGCAAACTCGTAACTTAAGAAACCAAGAAATAAATGAAGTATTGGCAATTCATCTGCTGTTCCTTCCCCTGTTTGCCGCTGAATTGCATTATGATGAGGCACCTTTAAAGCGTATAGACGAGGTGAGATTTGGCAACTCAGGTTAAAATATAAACAACATTAAAACATTGACATTGATTTGCGTTTGTGGGTATTTAGCTTTCAGAAGCCAGAACATTGATTTTCAAACAGTAATCAGCATGCACATCATGTGAGTCTGATTCTGAAGTTATAGGAATGTGTGATCTGATACTGGAGCTCGAGTTAGGATAACAAGTCGATTGTCGAATCGTTGATGAATTGAGAGTGTGATATTGGTGTTGTAGGGCCCGCTAGCTATAGCTATAGCTATAAGGCTATTGTAAATCTGTATACGAGTATATAATAATAAAATCTATAAGCGTTTCAATTCTCCAATTGGGATGATTCGCCATTTCGCATTTCGCGTTTCGCATTCCGCCTAACGACTAGCAACCGGTGTAATTACCATTGTCATACGAGTTATCGAAACAAATTGTATATATCGATGGTATCGAATTGCAATCGAATTAAGTATCAATCGTTTCGAGAGAGACCGTGTGAGTTCGCTATTTGGGTTTAGTTGTGGCAGTGTTAGTACCCTCCATAACGCCGGATTGGCTAAGTTAGTTTAGTTTAATTAAGTTAATTATAATTAAGTCTAATGTGGTTAGATTCGATTAGAATATACTCAAATATGCAGATGCCCGGTAGACGGTACAGTCACCGTTGACATCAGGCCCACAGCTATATCCTTACCATATGGAGTTTCTTTCTTTTCCATTTTAATTGTATTCTCCGGCGTTGGCAATGCCTCCGTTGGCACTGGTGTGGTCAGCAGCACCACCGTACTGCAGTCCGTCCCTCCCCAGCCCATGTCGCAAAAGCAACGGTTCGCGTTTGTGCAGAACTGCAAAAATGCAAAATGCAAGAGAAGAGACACATGTACAAAAGGATATGTGAGTGAGTGTGTATACAGGCAGGTACATATGCAGGTTTGCTGCTGTTGTGGTTGCTGTGGTTGTTAAGCGGTGTGTTCCACATATAAACTTACACCACGCTCCGAGCACTCTTGACCCTGCTTGTTTGTTGGGCACTTAGTTTGATCCACATGCGGAAAGAGACTGACGCATGTTTGGTTAAGGCAAATCAAATTATCGCCGCACGGTGTGCCATCCTTGACCAGGCCGTGCTCCGGATAGCTGTTGGAGCCCACTTGACCGCTGGTTGCCCTGTAAATGAATATGCATACATAAGCAAATGCTGAAACCTCTTCAAATGTAAACCCCCAACCCCAAGCCCAAAGCCCCAAAACCCCAAACCCCAAACCAAGCCGCACTGGTCGCTACGCACTTGCATTCGTACTCCTGCCCCTTGATAGAGATGATTGTGCGAGAATATAGCTGGTCGATCCCATCGTTGACTGGCTGCCTCTCGCCCTCTTTGCACTGCAGCGTGCCGCACTGGACGTTCCTGCATCAGGAGAACAAGTTTATACCCATTATTCGTAACTACACTCAACTTGATTAATACATCTACTTGGCAATACTTGAATTTCAATAGCGTTCGCATTTATTTACTGTCAAAAGTTACGCAAATAATATGCAAAGTTAGTCATGCAAAAATGTGATGGTAAGAAGCGAATATATATTTATCAGGCATTTTCCCACCTCCGATCAGCTCATTCGAACTCTAGTGAAAGCCACTCGAATGTTACTTCATAAAGGAAGCACGTTTGCTATTTTACACGAAATCGAATGCGGAAATGGGAACAGGCCTGTATGAGTGAATTTGTGAAAGCATACGTATGTAATTTGTAGTGCTGCAGAACTATCGATGACACTTTCGATAGTATCGATATCGCTGGTGGCCTTTGATTGTTATAGTCGATAGTCTTAAAACATTTTGTTGCCACAAATTATTTATTAAGTTTAATAATAATCTCATTTTCTTAAACTTTGAATCGCAGTTGTCGATAGAAATATTAACAATAAAATATATACAAAACTATTTCTTGACCAACAACAATCAATAATCAACTTGCGGCAACAACTTGCTCCTACCACACTTAACATTAAGTATTAGGCCACTAGCGTTAGTTTAACAGCACTTTTATAGAAAAAGTTATACACTGGGGGGGAAAGGAACTCACTCTGGCTCGCACTTAATATAATGATCGTTGGCATCGCGACCGCAGTGACCGTTGATGGAGCCCTTTGAGTTGAACTGCTCGTAACATTGGCGATCCGCCGCGAATCCACCGTAACCCCAGATGGCCTCGCATTGCAGGGTCAGCGTTGGGCAGTAGCCCTGGAAGCAATAGCCTATACACGAGCAATATTTGTTATATATAGTACAATTTATATAGTCGAGAGATGTAGGTGAAGCACGCACCTGAAATGCCCGACTTGCTTAGGCCACAGGGCGAGCCGTTCTTCTTGTAGATGTCGAGGGGGCACTGCCCCACCTCGCCATCGCAGTACTCGGGTAAATCGCACTCATTGTGCGAGTCGCGACAGATGAAGTCCTTGGGCCGCAACTGTCATAAATGCAATTGTGTTAAGCTCAATATCAATTACTGTGCACTTGCCGTGCATTTCCTCCCATCCACCCGCCACTTACTCGGCATTGGTCGCAGCAGGCACCGCTGGCACACTGAGCCTCGGACTTGAGCTTGCACGTGATACCGTCACAGCAGGGATCCAATGCGCACTCCTCGAACGTCCCGCAGTCGCACTCCTCATCCTCCTCGATGACCTTGTTGCCACAGTTGCGCCTCAACTCGATCTGCAGGTTACAGTAATTGGTTTCGATTTGTGTGTGAATATTTTTGCATTAGACTGCAACTCGGTAAATGCTAAACCAATTTCCATTTGGAATACCTTCGTGATCTTGGTTTGTACACTAGCTAATTACGGCCCCTTCATGAGGCTTATTCGCAAAATATTCCTCAAATTCCCATATTTAAAACGATTGTGACAAGGTGCTTTAAATATAATTTTTACTTATTTTTCTTAATTAACATTATGCCAAATATTAACAAAAATGTTCCCAAGATAAGTTTTAAGTTCCACAGAAAATTCCCCGGCGAATCTAACCACTTTCACTCCCAAAACTTAACCATGCTTCGACATCTAAATGTGGTTCATCTCGTAGCTGTAAAAACCGCAATTATCGAACGTCAACAAACTTAGAATGATCGAATTACTAGTATTTGGTACTCTCGAGTTTTTAATATCATAAAATTCTGTGTTCGTCACGTCCGCAACGGTCCTATACTCTCAATCACTATACTGCTGATGAAATGAGCCAAAAAATGGTTAAAGGTAATCTCACAGAGAAAGTTTATTACTATAATAGGTAAGATTATACTATTTCATTTAGAGCGATAACAATTAAGGAATGAAAGTTCAAATGTAACGTCCGCAACACATTAATATTATGAATTTAATATACTTTTTAGCATCAACTCGGCAGGACATATCAATGTCGCACACGCCCGACTAAAGCATTCTTGCCTGGTACGCTATTGTCTGTGCAAATACAGTTGCAGATACAGTCAACCCCCATCATAAGCAACCACAGTGTCAGCTTGAATCGCATTGTGTATCGATTCGAGGGGGCACTGAAACTCACCTCGTTGGGCTTGTTCAGCAAACAAAGCCCGTGACCCGTACGCAATGCGTCAATGTAATCCTTTTTGCTGCATTCTGAAAATTTGTATGGCTGCACGTTCTCCTGGCCGACTATAGACTGCGCCATTATGCATCCGTGCCAGTCCCGGCAGAAGCATTCCTCACCTGCGGAAAAATGTGAAAATACATCTATACTATTGCATAGGAGGAGCTTCGACTTAATGTGTTTACAGTTGGCCACTGATATCAAATAATGACTGACAATAAAGGACTTAGACAAACTGTTGTCAACTCGCTTAAGCTGTCAAGGAGCTGTTGTAGCAGCGCACCAGTTAAATAAACATAGAGGAATTTAAAAAGAAAATAACAAAAAGTAAGAAAATAAATGATAATAGTGTGCTTAAACTCCATGACAATTGATTCTTTGTCAGCTACGTACAAACAAAACCAAAGCGCTTCATGTTTATTTATTAAATACTTGTCACAGCATTGCAAACTCGCATTTGGTGAAATAAGTAGGATAAACAGTAAAAATCTGAATTTATACAAACATTCAATTGTTGGCCGCTTGTTTTTAGATAAACAATTGAAATTTGATTAAATTTGGTCAACATGATTAGAGCAAAAACCGAGTGTGGAAAACTCTAAGCTCTCTATAGTTCAGGTCGCCGATTTAGGAAACTGAAAAACTCATTTTCGATGCTATTCACAAAAATAATTGAACGTGGCTCTCATTGCCTTTGGAAAATTCAACCTCGCTGTTCGATATGATTAATTAACTGTGGCGTGCACCGAGTTTTGGAAAACTCTACGCTTTACACAAAAACTGAATAGCCGGGCAGCTGTGAGATTCTGTCTGGTATGTAAAATTTTTGTTTTTTATGCGATTGGCTTCAAATTCATTATTAAGGCTTTTCACAACAATAATTAAACGTGGCGCTCATCCAGTTTAAAAAATTAACCTCACTGTTGGCAAATGGGTTAAAAACTCTGGAAGCCACTTTTTTTTGGGTTCAAACATAGTTTCATAGCCCTACGCAAAAAATCATGCGGCAATCGTGTGTGATTCAACGATTTTGGAAGAGCTACTCCCATGGGCGGGCAATTCAAGGCACGATATTAAACTGTATTTCTTACGATTGACGTAATGTACAAAATGAAACATAATAGATTATAATCTAAGTGATTCGTCAGACAACGCTGGGGTATTAGCAGTTAGTAAGGATATATAGTAACTTGCACAGTAATGACACTTAAAGTAAAAATATCTGTTGATGACAGTGACACTGGCGGATTCAGCTTAGAAATAAGCAAACTCAAAAATTTCACGCCACTGAACTATGGGGAACTTACCCAATTTTTTTTGGAATAAAGTCGACTTTTAAGTTGCTAAAATTAACAAAATTTGAATAACAATGCATTACAAATACATGAAACCCAGAATGTTAACATTGCCGCGCACTGTTAAGCTAACAGCTCTTGAACGGGATTGTGTCAGCAAGCAAATACGACTCGGCGATCGCCTTGCGTCTGCGATGGAGCCACGAACTTGGTGGACCTGCCGCTTCGGGTCGTGAGAGCGAGAGCAGCGCTGCGGCAGGACCCAGCCGAACAAGTACGAAGCGTGTGGGTCCTGCCGAGTCGAAAAGTTTCGTTGTTAGAGTCTAACAGTTAGACAGCGCTTCTATTTGATTGGTGGTGTGAAACGAAGCACACGAAGCTGTACACTTTTTTTTAGGTTAAATTCAAGTGCCTCACAACAAGAATCACAAGTTTGGTCCGGATAGCTTGGAAAACAAAAAGAATTGTATATGGTGGTATTAAGAAGAAAGGTGTTGACACGCCCACCTTTCTCAGCCCCATTGGAATTATAAGCCTAATGCAAAAAACTCGACGAAAAAATGTTGATACGTTCTCGAGTTATAAATTAATTCTAAAAAAAAAAAAAAAATGAGCTAATTCCCCTGAGTGCACTGTCGATGTTTCAGACCATTTTCTCACAAGAAAATACAACGACTGCTTAAACTTCGGCTGATGCAATGTCGTCGTAATCTCCTTAAGAGAAAATTCCCAAAGAGAGCATAAGAGAACCTCAAGGCTCAACATTAACATCGAACTTTCAAGAGAAAAGCTTTGCCAAGAGCATAATTGAGTTAATTTTGTATTCCGTTAATTCGATTGTGTGTTTTATAAATAAGGAATTATATATTTTTGATAAACCAAATATCACCGTTTCGTATTTATACAGATACCCCAAAATTAAAAAAAAAAATCCAATACCCCCTTTTTACCCATTTTATGGGTACAGGGAGTAAAAAAAGATGAACTTTAGCTGGTCCTCTTGTTTAAAATAATAATAAATACTTATAATTATCGAATCAATCTTTGTAGGAGACTAATTATAAATTTTATATCAAATAAAAACTAAGATAAGCAACCAAATCTTAAATACTTTCCAACGAACATTCGCTTACAGATATTTTCCAAACTTTACTTTGAAATTCGTTTCATGGTCTTGGGATGCTTTCAAAATTAACTGAACGTACAACAAAACTAAGGCTTTGACTACAACATATCCTGCTTCCAAAAGTAGAAAACACAATTATTTGTGACATTCTTCTGCTAGTGGAATTCAGAATTCATATTCAATATAGAGCAAAGATAAACTTAAACGTAAAAAAAACTTCAGATATTATTTAAATAGAACCGAATTATAAGCGTGATAAAAAGATTTTCTAAAATGGCTATTTAATATCAAATGTTAAATACAACAAGATTTTTAAACGTAAAATGTAGGGGTGTTTGCAATTTTGATTTTATCATGAATTTTTATATAATAATGTACTTACGACCATCGTCGTGGCCCATTCCAATATTATGCCCAATCATATGTGCCATCGTTCCTGCCAGAAGGTGCGGCTCGTAGACATTGACATCCACGCTGATTCCGACGGCACGTGGTGTGCACACGGTCTCCGGTACGGCCATGCCGGCCTCGCCCCCCGCAAACGTTTCCCCGCTGCGAAATCACAATGCATTTTAATATAGAAGTTTGTACAATAGAATGTGCTAGGGTTAAGTAGAAATCCAACAAAGTTACATCACTTTTTTATTATATGTTGGTAAAGCTATTTGCGAAATTCAACGTAAATAATAAATAGTTTTCTCCAATGTGTTGGTATCGTTATTGCATTTAAAAGTAATTTCGTGTATACTTTTAATCAATATCTATAAGCTCATGTATTTAATTACATCTTGAATTAAATTCAATGCTGTTTTGGCGTCGCAAATATAATTTTAATTTGATTTCTTATTCTTTCTTATAATATCTTATATACTAAGTCAAGCCAAACCTCACTAGCTGAAGGCACTGGCAGCTTTTACCATAAAAACTCATAGTTTTAAGTTTAAGTTGGCATTATATAAATAAATAAATAAATAGAATTGCTGGCTGCTTAGAAAAAATTGGTAAATTGCCTTGGCACCACATCCTGGATTTTGCAATCAAAATCAAATGGATAATTCACTTCTCTGGTAACTTCAGACTTTCAAAGTACCTATGTACTAGTAATAGCTTGAAACATAACCAACATTATTATGTTTCTGTAAGATTTAAATGTTTCTAAATGGTATAAAGCTTTCTACTTAGTTAGTTAGTATCGATTCTCATTGTGGATACACATATATATACTTCGAACTTCAGTACTTATGCAGCTTTCTTTCTCATTGGAAAAATAACATTAAAAAGAAAAACCGGAAATCAAACACAAATGTCTGCATTTGAATGTGGCATAAGGTATATACAAATGCATGTGCTTACGTCAGCAGCTGCGTGGTATCCCGCTCGATTTGGAATAAATTTCTTGAAGTGTAGTCGTTAAAGTTGGATATGGCCTTGCTGATGTCCTTGCTGCCGTCGATGGCCGCCTGGTTCTTGCCCCACGTCTCAATGTACACCACCGATACACGAGTGTTCAGCGTGCGAAAATACTGAATAGTTGGGCAGTGCCAATGTCACATGTGTGTTATGTAAAGTTGTTTTTGTTGTTGTTGTTGTTGCTGTTAGTACACTCACCAGATCGGCTATATTAGCCACCTGTATGGCGTCGTGAATCACTTCGGCGCGCGTGCTGCCGTTCCGCTTCTCGAACATGGCCTTATCCACAATGATGGCCGTCTCAATGTATTTGGTCGCCTCACGCACATCCCGCTTGTATCGCCCCGCCCCATTGGGGTGTATCTCGTCGACCACGCCTGCCGACAGGTGTTTGGTGCGACGGGAGAGTCGCCACGAGTCCAGGTTGCCAGAGTTAGCGCAGCCCTTGTTGGCTTTGGTGCGGGCCTCGAAAATCACGTGCGGATGTTTCTACGAACGCAAGTCGAGAGTTGCAATTAGTGATGCAAGTTGCCAGCAGTATATCGCCAAAGGGACTGATATACGAGGAGTGCTTTAAAAAAAAACTGACTCACTGCTCACTGTTTTCTTTAATTACAATGGCATGATGCATCATGACTACTTGCCAAAAGATCGAACGTTCAATAAGGCATATTCCCTTAAAGTTACGTTCCGTTTGCGTGTAGCAATACGAAGGAAAAAAACGCACGAATTTCTGGCTAATTAATTAATTTATGGCTTTTGCATCACGATAATGCACCGTCTCACACATCAACTTGTACGTGATTTTTTGGCCAAGAACAACACCGTAGTCAGGCCTCGGCAACCGTATTCGCCGGATTTGGCCCCCTGCGACTTATTATTGTTGTTCCAAAGCTGAAAAGACCCATGAAAGGACGGTGGAAACCCACGATTGAGGAGACAGCAACAAATCGCCAAGCTCACCAAAACACATTTAACCTTTATATCCGTCAAAAACAAACTAAAAATTCAAAATATTTCACGATGTCAACATGCACACTGACATAACAGAACAAATAAATCGTAAATCAAATGTGCATAGCCCGCGGAAATTGAAAAGACATCCTTTTTTGTATGCTCAATACGATATATCGATATGGCATCATATATGCCGAAATGTAAGCCATAGAAATCGCACAAACTACACTTCAATTATATTTCATTTAGTGGTTAAAGTTCCTTCATTATTTCTTCGTTAACTTTTTCGAGGTGTTGGAAGTTCGCCTAGTCCGCTCAACTCTTCTCAGGAAACAAAAAACTTAACGAAAAAATGTCAAGAGAAGATTTAAGCGTCTAAGTTCAAGTCCAAGTCCAATCTTAGTGGCTCTATATGCCGTTCACTTCTCTCCATCACTCTCGTTTATTGCAAGGATTACTTCATTGGAAATTTCAGATTTGGCCCAAAATAGCTCCCGTCAAAGAATCCAGTGGGGTAAGAGATATCTTACAATATGATGATATGTCTGGCAATATCATACTTGTTTGCGACGATAGCTTACATTCCAATATCGATATATCGGCGCATTAATTAACATGAAAAAGCTAACATCATATTGTTAAACTTACCGATAGATCGCCGCCGTAGAAGGGATGGATGACGAAGGTTTCGTTGCCAATATGTATAACCCCACTGACGCCGTTGCAGGTATGAAAGGCGGCACTTGCGCCCGGATAGTCCTTCACTGTGCCGTGGTAGTAACAGTGCTCAATATCCTGTAACAAAGGAAATATGAGCCATTAGCTAAACAAAAAGTTGAGAGTTTGCCAGTAACTTAATTAATAGAACTTTTGTTTGCCACAAGAATTTAATTTCTAATTGCAACAATCTATAATACTCAATAAAACTTTTAGTCAACATTGCCCCTTTATTACATTTGTTTGCCAACATTCTTGGGAGGTGCGTGGGGGCCGCACGGCCACAATGAATTTTATATTAATTTTTAAGGTATCGCTTGGACTCGTTCAGTGAACTTTAAGTGGTTGCAATAAATGTATTCGGTTTCAGTTGCAACCTTATTAATTCGTTTATTTGTTTTCAATCAAATTTCAAGCAATTAGGCGTTTTCCCAGAAGACTTGGGGAACTTTCTATAAACCTAAGCGATTACCAGTAAGCATTCACATTACAAGGTCTGTGTTTCAATTGTTTTTCTGTTTTTTTTTTTCTTTCATTTTTTACCTAGCTATCTCCAACTAAAATTGAATAAATTATAAAAAGTAATAATAGATTCTTTTTTTTTTTTAATTATTAAAGTACAAGTATATTCTCTTCATAGCAATACAAACAATGCGGATGCACAAACAAATTCATTGGATCTATTACATAACATGCTCGTATATCTAATGCAACTTCAATGCACAATTGCACACAAAAATAAGAGCACAATCTGACCTGTCTCGATTCTCATTTTGATTTCAAACTTGCAAGATATCGCTTTCAGTAAGATTTCTTGCAAATTTCAAATAATAGATGAGTACCGAATCCGGCCAAAATGTAGGCGCTAAACTTCAATTACACAGCAAATGAATTTCGAAATGTTAAAGTGGAAAAATTCGACATAATCAAAATGCAAATTGCTTGACTATTCCCATAGATCTCCATAGATCTTCACTTTGCATGTTGTGATTACGTCCTGAGCGGCTGTATATAAACTGTACTTGAAATTTGGGTTGTTGTTGTTTGATCGAGTTGTTTCCTTGAAGTTGATTCTCTTGTTGATTTTGATATTGTTGCAGTTAGTATTATTGGTAGGATGTTGTTGTTGTTTGTTGCTGTCGCTGTTGCTGTTGCAGTTGCTAAACAAATAGGCACTCGGCTGCCCTCTGTAGATCCCAATTCTCGTTGGATAGGACAACACGCGCATCGTCCTCATCGATGCCCATGTCCTTCAGACGTTGTATCTTTAAGTCCAAATCGGGACATGTACGCGTTCCGCCTGCATACGCATTGGTCCAATGTTTGGCCGTAAGTCTAAATAGATCATGCCTTTGCTTGAACTGATAGGCGACCACAAAGTCCTGCCAATCGTCAGGCTCTGCGGCAATCAGCAGTCCCTGCAGCGATATCAGAACGGTGCGCAACGTCATCGCAGCGGCCCAATGATCCTTCAGTATATCCATGCATATGGCACCGGTTACCGATGAAATGTTTGGATGCCAAATGCGTGTCATAAAACGCACTTGTGGTGGACTAAATGGATATCTATCCGGCACCTTAATTTCCAAGACAAACCTGCCGCCCTCATAGGGTGTGCCACGGGGACCAACTATTTCGCCGCGCAACTCTGTCCAGCTGTCATTGAAGAGCTCCATCTTGATCAGGCTTTGGCGGAACTCATCGCCGCTCAATGCCTCCTTGAATTCGCGCTTGATTCGTGCCTCAGCCATATTCGACATGTCTGTGGGGATTAGTGTATCTATTTGTATGTGAATACTTGCGTTGTCCTTGACTTATGGGTGATTTTTTTTTATAGTCTTTTTATATATGTATATATATTTATATTCGAAACGCTTCAGTATTTCTATTAAACTGAAAACTTTCTCAAACACACATTGCTTGCAATTAGAGATACTAGACAGACTTACTACATAATCTGTATAATATACAGTGTATATGTTTCTATATACGCCATCCAATGAGGATGCTCAATAGAGCACACTTACTAGCAAATCCATCGCATCCTTGAAACCTAACATATTTATTTTGATTTATTTTATCATCCCCATACCAGATGAACATTATTATTAAGTCCCTTTGGAGAAGAGCATTTTTAAAATAATATTAACCTATGTTAACTATCTGTTTAAAAAACTAAAAGATTAAAATGATTTGGCATCCAGTGATTGGGTTGAGTTGTCGGGTATTAAATATAAAATAAAAGCTATCTTTTGTACCTGTGTTACATGTAGATTTTTACACTTGTCTGTATTGAAATTCATTTTACAAATATATTACAAAGTATTACAAATATTTTCACCACAATTTATAAAGTATGAAGATATGTATGCTTGAAAATTGAAACTTACATGTCGATTGCCATCCACCAGGTATCCTCCGACGTGGTAGTGTTTCTGTTGTATGTTGGGTGAGAGAAGTTGGCTATAGGGAGACACACAATTCGAGAAGATCAACAATGAAACACATTGATTTTGGAAAAAACTACGCAAAAATGTTCAGCATAAGTACATTACATCATTTGCTCTTCACAATATTTAATTGGATCATATAGTTTATTTAATTTGTTACAATATTCTTGTGTACTTACGAGTTTAATTCCAAATCCAATCGGAATTTGTGATTAAATGCCTTGATGAGCAGTGAGGTGCGATGAAAATGTTTCTGAAATAAAATGTCAAAGCAGAGCACAATATTTATTAAGGTATCGATATGGTTGAGCCTGATTTCGGGGCTTCCAAAATATTATTTGTTATCGAGTGAATTCTTTTTCAAAAGACGCACATTCTAATGCCAATCATTGTGTAGAAATACTCTTTGAATACTATTATGGGAAGAGTGATTTTAAGATGCAGAAAGTTTAATAAATTTTAATGGGCTCTTTGAACATTTATCAAAAATTGTCCTAATTCCGGAAAAGAAGTGTACTCGTATATCATTTCTGCTTACCTTTGTTCTACCTCTACTAAATCCGCTGTCATCATGTGGGCGTGGTCGCTGTCCAGGCTAGAAAAATCAAAGATTGAACATCTTGAGTGGTTTTTGATAAGCCAAAGGACATTCACAAATAACTATCAAAACACATAAGGCAGGAAGTCAACTTTGGTCAACGTTTGTTATTGTTCAATTTCAATTTTAAATATAAGGTTTCACATTGAGTTTGTGCATAATATATCTTAACAGTGCGATAAGAAGTTACTAGATTCAATAATGTAATGGCAATGGGAATCAATATAATGGCTGCTTAATGGACTTCAGTGTGAGTATACTTTTAGGCCATATTGTGAATTGTAAAATTCATGAAAGCATTTTGTCAATAGTGTAGATTGCTTGGCACTTAAACAGCTATTTGTATGACTGACTATGAGTATAGAATAGTAGGTGTGAGCAAAACGATGGGACAAACAAGAGCACGACTGAGTAAAAATAAATGTGAACATACCATTGTGTCTGTTTCGATTTTTCTAGTATTTCTCTTATGCAAATCTTTGCGTACCTTTGGGGGACTGACTTCGCGTGTTGAGATTCCCATCTTTTCGTGATGACGCAACTGTACCGGATAGATAATTTGATAATAATGTCCACCAATACGACGTACGAGCTCCTGATTTTGTCTATACTCTTTCAGTAACCGTTCCACTTCACCTGCAAAAGTCAAACATTTCAACATATATTATATTGAGCTATATAATGAAAATACATTTTGATCGCATATATTATCTGTATTCGATTATGAATCTTTAAATGGAAGCAAAAACTATATATATTTATAAATATTAGCAGCTCGATTTATAACTGCTAAATGTACTCACCAACAGGACTTTCTTCGTTCCAAAATGAATCATCGAGTGTATAATCAGCTTCTGTAAAAGATACAAATTGTTTTATCGAATGTTCGTTTTCAGTTTTTTGATTGAAACTCATTTTAAACTACAAAAATCACGACCCCAAATGTAAATAAATAATTCATATTTATTGTAAGCAAAAGCATTCTCAACCCAGGCAACTGAATCATTGTTTCAGCAATTTTGTGAGGTCCCATAATAAATAAATATCTGGCACGAATTGCCAGATGAGCAAAAATGCCCAAGGGAAATGACTGCTAAGGTCCAAGCAAAAGCCTGTATGACACAACAGCAGTGTTTTTAGCTCATTATTCTTTAAACTGCAGCTTCATATTGTATTGGTTATAGATTTCTATTTGAAACTTGGCCAGACGGCAAAATGCCAAGCCTTTATATCTTATATTTATTTCGTACTAAAAGAAACGCAACAAGCATTAAGGATAATTGGCAAATGGATCCTACATCAAATGCGAAGCACAGTTTGTTATATCCGGTTAGTTCTTGGTCTCTAATCACCGTCAGTAATGTGTGTGGAAAACCTGCACTGTGTTTTTACTCTGTTATTATTTACTTTGTCATTTGAATCAACCTACATGTTCGTACTGCCATTATCTCAACGCCGCTGCCTTTCAGTCCTTTCAGGACCATATTTGCTGCAAATACATAATTGCAGCACTCCTGCACACAACAACAAATTTGTTTGCGTGTTTCCTTTCAATTCACTGCCAAAAGACACACGAGTATGCCATGCATCAAATCACCAAGTAATTAGTTTTCAAATACAATTTAAATAACAGCAGCAGGTACATTAAACAACCAGAATGTCACTAAAACTAAGCCTTTTCGACAACAGCCTAAACAGATTTTCCATTTAGGCCAGGAAAAAAGAACTAAGCCCTTTTCTCCTACTCACACTTACATTTCAACAATAAACCAATCCACCTCACACAGATCAATATATATAAATACAGCCTAAATGTAACACTATCAAGTTAAATTCCAAATTTTAATGATTTTCTCAAATGTGTAAAGAACTATGGCTGCAATTTGTTGTTCAGCCTCAAACATCAACTGTATTAATGTCAACAATATAATATTTACTTCACATTTTATCAGTGACTTTGCAATAATTGTTGGCCAAAATACATTTTGGGATTTTTTTCATCACAATACATTGCCATTTCTATTTTATTTTATTTTATTTTATTTTTCTTCAGAACTTATATTTATGTGCTCAATTTACAATGTGCATTAATTAAAAAATATGTTCATTTAAAAGCAAACAAGAATTATTATTGGTTCTTCACAAAAGTCACTGGTGCATTAATTAAAAATTATGTTCATTTAAAAGCAAACAAGAATTATTATTGGTTCTTCACAAAAGTCACTGGTTTAATTATAAATTGATATTCTTAAAATGAGTATTTTTCTAACACAGTATCTATCGACTATTAGGAGTGACTCTCATATCTGCGAAGCCAAGTAAGAGTTTATTGTAGCATCCTATAGCGTTAAGCAAGGAAGTTTGACACATTTACAGGGCACACCTATATGTTAGGCTAGCCTTCTTGGTCCCACTCTCTACTCGCTGTTCACAGCAGATATGCCGCCGCTCGCAAGCCTGGACAAAGGAGTTCGCGATGACGTCTTTGTTGAGACATATGCAGCTGATACGGCCATTACTGTTAAAAACACCTGCGTCATTTCTGCTACTGAGGTCCGACAGGAATAACTCGATATGTTCTCGGGCTAATTGGTGGAATACTGGCAATAATAGCGCCAAATGCGTCAATGACACGTTTGCCAATCGCACACCAATTGCCTGGGAGTGACCCTGCAAGAGGACACCCTCGTGCATAAGGCTTACTATAAACATTTAGGTCTCATTCTCGCAGGCTTTCCTTTAACCGGCACACCAAAATGGCCAAACAGGCTCTGCTGCCTGAGGCCAAGGGGTTGGACTGGCTCCATAGTCAAAGGAAGCTCCCGCTGGCCAATAAAGTGAGAATCCATAAAGTAATTCTAGCCCCAATTTGAAAATATGGAGTACAAATGTATGGGATAGCTGCCAAATCCCACATTAGCCTAAAATTTTGCGGAGGCTTTCCAACTCCCCATGGTACATGTGAACCACGAATATGGAACGTGTCCTTAAAGTGCCAAAAGTGCCAGCTATTGATGACGCCAACAGTAATATTTCATAAAAAGTATCTGGAGCGCCTCAGATGACACCCAAATTTATTTGCTTGACGCTCAGCTCGCCGGCCAAAGAGCCCTTCAAGTAGACGACACATCGTCGTAGCCGACGGTACTTTCCTGCTAATCTACCCAGCAGAATACCTAAAATATTTAAATATTATCCCTTTTTTATCTTCCAGCTATAATGTAAGCTAATTTTGCTCTTTTTGTTTAATTAGATTAAGTTTTTTCCTTGTATATTTAACCAATTTAATCAAGCTGTCCAAATAGCAAAAACACCAATTTAAATACAAATAAATGTTTATATATATATATATATAAATACAAAGAAAACACCCATCTATATGAAGCACACAATAATCAACTTTATAGCCAAAATATTAGCCACTAGCCACATTTTTTTAATTTCGTATTATTATATTTCAAATCTGTCCTGCGGACAAATATTGATGTTCTTACAATAAATATAAATGCTGTGATTTCATTTTTATTGAGTATTTAAAACTCGAAAGAAAGCTTAAGTTAGAGTTTTCTATTTCAGCATAAACTGACAAGCAATACTATATATATATATAAGCTGTTAAATAATAATTCCACTGAAAAAACTCAACTGGCCTATGTCAATAGCTAACATATATATAAAACCTTATGATTAACAAAAACAAGAAGTGGACAACAGAATCACCTTCGCTTGTGATTTTAGTTCTTAACATTTTGTCGGTTGTTGTTTCTGACCATATACGGTTTCAGAATCCAAACGCTTTGCCAAATATCGTATGCAATGGTAAAGCGTAGGAATTCTAAATCGGTACAATGGACATGGTATTTCCTTCACTCCTCTCAATGAATTGGGAATATTCATCTACTTTTTTGTTTTTATAGTAAGCTTTTTCTCCATTTTTTCCTTACGTTAAAGTTTGCAAATATAAAATTGTCGATGACACTGAACACTGATGTGTTCCTAGTACTATCCTAAAAAAATATAATTAAATCAATGGTTTTTCATTTAAAGAGAACTAAAAGAGCAAATGGTCTTACGTGTTTATTCTTAGCTACATTTATTTTATTTAATAGATTGCAGTTAATACTTTTAATGGTGGATAACATTTGTGAAGAAACTAAACTTTAAAACACTGAACATTTACGTCGATGCTTAAATTGAATTGAATTTAAATGGATAATGAATACGAGTAGCTTAAAATGGAACTCGAATTGACACTGACAGCCAGTACAATAGAGAATACAATCGCACTTTGACATAACTGGCGCCCAACGCGGGCCTCAATATTATATTTTGATCAAGATATATATGTAAGTGTGACGTGCAAACAATTTTATACAATGTGAGAACAATAACGTGCTGTGAGTATTACGTGCCTGCAACGAAAACAATGAGTGTTGATAAGCAACACTCAATGCCAGGAGCATAAAAGGGCAACATGTTTGTTCACGTGTCACCAAGGCGGAAGCCCCTGGGCAGCCGAGTACGAGGTGGTCCTAACATGATGAGAGCCTGAGTGGAAAAAACTATTCCAAGGCTAGAGTCAGCTTATTGGTAGGCAGGACTACTTCTGTTCATAGTTTTCAACAACCCGAATCCGACTTACTTCACCCAATGGAACTATATTCCCATCCTTGACAAGTTAGTGGCGGCTATTCCAGGGTACGAGGTGGTACTAACATGACTAGTGCCTGAGTGGAAAAAACTATTCCAAGGCTAGAGTCGGCTTATAGGCAGCTCTACTTCCTTTCATATTTTTCAACAACGCGAAACCGACTTACTTCATATCCCCACCCCCGACCCATATCCCCATTCTTGACTGTGAAGTTCAAGTTAATGGCGGCTATCCCCCGGGTACGAGATGATCCTAACAAGACGAGAGCCTGAGTGGATAAAGCTATTCCAAGGCTAGAGTAAGTTTATTGGTAGGCAGGACTACTTCTGTTTATATTTTTCAACATCTCGAAGGTGACTTACTTCACCCAAACGAACTAAATCAAGGACTATAAGGTCCAAGCTAATGGCTATTCCCATTTTTGATATTCAACTCGCTAGCGAATTTTAAGTAATAAGCAAGAAAATAGGTATAACGTATTAACTTTCACAGCGGCAACTAATTGCCACGGCATTTAGACAACGTCTGAGGTCTGCAGGACGAAGACAGACCGTAGTCAAACCAATTAAAGGCAGTAATAGAGAGGGAACTAAACAAAGAATGGACTTGGATTACAATTCGTCGCTGGACAATGACTCCGTTCTCTGCAACGCGGACGAGGTCAGAGTAACTGCAGCAGTGGTTTACTTTTCAAAGGATTCAGGGATGAAGAGAGTTTTCCAATTCATTGCAACATTTTGAATTAAATTTCAAGAAAGCTCAAGACATGCGCACAGATAAAACGCAAATCCCACTTTCAATGCTTAGCAATTTATTTTAATTGGATGCAAACTGGCACAAAATCGATGTAATACCGAGAATCAACAAGTGCGAGCTAAGCAAATTATATTCTGCTTTCATTAGCGAAGCATCAAGCTCAGTAAAGTGCATTAGAACCCCAAGGTAAAACCTACACGAAAATGTACAATGTGCTCCACCCTCCTCGTCCTGTGGAAGCGGAATATGAAAGACCCAATTACGCCATCTGAATGGGAATTCAAAGGAATTTAAGGATAAGTGAGCATGTTGCTCGTCAAGTTATTTGCCATGCGCCAGGCGTACAGCAACACTAATTTGCAGGACAACTGCAGGATGCGTTAGCCTAAGCTCTCATGCTGTTAAGAATATTACAGCTTAAGTTGTCAAGTCAACTGACATTTTTAAAAGCTGAATAAATTATTCTGCGAACGAGCCACGAGGCTGCATCCTGAGTGGTATTAAGCTAAGTTTAATTCGACTGTGACAGCAATTTCAATAATTGGATTAAGATAGTGCGTATTAAAAAATAGCTTTAAGATAACTTATTTCAAATAAAACTTAAATTTCTTTATTATTAATAGTAATCAGCATAAACATAGTTATAATGAAAAAAAGAAAACCCAATTCGATCTAAGTTTTGTTACTTTCAATTCCGCTCTCTGTGTGCTATTGTTTTAAATTAAGACCTATGAAATGTGTAGATGTCTTGATATCAAATGAAAGCTAATTAAATAATCTCTACAAAAAATAGAAGCTTGTATCTTCAATTACCACTTAAACATAAATAAAAGCTTTTGAAATTTGAAGTGTCATTAAAAACCTTGCCATGGTTACGGACGTTAATACATATTTGAGGAAGTCCTGTAGAAACTCCAGAACAAAAAATTCTCGCAATCAAAAGGCCTTGTGATTATATACAATCGCCAAGCCATGGCTTAAGATGAACCTGCATTTGTATAAAATTTATAAAAAACACTAAAACTAACTTAAAACTTAAATCTTTATTTGTTGGCTCGCATCGCAGCAAAGCAGAGAAAATAGAACCACATTGCTGTTATTAAAGTGCTTTTAAAGAACTAACCCATTCACTCTAGTTAATTAAGTACATTTGCCAATTAGTGCAGTGCGAATTGATTTGCATAAATGATAGCACACTATTCAGCTGTGCGCATTCAAAGGGGTCCTAAATCAAGATACTGCGCAGGATGCTCAGAGCCCCAGCTTTATTAAAGTAATTACTTTGCACTAAAGTTGACAAGTGTCAAGATATTTAAATTAAATTTTGAAATATTCTAATCGAGCCTTTGAAAGTTGAAACTCTTTGTCATAAGCTGAATACTGAATAAATATGGGGGCTAGACGACTTTGCATATTCAAACAGTAACATAAATCAACTACATCCACTAAATTGAGTTCTGTATATGAAAAGTTAAGTCTTGCTGTCTTGCAAACCAAATACAAAGAAAAGAGAAAAAAAAAACGAAAAAAAATAAAAAATATCTGAAATACAGAAGAATACTATGATTGCAAGCCTGAAGTCTGTGCCCGAAGGGAATTCACATCACTTTGACTATTGTCAATAATACTGGAATATTTGCTGACAATGCAAGAAATTTTGCGTTATATTTGCACAATGTGCTTATATTGGGGCTCTGCATTGTTGCAGGCCAAGTGTCATGACAGCACCCTTCACACCCTCCTAGTCACATATATGGGTCAAATACCACAAAATGAGCATCAATCAAATACAAATTGTGGCTGCAACTTGATGAAAGCATGACATCTCTACGTTTTGTGAAAATTTGATCCCAAGGGTTGAGCGCATATGAAATAACTTGCTTTGATCAATAAAGTTTCTTTATAGCCAAATTATCAGTTGTTCAAAATGCATTTCAAATTTTCAACTATATTTTCTATTAAAGGAATGACAAATTTACTATCCGAACCCAAGCCTAATTAGAACATTGTGCAAGCCAACAGCAAGTATTGGATCAAGTTTTCGCAAATTGTGATAACTAAACTAAATAGCCAAGAACAAGAACTTATAACAAGAATTAATCACAAGCTTAAACTGCAAAATCCTCTGGTGGTTCCTTTGTACTATAAATGTTGCTACTTATGCATGAATACATTGTATTGAAAATGGTTTAAGGACCATTGGGTGCAACAAGACTGCCTAACGGAGAGAGATTAAATAGGGCTTAATACTAAATACAACAACTGATACACGAGGATTGCACATTTCAAGTCTTGAGATGGCCGGTTCGGAGGCGTCTTGTCCATGGGCATTGCAATCAATTATAATGACAGCAGAGATTTCAGCTGCATTGTCTCAAGGGATTATATTCTGTGTATTGTATCCGAGCCCTGGCAAACAAAAGATAATTCATTTACATTGAAATGTAGTTGACTGTGAACTGCAGTTCACCCTAAAGATGCCACATATCTGCAATTTGCTACAATGATTTACCTCAATTGTGGACACATAAGTAAATAATAAGTCTGTGCAATTTTCGATGGACACTTTCACATTGAAATACAAAAGTATATATTTCCAGACTGACGCTCGAGCCTTACAACCAATTATCAACAACAAAGTATCGAGTTCTGTTTGGTCGCCGAGGCTTTCTTTACCCAAAAGTCCTGGAGTAAATTTCGATATTTATCAATGTCCTTAATCTCGTCTGTCTTTTCGTCCTTCCATACACAAGTTATTTGGTGAATATACGGTATTACTATTTTACATGAATACAGTTTAAAATTTCAAAACGTTGGTCTCAAAACACGCCGAAGAAACTGAATAATTACCTAATAAAACATTAAACATACAAGCGTGTTCGATTATTTCTGTATACTAATAAGCCAGTGTTGGAAAGTACGTATGTATATGGTAAGAGGTTAATGTTGGTAAACATCGTAAAAAAATAATTTGCGCATTCGAAACTTCTTTCAATATATTTAATCATGTTTGAAATTAGCTTACATTTTACATTGTATGTTTACCAACACTACTATATTAGTACATATGCACTTGCCAACACTGCGCGTTAAGTTAACAGAGATAATCGTGCGCGTTTGTATGGGACGTATTTTATTAATTATTTATGCAAGAAACTCAACCTCACCCATCGGAAATCGTATCTTTTGATTTTTCCACGTGTTTTGAGACCAAAGTAATCTTTTTTATCGATATTTTATGCATGCCTAAAATTAAAGATGTATCTTTGAAATCATCCTTGTAAATCGTTTCTATTACCATACTTTGAACACAATTATTAATAAGTATTTTATACCAATGTTTGCATAAAATTGTTGAGATATGTCTTAATTTGAATTCGACCCGCAGAAATTCCTCTTTTGATTGAACCTTCTCCGTTAAGTCGAACTACTTAGTTCAAGTGCTAGTTGAACCGTATTCACACATAATTTAATCGCTCGATTAACATTTTGGTGACAGCAACTATGCAAATCCAGAAAGCTGTCAACAAAGCGACAGAGGAAATTCGGACTCGTGTCCTGTTCTGAAGTTGTCCACAAGACGACATTGGAATGGCATCCAAAACTCTGGACGCAATTTGTGTGCACTCTCAATGTTATCAACAAGGCGAAAAACAAAGCAAAATAGTACGACTTGGGTTCTGATCTGAAGTTGTCAACAAGGCTATATCAACATTTTATATTGTTTTCATATTTGGTCACATTTGATGACCAGGACCTTGGAAATTCTGGAACTTGTCAACAAGGCAACAAATGAATATTCAACTCGTGTCCGGATCTGAAGTTGTCAACAAGTCCACATTGGAAGGACATCGAAAACTCTGGTACAATACACAAAAACATTTGGTGAGAAACAAAAGCGCAGCGGAACAAATAACACAAGGCTCACTAATAAGGAAACAATTGAAGGAGGAACACATTCAGCAAGCGACCCCCACATACCCGCGCCCCCTAAAAAGAGCATAATAAAAATATGGGGACCCAATTTGGTTACCATATCTTAAGTGAATTAAAATTGAATAAACCGAGGCTGATGCACGCCTTAAGTATTTTCTGGGTGGCTATCTTAAATCAACAGAACACCCTATTGAAAAATGGGAAGAAGCTGGCAAATAAATAGCCCTTTGACGGTGAGCTCAAGCATCTACAAAGCTTTCTTGATGCAATTGAGATTGTGAACAGTATAAATGGCAACATTGAAAATTTAGCAATCTCAATAATAAAAGGAAAATTCGTAAGAAATTGAATAGAGTCCGAGACAACGCTCATGAGCATAATACAAACATTTAAATCTTCTATAAAAGAAGACGCTTTCAACTCATACAGTCAAGAAATTTCTGAGAAAATTCACGTAGAGAAAATAACGGCAACAGAAGCAATCACAGAAATAACAATATTTCTTACTAAACTTGTCATCACCTGAAGACAAGTTTGTAGGGTAAACTGTGCAAAAGCAAATTGATATTGATGAAGGAGAATAAGTGGTTCTGTCTATACTGCAATGGTTCCTAACATTTAAACAGAAATACTTAGACGCCCTAGGGCGCCAAGCAATTCTATCAGCCGGCGCCCTGGCTTTCCTTTTCCCTGATTATTGCCGACATTTACCCGTCGGCTTTAAATACCTAAAAACCAAAAAAAAAAAACGCGTCATGGCAAAAACTTATTTAACATTACTTTTTCTTTTCTTTTTTAACTTAGCATGGTTTCTTTTTGGTTCTTCCCTAAAATTATTTCATGCCTTATGTCATTTCAAAATTGGAATACATTGTATTGTGTATTCACACGACCATACATATTACTTGATAAAACTATAACTACTTCGTTTATTGCTTCAACACAATCCCTTCTATGGAACATAACTATTATTTTCAGTAAGAATTCTAACTTACCATTTCACTAATATAGTTAGGTTAAAAAAGAACCCCTATATAATCTAAATTTAGACTAGAACAAGCTTATAATAGAGCAAGATTAATGATAGAGCAACATAAACAAAAACAGGAAGAAAACTACGATGACAACGTTTAAATTAAGAGATCTTGTATTTCTTACACAGGTCATAAATTAGAAGGTAAATACCCAGTCCATTATGACGTAGTTAGAATATAAGAAAATTAGAACTTGGTATTATCAAATAGTAAGAATTAAAATAAAATAAGTTACAAATAGTACATCTGTATAGGTTAAAACTGTTTGATTCTTAAAAACTTGCATGAAAGACGTCTGATCAAATCTATTATAACCCTATTTATAATATATAAATTAATATAAATTATATTTTACTAACATTGTGTTAATGTGCAAACATGAATACAAATCACGCAGTTCACATCGTATGAGGGTGAACTTATATACATACATTCTATACCATCTGGAATGTTATGTATGGAGAGTACCTTTGCCCCTTTGTACCTATGTATATGCTTGTGAACATCTCTATTCTTAGCCTAAGTGAAACACTTACTATGTTTCAACAGACGCTGATCTTGTTATTTCCCATCGACAACTACAAACACATAGCCACACAACATGGCGACCGTGACAGGACTGGATACATAGTGCGATACCAACATAAATCAATTATTAAGCACTAACTACGCATCGTTGGACTTTGAGGGATAAAACACCATGTAGAATCTGAGTGAGTTAAGTTAATTATAAATGTGTGTGTTGTTGGAAAATGTATGTGATGCCACTCCGCATCACATTAGACGAACACTGTCAGAGGCAACAATTATCCAAGGACGAGAAAAAAAAACAACCTTGGGGGAGAGCCAATAAACTCACTGATTCGAGCTAATGGCATTGACAAAGTATGGAAGAAACAAACAACATTTCAATGTACAACTTAAACCAAGCGGACTGATTCTTCTGGCAAGTAACTGAAAACATTCAATAACAAATTATGGATGGCAATGATGAAGTCATTGAATTGCGAATTGCAACAGAATGATTTCAGTGAGCATGGTCCAGAATCCACATATTCGAATCCAGGGAAAATACGATGCAAAGGAAGCAGAACTAGATGTAACAATCAAAAAACAATACATCGAGCAGTTTTGACATAAATCTTCAAAAACAGTTCCATAATTTGATATAAACGGAGACAGCTTATTGACATGTTTGTGTGCATGATACACAACACCAACCTGCCCGCGATCCGAAAAATTTGGAATTTATAAACTAGTATTATTGGCCAGGCAGAATTCATTAATTAATTATGCTACGTCGATTAAAAGTTAGAAAATTATCATCACGCCTGCAACATCCAAGTTGAAGTCTAAGACAATCCAAAAGACATAGCAACAACTGTATTAAGCCTATTTTTGAGCAACAGGCTGTCAAACACAATATGAAATCCCTGAAGGAGTTATATATTGTCACAATGGTGTCTCTTGCATCTTTAAATGGACATGGGCATATCTACGCTGAAAGCTATACAAAGAGCGGCAATACGATACATGCTGAAATGCGCAAATAAAACGTTTTATGAACATTCATTGAGTAGTCTTAAAGACATTCTGCCACAGGACACCATGCCCTAGTTTCTTGAACAAGGAGTTAGCGTTTTGATCACTACTACTAGCTACTTGCCACAATAAGGTTAACAGTCAAAGGAAATAATTAACAATAAACTAGTTTCAAAGTGTTGCTAGATTCTGGATTCCAAATGAACGTAATAAAATACGAATTGAAGGTATCAAAGAATCAGGTAGACAGCCAAAAGCAAATGCCAAGAAGCTGGCTAAAGTATAGTCCATTGCTAAATTTGTTGAGTAGTCCATGGCATTAACGCAGAATACTGTAATTAAGAACTAACAAACAGACCCTTAAATTCCCATTAATTTTTTATATTTCATTTTGGAGTATGGAGTATGGAGCATCCATTCAACCACAAAGCCTAATCCCCTTTGAACTTTTTACCGGTCGCACACACATTGTTGAAAATACATTAAACTTTAGCACCGAACGCGAATACCTACACCAATTAAACACCTTCCAACTGAAATTATACACAATCATCAAAAAACGATTGTAGGATATAGTAAATGCTAGAACAGAAAAATTAAACGAGGGCAGAATTTTACCCGATACACTACCTAACAATAAAATAATATATAAATATAAAAAAAATCTAAAATCCGGAAATCAACAAAACACAACCTTTATGTCTACTAAAATATATGATAAGATTACAGGTTAACCATTACTAACGGACAAAGGATTGACTTCAACATTTTGGACCAGGACCAACCCTTAGCTAAGATAGATTTAGATCCAATTAGAATAATCGGTAATTCAAAGTGAGAATTCAATTCACAAATTTACCACAAACCTCGGATTCTTATAATCTACTCGTACAAGCTACACCAGGGGAAAAGATAAAACAACTCAACCGCAAATTATAGACCATACTCCCTTACAATAGAATGATACGGGGCATTTTCAACGGTTTAGGAACCGTTTTCAAAACTATATCGAGCAATATGAATGCGGACAACGTAAACAAAATAGATAGTAATTTTGTAATTAGAATATCAACACTATCACCAGAATTATAGGAATTTTTCTACCTAATTTCCCTTCCAATTAAGGAAACAAAATTTATAAATGTCCCGAAACTTATAATAACCGACAAAATAGATATTAAGATCATTGCAAATTCATGCTACAAACACATTACACACGTAATTATTTATATGAAACCATCAACACCAATGCAACTAACGTGCCTCAAGAGCTTGCTCGCGGGGACGGAAGGAGCGTGCAACATATCAAAGCCCAACAAGCGGTTCAGAGTCTTTGAACCCGAAAAGGGGTACCTTTTCATCTTAAACGCCGAAAAGTCAAAGATTCAATCTAGTTGTATAAGGATCAATAGATCAATGCTCATTAAGTATAACAACTGCTCCAAAGGACAGTAGGACTAACTCGAGGCACGGCCAAGGGGTTCTGGACTTTGCCCAGACCTCTTCTTCCCAAAAAGTCTCATCTCGTTGCATGTCTCGCTCATCCAACAACTGAAGAATGGAATGAGCCGTATAATAAAGGATTAAAACAACAATGAACTGGCGCCCTCAAAGGACGTAGCTTATTGTCACACAGATGCACAAAAGTCTCCATCAAATAGTGCGATTACCGAAAGATATAAAACGTCTTTCACGTTAGGCCACCTGCTGATTGATTCCATTTTGTATATCGCGGACAATCCCAAAGAATTCCAAAAGTTGTATAACAACGAAGCCCACTTTGTTCTAAATTTGTATCCATCCAGGCCAAGTTTAGACCTACAATGTCGCCGCCTGCGGCCATATTTCCGTCTGTTCTTAACACCAACAAAAAGAACGTAGTACTATTCGACCGATCCTTCCAATTTGACCATCTTATCATGGTCAACAATATCAGAGTGGAAAAGTACTCCGACGGTCGACTTGCTGTTGCCTGCCGGACTTAAGTACATTAAAGTCAACAATATTATAGTGCTATCTGCTTAAAGTTTACTTTTTTCCCTTTTTCCTTTTCTTTCATATTAATTCTACAGGGTTTGTTTTTAGATCTCCCTACATTTCTTCGAACGTTACTGTCACTGGCAATAAATAAACAGCCCCGCTTCCTAAAATAGAACATATTCTTGACCAATTGTCTGCTAGTTCTACCAAATATTTGTATGTCTCGAGTGTCTGAATTCCACAAAGCTTCACAAAAAAAAGGGGGCTTTTCAATGAGCAAGGGCAAAGGACATTTGTTCTAGCAAGAATATACAAGCAACAAAACTTCAATGGGAGCGTTAACAATGTTCGCGATTGAGTCTACATTACTTCAAAAAAACGCATTCAACAAGTTACAACAGAGCTTCGTTTGACAAAGAAAAGCGACTGTTGAATAATGCTGTTTTTGTTTTTCTTTTCACTACGAACTCCCATAGTAAGCTGAGCATAATAACCTATTCTTTAATAAATTTAAAACGAATTATATTGCCAGCCAGTTTTGTCTACTTGTGACTCCTGCGACAATTTAAAAGTCTTTTGTACTTCCATAACTAGAAGGAGTATCACGAATAAGTAAACAATATAAAGAAATAAAAGCAAACGTCATCTTATAACAGTTGTGCAAGTTAAATAAGACCTCCAAACAAGAACAACAAATAAATATGCAGAAGAACTCATTAAAAAAGTGTATAAAAGTGGGATAAGTTACAGGTCAATTTGATTCGCAATTTTTAAATTGTGGAGCAAAGTTAGTTTCAATGTCTTTGACATAAAATATTTTAAGCGTCACGAATGCCACAAGTCTTGATGCAAACAGATGCAAACATTCCCTGTCGAAAGACAAAGGACACAAATCAAATTCTGATACGCATTGAGGTGTACACAACACACAGCAGGAGATAAATATCGCCAACACAGAATGCGACAGGACCAGCAAGTACGTAAATAAATAGAAGTACGGCCAACAATAAGTAAACAGTCTACTAACCCAGCAAATATATAAAATACTGTTACATAAGTTAACACAAGTCAGCACTGGCGGTTGGCACTTGTCAATTGCAGACGACAAAATCAAAATTGAATAAGTTGCAAGGACCAACTGCGTTTGTAAGCGGCGCCCAACGTGGGGTCTGTGGCAACTTAATAGCCGTCCTTTAAAATAATGGTTTGTTAACCAAGTGAAGTTATGCAGTTGTGTTTTGAAGGAATACATAACTGCAGCAAATATATAATTCAAGGCGATGGTTATTATTTAAAAATATATAATTAAGCGAATCTTAATCAACTCTATATGAAACAGCTCGTTGAAGATACTATTGATTATTGGTAGAAATTATTATTTACTCTGTGTTGAGAAAAGTGTTTATTTGCTTTAAATCGATAATTTTCGCTATTAATTAATAGCTGGCGCCCGAGCAGGGACCTGATTAGAAGAGCTCATGGAAGATATTATTGAAAATTAATTTTAAAGAATATTATTTACTCAAAGAAAAGAGCTTTTTTCAAATCGATAAATATTGCTTATAATTAATAACTGGCGCCTGAGCAGGTACCTGATTAGGGTTCACAATTGTGATAAAATCTTGACGTGAAGTTAGTGCCACAGTAAAGTGACATCCAAAAGCTCTATCCTTTGTATCAAGCACTACAATTGCAAGCATATTCCATCGTGACGGCTTAGTGCCGCTAAAAAGTGTGTAAGGCGACTTACTTATAGGGTAAGAAAGAGAAGATTACTTAGCTTCTAGCTGTAAACTGACATTTACAAATCTAAAATATATAAGTACATTTATAAGCCTCAATCTCCTTGCATTGTTGCCTTAATTTTTATAAACACTTTAGTTCCATACCTGCAGGTCTGTTTGCATCTTTCGTTTTTTATATTCAACTAGATTAAGCTGCCATTACCAGGAAACAGTACACTTGTTTTAAGACCCTTAGGACATATTTTATTTCTATATTTCTTTTCTACTTTGCCGCCTGTTAGAGGCTTGTCTGCTAATACCGTCCTACTTTTACTACTCACTTTGATCTACACAAAGCTGCTCCATCACCTGTTTTGTAACCCGCAACTTTGATAGGGAAGTGATTTAAATAGCACGAAGCATACTCCAATTAAACAAGGTATAAAAAGAGGATTATATTTGTTAGTTAGTTTTGGAGGGTCCTGTTTTGATTTGCTTGCCTAGTTGAAATCAGGGTTGACTTTACGTCAAGTTTAATTTCTCAGGTGAAAGTTAGACAATTAACAGGGGTATATTGAGGTATTGTAAATATAATATATTGAATATTGTACTCACCACCAGCGGAGTGGACCAAGGCACAAAGCTGGGCTATGATGACAACCAAAGAAGCTAGTGTTGTCCACATGACGGCGGTTGCACTGGGCGTGGACGTGGGCGTGGGCGTCGACCGTGGCTTTGGCCTTGGCAGTCAGCTGACCAAAGGATACTTCTTCAAGTGCCTCCTGGATGCTCCTTATCTGAGTCGTTTGCACATGCACACGCACAACCGCAATCTCACTCACATACGAGTACGATTGTCGCAGTTTCAAGCTCTCAGGAATAATCCCGCTCTGTTTATAAGACCTTACGCTTCTAATTGTGTACCTTGTCTTTAGCTTGATCTGCCACAACAGCTTGTGGCAAGGCCAGAGGCTAAGGCTGAGGCTGAGGCTGTGGCTGAGGCAATGGCTTTGGCTGAGGCAGAGATTGTATTATATGGCAGTGGCGGGCAGGCGTGACTGGCTGTAGCTGTGGCTGTGGCTGGGCTGATGATGTTGTTGGTGTGCAGATCAGATCGAGATTGCGGCATCATTATGCGCTCCACAGTGCACTGGCTGCCCCGCTTCCCTGCTGCTTCGTAGCCGCCTCCTCACTCACTTATGGTTAACAGTTGATTAACAATCACTTATTTGTTGTATAAGTCTACAAAAATTCACGCTTAAATTTCAGCTCTCACAGTCACAATGTACAAAAAAATATTTCACAAAAGCCCGCCGGTTAAGGCCATGTGCAAATAATAGCTGTTGCAATTATCGATTATGCCAAATTGACCTGCAAAATTTATACAAAATTAGTCGATTAGTTATGATTATTACTATTAAATATAATGCATATAAGTTAACAATAAATAGCTTCTATAGAGATTTATAACTAGTTGTAAATTGTCGCGAGCTAAGCATGCACTGAGTTTGGAAAATCTAAACATTTCTCGAATAGCATTTTCACCACACATGATTAGTACTTACAATATGCATATTCCGCAGTAAATAACATTTTGATTTAACCGAAACCTAATACGATCGTTTGTATTTATATATTTGCACACATATATATACACATGTCAGATGCACATATATATGTACCGCGATCTATTGTACTCGTATTGTCCCGTCAAAACGCTGCACCACGACTAAGCAACCTGCACCACCAAAACCCACTGACGAAGCCCGATTCACTGTCAGCGCAGCTTCCGCACAGTGTATAAGTTTGCTTAAAATGTGAGGCACTTGGGAATCTACAGAATGGAAAGTCAGCTAAATATATACTACGACATCATAGATCACTATATACATTATAGATCATGATTTGGTTTCGAACCCCCGTAGCAAACACTCTCCCACTAAGCAATGCCCCGACACTGTTTATCTTCAAGGGACGATTTTTCAATGTCTAAGGTCCGATATTTCGAGTCAGTTGAGATGTCAGTTAGACACAATTGTGATTTTTCAATACTTTTAAGCACTAACTGGTGCCTTATCTGACTATAAAGTTAAAAGTGACTGAAATGAAACAGGAAAAGGAAAAAAAATGTAAGAAAGGCTTTAGGCTTTTACCGTGCGCTTTATTTTCATTCTCTGGAAGATAATACAACCCAGAACTATTTGGTTGGTTTTAAGAAGCGCAACAAGATCCGTTTCTTCTTTTGCTGTACAATTTCTTTACCGCGCTCTTTTCATTTTAACCAATTTTTAAATTGACTTTTAAAGATGTCACATTGATGTTGCCATCAGTCACTAAAAGTCAGCTGATTAAACATTTTTGTCATTAGTTATACAAAACCCAAAAAGTATATTGAAATTGAGAAATTGCTTTAGCAAACAGTTGACTTTAACTAACAATTAGCTAATGGGGACTTTACTTAGACATTAAAAAATCGACCCTAAAAAGTTTGGGAAGTTTGAACTTTGAACTTAATAAGCGAACAGCTTTTCCAGCAATTGTCTCGTTGGCGCCCACTGTACGCTCCCTAATTAGCCAAGGGCAGCCATAAAAGGGGTCATAGTTGAATTTGCAGCAACAAATGCAATGCCAAGCATCAACTGCTTAAATAATTAATTGCGGCGACCCTCGTACGAACGGACGGACGGACAGACAAAGGGACGGACAGACGGCTAGCCAGTTAGGGGAGCAAAAGTGGATACATAAACAAAATGTGACGCGAATGTCCCTGAAGAACGCCACCAGTGCGGATGCTGCTCGTTTATCTTGGCATAAGTTCCACTGTACGTAAATTACCGAGTAAATTTTCAATATACCGAGCTCAGTCGTAGTACCTTTAATGAGATCGCTTAACGAGCATATCGGAGCACTACTCACAAATATATATCAATAAAGATTATTGTTTCGCATAAAAGAATAACTGGTGAAAAACATTTTTTTATTTGTGCAATTTTATATCTGTGTGTTTTTACATCCTCTACCCAATAAAAATGGGCCCAAATAGCATAATAAAATTGTGGTGGCATCTTCGGTGCTTAAAAGGATGTTGATTACATATTCTTGATCAGTATCAAGAGCCAAGTCAATCTAGCCTGCCTGTCTGACACTGTACGAGATGGATACAACATTTTTTTTAAATGGTTTCTCTTATATTTTACGCAGATCCAGTTTCAAGTCTCTGACTTTTCCCCCGCACCCTAAAGAATCGATACAAACGATTCGCAATCAACATTATTGGGGATAAAGTTAATTGCGTTCTGTTTATATAGCGTAAAAAAGTTATGTACATTGTATTGATTTCAAATTCTCCTACTCGGATTCCCTCATCCCCTTAATACTGTTCCTTTTCGTTGCCAACTTCTGCCTAATACAGTTCTGGGTATTATATGTTAACATAAAGCTTTTGTTTGTCAATAAACTCCCGAACTTATTCAAATTTAATCCGATGCTGTCCATGCTAAAATTCTGTTTTCTTCTGCGTCTGTTTACCCCTCTCAGGTAATAAAACCAAACACTTTTACATCTAAATAAGTAATTGTTTAACTTTTAATTAGTATAGTTTTAAAATTCGGTGCCACTTTTGAAGTATGTACGATGCAGGTAACTCAAATTTGAAGCGCATTTCACAAAATGAAACTTTGAAACGTAATTGAAGTTTGAAACAACCTGCCTTGTTTTAGATTTTTGCATACTTATGTGAGTATAAGGTAAATTATATTGTTTTATCTGTATTAAATAACTGAATTAAGTGTTAAGGCAACTGATTAGCGAGTTGAGTCTCGAATTACAGATTAGGACAACAGCGCCATAATAACGTTAAATATTATAATATAATATAAGCGTATTTCTAATTGATCAACGAGTTCCGCCTTGGAGTCCCAAATAAGTTAAAGACTAACATACTGTTCGAACCCCACTAGAATTCCTTGGATGCCTTGTAACTTTGAACTAGCAATTCAAAATGAAATTTTTATGAATGTTGACCCCGCATTCGGAATCGAAAAGGCCCACAACAACTGCAAGAATTCGCGGCCGAGGGTTTTTGATTGCGGTTTGCCTGTGGCCAGCACTGGCCACATACATAATCCGCATTGGAATCGCGTAGCCGCCCCGTGTTAATGACAGCCGCAGCAGTAGCAATGAAAAATAGGGGCGCCAACTTGCCACGGCTCCAATCATGCGGCTGCATAATCACATAGCATTTTGTTGTTCCCCCAGCCCCAGCCCCAGCCCCAGCATCAGCCCCAACCTCAGTGCCATTGTGCTGCAGCGGTCATTGTTTTGGATACGGCCATGGGCGATCTACTCGTATCTGCTTTGCATAGGCCCGACGCGCAATAAACCGCAAAAATTTCAGCACTATGGGTCGAGAGGGATGGAGATGTGTGTGGGAATGGGAGGCTAACATGCCTGAGCTAGCCTTTGTTTGTGTTTATTTCCATGCCAACCTCGGACTGTTAAAACTTTTCTGGCTATGGCTCTGGCTCTGGCTCTGGTTCTGGTTCTGCATGGCTCTAAGCTGATTTTGGGAACATTTATGTCTGGCTTGAGGTAAGATTTACGTATACGTAAGCCATAGACACTGTGGCTGTGTCCTTTTTCATTTAGCCATTGGTTATCCTTATCGATTCGATATCTTTTCTAAACACACACACACATTCCAAATAGCTTTTAATATTTTTTGAAATGGGATTTCCGCTTGTAAGTAGGAATGTTAGGAATTTTGTAAACTGTCCATGTTAGCCAAATAAACTATGCGTCGTTTAGAAAGCGAGTATATTTGCACACTTACACTTAGATACTTAGAGTTTTATTGTGCAGCGGCGAGCCTTAATAAACCACCTGACGTACCTGTGATTAATTCAAATTTGATTGAGAATTGTCTTGGCGTGTGTTCCGTGTACCGCGATGTTGTTACACTCGCACTGTTTAAAGTTCTCGATTCCAGCATACGGAGGAGAATAACAAACACAAATTTACGAAATATGAGATAAAGCCAAACAAAACACGGAGCCTGAACTCAAGAATCGTCTGGGCAGTAGTTCACTATTCGGAACACATAATCAATCTCTCTCTGGCATGCAGACGTTGCCCTGTGGAATCCGACGCCCCTGTCCTGGGGGCAGCTGCAGGGTGGCGCTGTGTGTGTTGTGTGTGTGTGTGTGTGATTTTGTGGGAACAGCGGGAGTCCGGACGTTCGCCAGGCGCCGTCGACTGTCGCTTGCCGATTGTAAAAGAGCTAAAGTCACGAGAGCAAGCAGTCAGCAGGCAGCTGACAACCCAGACAGCTCTCTATGTCTCTCATTCTCCCTCTCAGCGATTGAGAAGGACTCTCCCACAGTGGGGCTCTCTCTCGCCAAAACAGCATCCGATTCTGATGCTATAGCCCAAATGTAGCCTAGCAGACGACATCGACGCATGCCCAAGCCGCACTGGTCGAAAACGCGCCCAAACTGAGGGTCCTTGGCAAAACTGGAAACTGGCCAGGCGAAGGAAAAATTAAAGCCGTTACGTTGTCTCTGCCCAGATGATGGCGGCAAGGACTGCCTGCATTCAATATCCAATTAACTAAAACGCCAGGTCCCACCGCCACCCCACACTTAGCCAAATCCCCTAATCTAATATACGACGGACAAATGGCCCGACGGGGCGAAAAACAATTTTCCTATCACGATATTGTCAGTCATGCGCAGCTGACGCCGCCTCCGACCCCGCCCCCAAGCGCCGACAACGGTCGATGGGAAAACTTTCGGCCATTTCATATAGTACAATAGGGAGCATATGTATAGAGGTGTTTATACATACATATATATTTAGATATATTAATATATATAACATATATATATATATATGTGTACATATGTGTATATAAGTATGTGCATTTGGATATTATAACTATATAAACTTTTTCAATTTCCGATTTTTACTTCAATATTTCAAACACTTACAATCTCTAAGGCTTGTAATTATTTTCAAATGTCAAAACACGAACTATTACATTTTAAAAACAAGTAATATTCTCAACAATACTGGATCTTGAACTGGCCTGATCAACTATATACACATAGCAACCAATCAACCAATGAAATCGATTCATTTGATTATTATTTACAAATTTGCCACAAAATTGCTTTGAGGAGCACACAAAAAACTTAATTAATAGCTCTATTAAAAAGCTGAATTCTGTATTTAAATATAAAAGTTATTATAGTAATATTAATTCAAAAGATCTAAATAGTATTTTAGAAGTTTGAAGCATTTTCTCATTTCCCCTAATCTTAAATGAATATATGTTTGTATGATACGTTATTATTTGTATAAATTCAAAATAAGATGCTAGAATCGTTATAAAAGCAGACAAACTAGATAAGAAAAACACCCGAAACCATATAAACAATATAGCAGTTAAGGGTTTCTGTGGGCGATCTTGAAGTGGCAATGCCACAAAGTTGCAATACTGAAAGTGGCAACAATTTCCATGTTGTCAGGCTGATTAAATTGCTCAATAGATTAGAAAAGACATTATTAAAATAATAAGCAGAGCAACAATACAGTGCCAGGATATTCAAGGACAACCAATTGAAAATTTCATGGATGGCATTCAAATTTCAATTCATTTAATTTGACATAGTTGCTTTGCGGTTAAGCGTTTAATTCAAAATATGAGCATTTATAGATGTGTGTGTGTTTGAGTGCGTGTGTGTGTGTGGACATGTGTGCACATCAATTCTTGTGTGTGTATATACGAATGCAATTGTATCTTGAGCGGCAGCGCCTGTAAGCATCACAACGCTTTTTTGCACATTTGTTTGTTGACCCGGACAACCGAAGGCGTTGTGTGTGCGTGTGTGCGTGTACTTATGTGTAGGTACACACACACACACACATACATATGTATTTGTGTGTGCGTAATTCTGGGTATTTGTGTTTCCAAGCAATTGCTAATGCTATTGTTATAGATAGTGTGATAATTAGCAGTATTTAATGGAACTGAGACTTTACCTTTGGGTTTTGCAGTAATTAATATTGCGTATTGTTACTTTGTTGGATTATTTAGAATTATGTTATTTGATTTATTATATCTAATTTATTGCATTTAGCAATCAATTAAGAGCGCTGTCGTTTTGGCTTTTGACTTGTCGCTACTCAACTTTGTAAGAGCACACTTAACTATGATGAACACTTTTTGTTTGTTGTTTTGAGCAAACAGTAAAAAAAAATTGCAAAAAATCTTTATAAAATATTCTTTATCGTATTAAAGGTGCAGCTTTCCCCGATTGCTTTATTTTAGTGGGTTGGTTGCTTGATTGAATGCGCCTGCTCACGGAATCGCAATTATATGTAATCGCAATCTTTATCATTGTCTTCTTGTCATTTTTGTATTTTTTTTTGTATTTTTTTTTTGTTTTTTTTATGTTAATTTTGCATTATCCAAGGACCAGTCGCATTTTGCCTTTAATTGAATTTGTGTCCTTTTCCTGCTGCCTTCCTTATACTATCCCCGTGCGGTGTGTGCGTGCGTATGTGTGTGTGTGTGTGTGCCTTTCTTTTTCTATTCGTTTTCGTTTTAGTTCTTTTCCTTTTGCTTGCTGACTCAGACTCCGGCTGTGGCTACGACTCCGGCTCCGGCTCCGGCTCTGGCACTGGCTCTGGCTCTGGCTCTGGCTCTGGATGCGGCCGTTGACAGTCGTTGTACTCGGGCACTGTTATGTTACGGTTGCTGTTGGCGGTGCTGTTGCTGTCGTCACCGTTGCTCGTTGCTGATTTCCCGTTGCCACTTTCCGCGATTGCAAACAACGTTCTAAAGCGCTCGCATACGTCTGCAGTCTGCAGGACATGAGCACGCGACGTGGTCACAACGCACGGCCCAAATACCGAGCAGCGGTCCCAGCGACATCGTCAACAACGACGCAGACGCAGATGCAGGATGTGGATGTGTTGTCGGCAATTACGCTCAGCAGCAATAGTAGCAATGGGGCAATGGAGCAATGGAGCATTGGAGCATGCTGGAGCCGGTGATTGGAAGTCTGGGGCATCATCAGAGTCATCTCTCTATTTTGCGCTCGCTTCCTCTCTCGCTCTCACTCTTACTCTCTCTCTCTCTCTCTCTCTATCTTTCTCTCTCTCGTTAAATGATTCAGCCAAAGAACCCAGCATAACTAAGTGCCTCTAGTTGGTCTCTTAGTAAGCACATTTGCTCACTGTAATGTTGCCTCTCTCTCTCACTCTCTCGCTCGTTCTCTCCCCCTAACTCAGACTCCTAGCGTGCTTTGAGTCCGATGTAGGCCAAAATATGTAGTGTTGGGGCGGGAGCATCAACGCCCCGGTTGTACTTGCTGAAATGGACTTATCTAGGAAAAATGGGATATTTTGTAGATACGAAAAAGTACAGATACAGATACAAACGCAGACACCAGCACCAACACCAACACAGACGCCAATACCGACACCAACACCGACACCAACACCAACACCAACACCGATACCAACAGCGACACCGACAGCGGCAGCGACACCGAGACATGCCCATACCGACACCAGAGACCAAAGTTTCTCATAGTACATCTCAAATACAGAGAATTACAGACATTGCAAAAGACTGGCCCAAACATTGCAAACACAATTTTGGTGCACTCAGAGGGGACTGATATTCTATATACTATATGCGAGTACGTATTCGGGCGAAAATTAAGTTGTTTTAAAGTTAATTCGAAAAGTTTTTAAAAACTTTTAATTGGTTAGGTGTTGGTTTAATAGTTGGGGTCCGCTTGTTATTCTTATTGTTAGCAGTGTCGCCTGCATTTCGGTTCGGCTTCCCCACGTTGCAACTGTAACTGTAGTTGAACAATAAGTATGAGCATTATTTATGAAAGGATAACTTATGAAACAGCGAACGGTCTCGCAAGGGTACAAACCTACTTCATTACGAGTTAAAGCTATAACCCATCAAAGGTGATTTAATCAACGTTCAACTATCGTTAAATAGCTGCAAAAGCTAAGCTGTTTAGCCAAGATCACTAATGATCGATTGTTGGCTTTGAAGAAAATATAGATAGTAATAGAAGAGTATAGAATAGATTGAAATAAACTAAGCTCTGGGGCTATTATGCCTTATGCCAAGCTTATAACATAAAAGTAAATGGTATATTAAATGGCTTGGGTACTATAACGGTATAAATATCATCGTAAAAGCGGATTGTTGTTTTGCTCGTTATGCCCAAATAAAAACCCCTGACCTCGGCAATAGTAATAAACACTTCCGGCAGGAATCCTTTTCGCGTGCTTAACTCTACTTTGCGTGACACATACAGCAGGACATTAGTATCTCTGTACTTATATATGAATTTGTATGTGTGTATGTATGTAGTATATACTCGTATTTATGTTCAAACACATACATAACATAATAAGCATGTAAATGCCGGAATTCCGGCTGAAAAGTACGACAGTTTCTACTTTTTTTTATTTATTTTTTTTGTCGAGTACGGGCACAAACCTAATTGACAAATTGAATATTTACATGAACTGAATGCTGTCGAACTCAATAGTGTGCGATTTGCAAATCTAATCATAGCCGAGCCTCCCTCTCTCTCTGCACCTTAAATGCCCTACTCTGCCACCAGTGGCTGGGTGTACTATGGGTCTAATCTACACAATTTGTGGCAACAAAAATGAATACTAAAAGAACTTAACGGTCATTAGAAATTTGTACTGCGATTTAAATTTAGATTTTGATCAAATATACGAGAAGTGTTTATTTAAACTGTTATATAAGAGTTATTAATCACAGCTATTTGTTTTATTATTTTTAATTATTTATAAGTGGTTAACAAATTTGCAAGACATTTGGGATTAATTCTTTTTGCTAAGAGAGGAAATGTTTAATATAACAAATGTTAACAAAACATTAGTTTAAAAATCTTAATCTGAAGCCATAATACATGTAGAAGATTGAGAGGTATGATATTATTAGCAATATAATAAGTAATCATTTTTGATTTCAGAACAGTGCACTTAAATATAATGAATTGTCATGTTTTGTCCTAAGTATACATTTTATTGATTAAAAATTTAGAAAAAAGAAGTACGTAGATCGATTATATTATGATTTTTTATAAACATTTTATATAGTTGTGAATTGAAATGTAATTTATTTAAGGAAATGTTCATGATAACCAAATGCGAGTATGAAGAATTTAGTATATTTTCAATTGTGGTTGAAATATTTAAATGGAGTCGTTGGTGGATGGGAAGGATGTCAACATTTTTGGGAACATAAAATGGAGCCACAGACCTTTTTGCTTAATCATTAAGTTATTAATTAATGTCACCAATGGTGTCCATATTCCCCATGGTAGGGTATGGTAATAGTGTGTGTTTTTGTGCGCTCAAAAGTATGCAACACTTTCGGCTTCGTGTTTGCTGTTTTAAGATCCTACTACCAATTTGATAAGGTAAACCTTTGAGGCATACATAATTAATACCCATTGTAAATGGACAGGGACTGAAATGGGTGGACAATCAAATGAGAAATCAAAAGGCACACACAGTAACTCACTCACATACACACACACACACATTGAACTTTGCCCTCTGCCGCCCACTTAGCGTTACTATTGCCCGTTCATTGCCTTTTGTTATGCCCACACACATACCAGTCCACACCTGTGTGTATGTATACAATGTATAAGCACACACACACACACACACACACACACACACACACACACACACACACACACACACACACACACACACACACACACACACACACACATGTGAGTAAGCGCGTACATATGTGTTGTCTTTGTGCTTCATTTACAACTTTACACAACATTGTAAACATAATAACGAGGCGCCTTACGCCGCTGCCGATGCCGCTGCTGTCGTAGCTGCCGTTGCTGCTGCCGCTGTTGTTACATGCGATAGGCGGGCCAGGGGTACAGCGGCTTAGCTGTGGGCGGTAGATGTCTGGCAGCACCGCATTTAGGGGGTGGCGGAGGTCTGGTAGTACCGCACATCAGCTGCAAAGAGCACGACGGCCGCAGCACTGAGCCGCTCGCTCACTTCTCTCAGCAAGTGGCTGTGGAGTACCTGCCAAGAAGACCAACGCCAACTATTGACATAGTGACACAATCAGACCACACAAACAACGCTCTAACACACACACATTCACACACACACCCATACACACACACACACACACACACACACACGCACACACACACAAATGTGCATATATACGAAGTTGTGCGCTGTTGGCACATCCTCCGTGCGGCATATGACGACTTGGCATCTGGGCGGCTGCTGCTGTGGTTTGAAAAGAGCGCGAGCACTAAGTAAACACACACACCTTATTCCTCGCTGAATAACTAGGCCAGCAGCTGCGAACGGCGAACTGCGAGCTGCGTGCTGCGCGCTGCACCCAGCATCCCATCAGAATGGTTTCTCAATTGGATGGATGCACAGCAGCGTCTGTCGACGCGGCCGCGGCCTCGACATGCGTGTGAGCTTTTGCGCAGAGTCGTCCGAGCTCTTCAGAGAGCGCTCCACTGCTTATAACTATCTCTCTCTCTCAAGCTTCTCTCTCTCTCTCTCTCTATCGCACTCTCCGTGTTGCTGTCTCGCTTGTACACATGTGCTGAGGATATTTTGGTTATAAAACTGTATGGGCATTGTTATTGTTGCTACAAGTTGGGAAATTTGCATGCATGCGCTAGGCATCAAACATTTGGGCCTTTTCTGTCCCTCTTTCTCGCTTCCGCCTTACCGCTGTGTGAGATTATGCATTGGCATTTATGCTATCTCTCTTTCTCCCTCGCTCTCTCTCTCTCTCTCTCTCTCACACACACACACTCTCTGAGGATATTTGGTTAAATACATTGTTAGTTTTGTTTTTGTTGCTACAAGTTGGGAAATTTTCATGCATACGCTCAGCCTCAAACTGGATAAGCATTTTGGGCATTTCACGTCGCTCCTGCTGGCGCCCCGTCTCCCGCTGGCGCTGTGTGAGTTTAAGCATTGACATTTGCTATTTGTGCGGCCGGAATGAGCATGGGTATGGCCATGGGGGGAATTCGGATTGTACATTGTGTGTAGGGGGCTGGGGCTGGGGCTGGGGCTGGGGGCATTGGGGATTGTTGTTTTGCATGGTATGAGGCTTGGCGTTGTGACTGAGTGCCTGACTGCGCGCTCCGGTGCCCAGCCTGGTTGTTGCTGGCAACTGCTGGCATACCATGCCACATGCTTGAGATATTTTTAGTGTTTTGTCACACAAGCAGACATCTGTTTCTGAAATACTTACATACAAAGTCGCGCACAAATATAATTAAGATGTGGAGCCAGCAGCAAAGAGGCCCACACACACATATCCACACATACATACGTATTCATGTACAATGTAAATATTATTTATGTATGTACATATATGTATGTATGTATGTATGGCACACATATGTCCTAGCACCGTCCCGATGACTTTAGCTCGAGTAATTTCTGGGTATTTTCGTTAGTAGTCCAAATAGTCTCCAGTGGAATGTATAAAATGTATCAATCAGTGCAGCTTTCAAAAACAACAACAACAACAACAAAAACACACAAAATACTATAATAGAAAAATGTGCCCCAATATTCAAGGACACATAGCCCTCGGCCCTAGTATTCACAGCCACAGCCACAAATGCCTACACACACTTTGGCACAACTCAGCCGGGTACTCGTAGGACTCGTAAAGGCCCAAAGATGCGCTTGCGTTGTCATCTTCAAGTTGAGGCTGCTGCTTTTTAAGGCCATGACATGGCACATGTCTTGACAAAGCGCATAAGGGTATTCCCAAGAACAAATATGATGCACATGCCTATTTGCTTAAAAAGGCAAAAACAAAGTATGATGGTTTTATAGCTCTAAGTATATAAAGCTTAAGTATTTAACCTAAGCCTAATCCAATCTGCCAACACATATAAAATGCATTTTAAGAAAATAAACGGCCATCTTTGGCTTGCCGAATCAACTGTATACCCTTGCAGCAATGTTTTTATACAAAAACTCAATTTTCGTCCGATTTTTCCTATGCTATAGCTATAAATTAACGTGGTCCGATTTTGAGCAATTTTGGTCAGATTGTATAAACTCTCCGGTGACTCAGCTTGGGTGAGATTATTCAGGAATATCAAAATATTACACACCCGTGTTCCCACTTCCAGGGGGTGGAGTATGTAAATTTCCTGGTTTTTGGGGCCAAACACAATCTGATCATAAGCAGCCTACATGTCAAATTTGGTGACACTGCAAGACTGTTGAAGATTTGCAGGCTTCCACTTTCGGTAAGACTTTGCAGAAATGAATTTGCCTTAAATGTTCAGAATTTCACCATTGCCAATACCCTAATGAATTAAATCTAATTTGAATGGCATGTTAACTCAATCTTAGATCAATGGTAAGTAAACTCAATTCACAATACCGTGTCAAAAGTTAAAATGGGAATATTTAAAGGAAATTCATTTCCGCAAAATCTTGCCGGAAGTGGCAGCCGGCACAGATCTAATAGATATTAGTCATTTTATGCTGCGGGAGTGGGCATCACAAAAGCTTAGTAGTTTTGCTGACTCAGTTATATACAAACTAACATATTCAATTTTATATGCTCTAACTTTAATGTTGTCAAACAAAATTGCATTCAAACGAACCAAGCCCCAATACACGCATTTATCTTCCTTTTTAAACATAACTCAATTTGAACAGCGAATTCTATTATTGCAAAATTTTAAATGAAATTATACATCATATCCGACCTGCATGATACTAAATGTTAGCTAATATGACTAGCTATTCACCGGCTATGATGTAGGCCAATGATTTAACTGAATTATTTCGCAATATGCTGACCTCACTAGCACTCAACTTTGGCAAGCAGCATAAAAGGACGCCAATCGATATGCACCAGTTTTAAATTCAATTTCATCAATGTGAAAAGAGCAAAAGGTTCAGCCAAAGGCTGTGCCAAACGTAGGATAACATCGAAATCAAGGGGTTGAGTTTATTTGGGGGCACCTTATGCTAAACCGGTAGTTCTAAGAAGCCCTATTATGTAGTCAATATATTCAATTTTTCATTTAAGCTATGAAGCCTTCTGTAGTTGTACACGTATTTCCAAATTAAAAAGGGAAAAAACCAAATACATTTTTCATTCAATAAAATTGTTAATTTGAACTATTTTCAAGTAATCTTTGAATTTTCTCTCTTGCCAGTAGGAGATAAATTTGTGCTGTAAAAGAAACCAGCTTGTAAACATGCGGACCAGTTTTCCAAAATGTCGCATTTTCAGTCTTATGGTTGTGAAGAACTTTAAAAAACAAAAGGAGCACAAACTGGCCTTGTTTGCATCGATGGTAACGCCCGTGATATTTTCCTTTGTCATAATTGTGTTGCGGTTTGCGCCCGATAATAGCGATACGGAAAGTAAAGTGACCACATTGAAAACCATTCAATATGAATTATGGTGGCAAAATCTTGTCGATAAGATTAATAAGCGGCGTGCCGAGATGATAAGCGAGCGCACAACGTAAGTTCCACCTAAAATATATAAGTTAAGGTCGTAGATTGAGCGCAGGCAGCATCCTATAGTTTTCAGAGCAATGTTTTTGTACCGAAGATAACGCTAGGCTATGCTCCAAACACAACAGCTGGTATACGGAAACTCGTGGAGGGGGCCAGCCGGGGTATGTCTATGGCACCGGAGCAGATATCCAGTTTTCAGGATTGCGAAGAGTTGCGCATACGTGCTGCAACAGAACAATATATTGCCAGTGTTTGTTTTCATGATGTGGATGAATCGCAACGCGGCCTGCCACTAAAGCTACACTTTTCGATATTAATGCCATCAGAGTTGAGGCTTTATGAGGACAGCTGGATAGGCGATCATTGGAAAGTGAATTATGTGTTTGACACTCAGCCAATTGGATACGTTGAGATTGACAACAGCTCAATCTCCAGCTATGTGCGAGAAGGATTCATATCGATTCAACACTACATCAGCATCGAGTATTTGCATATTGCCTCGGGTAACGCCAAGATTCCGGAAGTCCTACTTCGTCCTTATGAGCTAAATAATAACGTTAACGAGCTGATAGTTGAGGGCGTCGATACTTCAGTTTTAGTGCTCTTAATTGGATTTATGTTTCCTGTCACCATTCTAACAAAGGTTAGTACAATTTCAGTGTGTTTAATCATATCTACAAATACCAAAGTGCTAACAATTGATATGCATCGATATCTATCTATATATTCGATATAACAAGGTTGAGTTATTCGTTGGCATGTTCCTGTCTGAACATACCATTTTCTTTGGTACAAAATATTGTATTTCCCATAAGGGATCGTCCACATATTACGTAATCATCAAGAGGGTGGAGGGGTCAGAAAAAAAAACTACTCATGTTCCAGTATTTTTAATACTTGAGGTGTTTACAGCATTTTATTAATAAAATAAACTGGTGGGAATATAAAACTTCACTACTCCAGGCACCCATTTTGACTGATGGGATTGGTTAAGTCGGAAATCAGCTGTTAAAGCTACCCGGGTTCACTCATCTGATGAATATTTTGGCTTTTTAAATCAAATGATTCCTCTTATAAAAAACCCCAATACATTTATCCCAAGAATTGGTCTATCAAATACTTTTTCTACCTAAAGAGTTTGAGTTTCATATACATCACTGCCTCGAACAACATAAAGAAGACGCCGACATGCTTCTATCGCACTTACCGATGTCCTTTTTTATGGATAATTTAAGAAAAACGACATCGCCAAGTACGACAAAAGCATACCAGCGAACTTTCTGTTGTTCAATGTAGTGTTATACTCGGGTTGGATCTGTACTTGACCGAATCCTGGTACAACCGCCATGTGCACAGAGTGTCTTGCGCCCTCAACAGCGGATTTAGCGCAGTTTTCTGGGCAATACCAATATCAAACAACCTGGGTTGATGCGACCTACGAAATCATTTTCATGTTGAGCCGTACCGGCGATCGCTGGAGCACATCAATACTACGTCACCTTTCAACAATGCACATATTTAACTTAGCTTAATAACACAATCAGCGATAGGTAGTATCTAGTGTGGCTTGAGATACAATTATGTTCATCCTTAACCAGTTCCACCAATTAAGGACTTTCCGTGAACACCCTACTTGTATTTTAACAGGAAATAGTAGAGGAGCGTGAGCTAGGCATTCATTTCGCGTTTAATACAAACAACGCCGGGACACGGTTACAATTTGCCGCTTGGTACTTCAATGGTTTCTGCCTGCTGTTAATTACCTGTGTGGTATTCACCTTGGTGCTGAAGGTATTTATATTTTTCTTGCAGCGAACTTGACCTTATAAATAACAAGTTAACTATTTATAGATTGAGTGGTATGGAAATGAATCGGTTTTCAAAAAATGTCCTTGGTATATCATGTTTATCTTCTTCACATCCTACGTGCTCTCTGCAGTATCGTTTTCTATACTCATGGCCGTGATAATGGGATCCACCAAAATGGTAGTGGCAATGGTGCCAATCTACTGGATATTGATCTCGCTACCACTACTCTCAGGTCAGACACTGGAATCCTCCTGGTCCAACGGCATTTTCATTTTGGCCTCCTTTCTTTTATGCAATGTAACAATGTGCCGAGGCCTGCGTCGAATCCTGTGCTATGAGCACTATGTTGGCAGTTTGAATGTGAAACAATATCTTTTATCAACCCTTATGGGCAGAGATCCAACGCTTTTAATGTTTATCATCATGTTTTATATCCAAAGCTTTTTGTATGTGCTGCTGGCAATGATTTTGGATGGTAATATCTGTCCATGTTTGCTTGGATTGATCAAATGCACGCCCTTTCGACTTTTGCTTATCAAGCTGCGAAGGTTGATTAGGCGAAGACAACGTCGGAGAAAAAAGAAAAGAGAAGATGAGGCTGAACTAAAGGAAAACTTATCACGGCGTATATCCGAGTACACCGAGGAAAGTGAAAGATTGACTAAAACAGAGAAACTTTTAACCGAAGATGACAACCAAAACACCGGGGAAAGTGAGAAATTGACTAGAACAGTGAATTTTTTAAGGGAAGATGACAATGAAAAGACCGAGGAAAGCGAGAAATTGACTAAAACAGAACAACTTGTAAATGAAGATATCAATAAAAACACCGAGGATGATGAGGAATTGACTAAAACGGTGATACCTTTAACTGAAGATACCAATAGGATGTTGACGCCAAGTAAGTTAGCACCTGAACCCAAGCCTCCAATAAACCAGAATCATAGTGATAGCAGTGATTCAAGCACCAGCAGCATAAGAGCGGAGGAAAGATCCGACTACAATCAACCAAATAAGCTTGACCAACAGCTCTTAGTCTGGCTGAGCAACACTGAGTTGTCCAAAAAGGATGAGCAAGGTGATCAGGAGGGCCAGGGAAGGCCTGTCAATATGTTCATGCGGCAGTCAACCAATGTTAATAAGCCACTTGATAACATTGACCATAGCGAGAGTAGCGAATCAGAAATTGACGAAACTAGGCCGGTAGTCATTGAGTTTAACAATGTTTGGAAGAAATATAATAATTATTTTGTGGTGCGCAAGTTTTCCCTCAAAGTCTATCAAAATGAAGTTGTGGTTCTACTGGGCCACAATGCATCCGGCAAGACAACAATATTAAACATGATTTGTGGCAAGATGACCCCAAGCTCTGGTCATATTAATATTTCCGGCTTTGATGTGGTCAAGCGACCATCACAGGCCTACGCAACTGTTGGCATGTCCATACATAACTTGCATCTATTCACCGAGTTCACCTTCTCCGAACACCTGCTCTACATTTGCCGTTTACGTGGCCTGTCCCTCCATCAATCACAGCATGATGTCGACTTGTATATGCGTTTCATTCAAATGGAAGGACTTAGCCAGACACCTGTCGGGCTATTGACAACGGGCCAAAGACGACTATTGCAGGTATTATGCGCTTTTGCTGGACGCACCAAAATCGTTCTTCTTGATAAGCCAATGGAAGGCATTGACTCGCAAAAGCGTCATCTTTTCTACAAATTTGCATTGCACGAGAAGCATCATCGCACCATATTTATAACAACCAATTTTCCAAATGTGGCCAGTAATCTCGCGGATCGTATTGCCATTTTGGTGAACGGCATGCTGTATGCCTGTGGCAAGGAGAAATTTCTGCTCAAAATGGATAAGAAAATATATCGTTTGGTAAGCCACAATCTTAATAAGTACGCGTGTATATTTAGACATGCTTTCACAATATTCGGTTAATATATGTCGGTCATTCCGGTTTCCACTTTCGGAAAGAAATTGCAGAAACTCGAATTCATATTGCAATCATTTTTCAGCTTGCGTAGTTCACATATTTAACAACTTTCTAACTAGAGTTTAAAGAGGTGACTTTGTGGTTTCTTGAAATAGGCCTCAATACATTTATATACATACATCATTTCTGTATATTTATGTGTGCACCTTACAGATTTGCTACCTAGGCAGAGAATGCGAGTTTACAAAGCTTTACAATTACTTTGCCTACTATATACCTAGTATGGAACTAGAATCAAGAATGGGGGATTCGGCCGTATTTCAAATTGAGTACTTTGACTTGGGAAAATTAGTGAAATTGCTGCAGGTGTTGTCCAAAAAGAAGAAAGATTTGCATCTGGACAGCTATCAGCTAATGACCTGTAGCCTGGAGCATACTCTGCTCAAGGCAATGGCCCACAAGCATATCAAGAACATGGCATTCGTCAACAACACCCTCCACAGCTTGGCTACACGTATACGTCACCTCGAGGAGAGGAAGAGTTCAACAGAGCGTAGCCAACTCGTAGCTGATATCTGGCGGATGTTCAGCCACATTGAGGTGGTGCTGCGAAAGCGCTTTCTTATGGACATACGCCACTATATGATGCCCATGCTGCAGATATTCCTGCCCAGCCTCTTGTGCGTATGGACGTTGTGCATGCCCCAACTGCAGAAGGAGCGCAAGGCTCTTTACACAGCCCCATTCACAATGAACTATTTTGATGACTCCATCATGCTGGTACAGCAGAAAGCCGTATTGGATCCCGTGTTGGCCGCATGCAGGCAATATATGGATTATGCTGCACGTGGTCAGCATATTATTGAAGTGGGCCAAAACGAGCAGATCTTGGAGTACATGAGATGGTATATGGCCAAAAATTACATAATTACCGATCTCAATTTCGTTGTAGCTGCCATTTTTAGCGATAAGTCGGTCGAAGCGCTATATAATAACAATTTAATGCACTCGGCACCAATTAGTCTCACCCTGGTGATGGACGCATTAGCTGTGTGGGTTTCTCTCAAACATATTAGACCCATTTTCTCATGTTCCCGTCAAATCCCAGGCCAGATACATTTTTCATGTTAATACATTTACCTGTGCGGTGCCAAAGATAATATACCCTTGCTGAAATGTAACTTAACGAGCTCATATGACAACGATACAAAACAACGTTTTTTATACAAATCATTAGCTTTCGACCAATCGTTCCGATAGCAAATATAAGATATATATTCCCGATGTTAATTAAATCGGAAAAATGTATAAAAAGCAGAATGAAACTTACTTGTTGCAGAATGAAACTTACTTGTTGCATGTTTGGTCGATGCACATATCTTTTAAAAACAAATTTGGTTTCGCTCGAGTGTTCGTGTGACAGCTTTAGGATATAGTAGGCCGATTCAGAGGATTCCAATATACTATATGAGCTTCTTGTAGTATCTGTACTATATGAGAGATGAGTTTGTATAGAAAAGAACAAACAGATACATCAGGATCACGAACATATGTACATATGTATAAATTTCATTGGTGTGGAAACGACACGTCCAAAACAATATTCTCGTAAACTCTGTAAGGGTATAATAATAATTATCAGCGCCACGTCAATTAGTTGGCAGCACCTTATTAATGAGTTGGCATGGCGAATTAAATTCATCAGTCATCAATCAACCACGAACATGAGAAAACGGGCCAATGTGTGTATTTGCTAATGTCAATTGATTAACTATTTACAGCGGATTTGTAGACCCCAGTGCAGAGATTAGTGTGAAGCTGGAGCTGCTGCCCTATTCCACCCTGCATACTGAACTACTGGATAATGGCATCAACTGTGTGGATTGGGTATTCTACGTGACTATGAGCTTCTGTTTCTGTTTTGTTTGGGCCCTGCCGCTGCTGAACTTTGGTCTGGGTCGCGGCAGTCCATATGGCCGCATGGAGCTGATCGCTGGTATGCATTACGGTACCCTGAGTATTGCCAATTTCATTTATGGCATGCTCAAGTTGGTCATCAGTTTGATGCCGCTGAATGCAATGATTGTACTATTTCACAATGCGCTGCCCATGGATGCCTTCGATAACTGTAAGTGATGAAGCGTTCGATCAAGCTTGTGATCGATTCTAATCGAGCGTAATCGATTCTTATCGATGCTCTTACAGTCACATTCCTTTACATTGTTCTGGTTGCTGGCCTGTACGTCATGTCCATAGACATTCTAGTGTCCTATTGGCTAACAGAGATGCGACTTGGCTATGTAATAATTATAACATTTTACTTAATGGGCATTGTAATCTATCTGTCAATTAACGAGCTAGACGAAGCTAACATTTACGAATCTGAGGATGCTTCAATAGCATTTACCTGGCATCCCTATTACGCACTAGTTCACAATCTAATGAAACTTATCGATATTTCGGAAATACTAGAGGTTTGCAGCGATGTGCAGACCTACGAAACCAGTGTCTATCTGGAACAGTGCCAGAGAATTCCGAATTGCTGTGGTAAGTATAAAATTTAAGAGAGTACAGGATTATTAAACTACATAGATAGATAGAGATGCTTTACTCTTATAACCAAAGGCAGATATTTAAATTTTTTGTGAATTTAAGACATATATTTCTTAAATTTTAGGGTGACCTTTATTCTGGGTGTAAAGATTTAATAATGAAATAAACTTTTATTCATATATTTAGTTAGGGATAGCGATACGCCATATCCCCAATGGTAGAATATTATCATATTTATACCATAGTATATATAATGGACAACTTTTAATTAATATATTATATTCTAACTGAGTATAAAAAACACTCAGTTCTTTTATCATATTTATTCCATAGTTTACCATCTAGCCAACTTTTTACTTACTATAACCAGTTCTTTAAATAAAATAATAATAAAAAATAACACTTATATCTATGTATAGTTAGAATTATTGTTTCAGTGGAGTTCCTAACACCCTGTGCAATTATTATATTTATACTTCTACCTACAAAAATTCAATTATTCCAATGCAGTTATACAATAATATCAAATTTTACAGGAGTTGGCCAAGGAACCATTATATCTGTTGGTCTTACATCAGTCGACCTTTTGAAAGATAGTTTCATAGTAAATCTCACACATTAATTGAAATACCTTATATCTACCCTCATAAGACACAGGAGCGTCAGATACGTTTGAGGTAGATTTTAATAGTCTTCGTATCTTCAAACTCAAGAATATAATTCCATTTTTACATCCTGTACCCATAAAATGGGTAAAAAGGGGGTATTGGATTTGTGCAAAAGTATGTAACAGGCAGAAGGAAACATCTCCGAGCCTATAAAGTATGTATATTCTTGGTCAGTATCAAAAGAAATTTCGATTTGTCCATGTCTGTCTGTCTGTCTTTCCGTCTGTATGAACGCGTCGATCTCAGCAACTATAAGAGCTAGAGACACCAAATTTGGAATGTAAGTTCCTGTATACCATAAGCAAATCAAATTTGTTTCCGATTTCAGATCTCTCCCCGTTCCCCCGCAATTCGATCAAATCGTTTTACAGCCGCACTTTCAAAAATATGCTTGGGTCACTCTTAATCTAATCTAAGAAGCACAGTCGCCACTTAAAATACCTCGGGTCGTGTGTTTACGTGTGTGTGTATGTGATTGGAAGTTTTAGACTTGGGTACAAAGAGTTTCGTAGTCGGGTATACTCGACTAGAGCATTCTTACTTGTTGATCATAGGTTCTTATATGGCCCTCAGAAGATTGGTAGGGATAATATGATATTGTTCAGCTAGTACGAGAACATTGTGTTTCAGTATCCGTGAATTATTGGCATTCGGCTTTATAACATTTTTATATTTTAGATAATACTTCCCGGGATTCCTTATTAATGGACATTATGTGGTCTTCATACCTAATTATTCTGTTGATCTGGGCATTTCTCTATGCACGTCTATCACGTGTGAACGTGTCGAAATCCAAGCACCTCTATAGGTCGGACGGTAGGAATCAAGATAGTGAGTAAGTAAATAACCCAGCCATATAAGCGTCCAGTAATTCGCTGATTCTAGAAATCCTAATGAGGGCCTACAATTAGTTCGCCTAAATTTTGATATTTCATCCACTTTGCATTTTCTATTATTATCCATATTATTGAAAACGGAGGTGAAAATTATTATTATTATTATTATTATTGTTATTATTATTATTATTATTATTATTATTATTATTATTATTATTATTATTATTATTATTATTATTATTATTATTATTATTATTATTATTATTGTATCTAAAGTAGCACCCTTAATACAGCCCAGACAGTCGCTTCGATCAAAGCGCACTCCATTTTACCAGCCGGAACGAGCCGGACAACACCTGGATCAATGAGAAGATACGTGTACGCACACTGGAGCGTCCTGTTATAAGGGGCAAGGCTCTACATGTTGAGAACCTGGGCGTATTCTTTGACACACATGTGGTGCTAAGTCATGTTAACTTTTTAGTTGAACGGTATGTGCGCTTGTGTTACATTCATATGCTCATAAGATTTGAATGGCCTATATTTCAGTCATCAAATCTTATCTTTGGCTGGAGTTAATGGATCAGGTAAAACAGTGTTGATGGAGACCATTCTGGGCACTATACCCCGCAGCACGGGCAGTGTAAGCAGCTACGGAAAGCATTCCTATCAATACAGGCAACAAGAGGGTATTAAACATATTAGCTACTGTGCACAGGACGATGAGATTAAGGATGCACTAACTGTTATCGAGGTTTTACAAATGGTACTTCGTATACGTGGACTGAAAAAGGCGAATGTATTAAGTGAAGCACAGACCCTATTAAGGATATTTGATCTATATAATAATCGCTTTCATTTGCTGTGCCACTGCAGCCGAGGCGTGCGAAAGCGTCTGACTATTGCCGTATCCTTGATTGGCTATGCAGGGCTCATTCTAATGGACGATCCCTTCACATACCTTGATGTGAGCAGTCGGCGGAACATCTATAGCATTATTGAGACCCAGTGCAACAACGGCCAGGCAGTGCTCTACACCAGCTCCGATCCCAAGCACTGTGACCTGGCCAACCGCACGGCCATGATCAATAGTCCTGGCCTGTGTGTCATTGGCGAGAGGCAGGAACTGCAGCTGAACCACTATGCAACATACTTCGTGGTGAATACACGAATTAATTTTGATGACTTCAAAAGGCGTTTGAACGACATGGATACACGCGCATCTGATCCGACCGACAAGGAGAATAAAAACAATTTGAATATGTGTTCAATAGTTGAACATTTCTTTCCGCATGCGATCATTAAGTAAGTAAAAAATGTCATATATTTATACATTTTTTTTGTTTTATTATTATGTTATTTTTCTTATTTCAGAGCCAACAGTAACCAGACAGCCTGCTTTTGGCTCTCAAGTACCACATATTCGATGTCGAGTATCCTGGAGATTCTCCATAAAAACAAACAAATATTTTATGCGTTTGAAATTGCTTCACCATCCCTTGAATCAATATTTGTGAGCATTATGAGACAGCCGAAACGAACTATAGAAATAATCGAAGATGAGGACTTGTAATGGGTTTTTCCTAAGCAAATTACAAATTAAAATTACTTTCGAAGAACATTATTCGTAGACATTCATCACTTTGCGCGTTTTATTTAAATTAATTTCCTTTGTTAATCTTGTAAGCATTATTTTTAAATAAAGTATTATTGATTTTATATTTGAATCGAACAATCGAATCGAATTGAATAATTAAACTGTGGAATATAATAAAAGTTCTACTTATACTCAGCGTAACTTCTGATAGGCAGAAAAGCAATCTAATGAAAAATTAATAACTATTTTCTTAATTCAACATGTTTAATAAAGAAAATCCAGATTACATTTCGTTTTGAACGATGTTGCAACAATAAAATTACTTTGATTAAAAATCTACTCAGATGTTTCTAAATTCGAAAGGACTCGCTCACTGCGTCTACATCGGGAACAATCCCGTACCAAAACCAAACTTATCCAATTGTAATCTACCAATATCAAAAACGCCCTATGTACGGGTCAGAAAACATTGAGCTATATTGCATTGAATGCAAAAGCCATCAGAAACATCATCGAAATAACATCTTAGACCCAGCCACATATCCAACCGACCTATATAAACTTCAAGATATAAGGTATCGAATTAAGAAAACCAATTACAACGGGGATAGTTATCTATCAGTAATAGAATCCTAGCAAACAGCGATCAAAAATATAGGATCTCGAGGAGGATGAGATGATGCGGAAGGTGCGTGAAATATTTGCAATAAGTTTCAGTCTTAAATTTCCGAAGCGAAAGATACATTTAAATATGTAATTTATTTACAGCTCTTTGCGTTAGATAGGATCCATAATAATTAAGATAGTATTATGAGCTTTACCAAATCAACTGCAATAAGAGTATACCAATCATAATGGCAGCACCAACGTAAGGATCTCAAGGAACTATGGCTATTTCTTCTGTTTTCAACATTACAAAAATGATGCTGTCAAGAAACTGACTCAACAACGTGTCGCGACAGCTTTGAAGCTGACAGACCGTAGAATTGGCGATCAAGAAGAAACAAGTTAAAAATAAAACACCCACTTTGTGCAATTCACAAATAAAAACAACTACACAGTGCATAAATACGACTGAAAATATAAAACAAATAATGTTTATGCTAATCACTATATAGAAATAACAAGAGTGAACAAAAATATAATAAATATATGTTTGAAATTATAAATAGATACTATAAATAAAATTTACAAAATTTAACCACTTAAAGCTTACCTTCAGTTTTTATGTGATGACAATATTTGAATATTATTTCAGCATTAATTTTTGAGTTATATTTATTTTCGAGGGTATTCACGATTCGGCACTTCGAAATTAGATTGCTTTTTATCTATTTTTTGCAACATGCATGCTGATAGGGTCTATTTAGAAACGGATAAAAAAATAATGCAAGTATTTTAGCATGCAAATGATTTTTTCTATAATTTATAAATAGTTTTGAGGCCCAGAGCGAATGCACTACTCGTACTCCGAGCTGAGAGCAGGGCAGGCATATGCATAAAAATTATTTTCATCTGGGAATTTTTTCTATGAGCACAATTAGTCTGTGCGAAAAGGTTGAATAAACTGCTTATTTGGAAGGCCTACAATTCTACACTGCCCAGCGGGAATTTCTATAATATAGAATAAATATATATAAATATATATGTATATACATATATATAGACAAGAGCTTTCTCCAATTGCCCTCAACAGGATATATTGATTGATTAGGAACAGCACTTGAAATATGGCTCTTGGCCAAACAACAAAAAGTGTCATTTGGTTAGCAATACTATTTATCAGCTTATTATTGCCATCATGCACACATGAGGTGAGCCGTGACCTGTGCAAGGGGTCAGAGGGTGGAGCTGGTTGCATGGAGGCGCCCACAGCTCTGGCAACGGGTCGAAAGGTTACAGCACGACAAGCTCTTGGTCGCAAGTTCAAATTCCACAAAATTCAGCGTGTCGATGACGACGACAACGGCGACGATGACACTGAGGATGATAATGAAGATGAAGACGATGAAGATATGGCCGATGGTGAAGAGAATGATGAGTCCAACAATGGCAACAAAGCAAATGCTCGTCGTGCACACCGAAAACCGGATAAGTCCTCAGGTGAAAACGATGACGATAATGCGGATGAGGAAGCTGATGGCGAACCCTCGCTAATTAGCAGGATATTGAGCATATTTACGGGCGACAATGGTGACAATGAGACGCAGACGGAGACACAGACAGAGAATCAGTATCAGTATACCAATATACTCAACTGGCTGTCTTGGCTGACCGAGCAAACTGGAGAGACTGCTCAAGTAGGCAAAAAAGAAAAGCAGAAATTATACGAAAGCGAGATTGATTGGCTTACATATTTAAAACGTTGGCCGTTCAACAGCATTTTTCCCGAGACCCCACGGAGTGATAAGCGTCGGAAAGAACCGAAAAAGGACAGCCAGGAGGACAGGGCTGCAGCAGGACAGCAGCCCAAGAGCGAGGAGTACATGGAGCTGTTAATACACTCACTGCCGGCATTCATTGGAAATGTCTCCCAGGTGCAGAGCGGAGAGTGCCACAAGCAACTGGAACTGCTGCATCGCCAGCTGCGCGCTCACAAATTGTGGACGTTGCAGAGTACGAGTATACGATATGACCACCAGTGATCTCTGGGGTTGGAATCAGTCAGATGTCTTGACATTCAGTTGCTTATTTCAATTGCAGTGCTCGATGCCACGGGCAAAATTGGCGCCGGCCTACTACGTGGCAACATTAACCAGTTCGGTGACTTTGACCTCTGCACCCAAGTGTCCACAGCAGTTAAGGTTACGGCCGGGAAACCGACACGAGTACATGGCAAGTACTGCCTGGCCCAGATTGAGATGCGATCAACGGTCTCAGGGCTCAAGGAGCCGTTACATTTGCTACACGGACGCGGCCTTTGGCACGCACACTTGAAAAATGTAAGTATCAGTCCTCTGGAGGCCCGCACTCCTTTCAACTAAGGTTCAAATTCTTCTGCTTGCAGCCCAAGCACTTTGTGCCACGTTACACTATCGCCAACTGGGGCATCTGTCTGCCGCACGCCTGTTCCGCCCACGTGGTGCACAGCATTATAGAGACGAGCCTGCGTCCCTATAATGACACAGGCATTGAGTTCCACATCGATGTTAGGGATGAGCACTGTACTACAAGGCAGCGCAAAAATTTCATGAAACTGCTGGGAAAGGATAACAATTTAGCAATGGGCATGTGAGTAAGCAAGGACGAAGATACCAGTTATTCAAGTGATTCAGGTCTGTTCTCGTTTCCAAATACTTTTCACACCAAATCGTTTCTGATTTGGCATACCTGATATCCTTTTCGAAGTTCTTAAACCTAAATATTCGGAATTTAGTACAACGTCTGTAATCCGTCTCATAGATTTGGGATTGCGACTCTAATGTTTGCCTGTCTGTTGGCCATCATTTGGGAGCAATGGCATTGGATCAGCACCAAGCTGCGAATACACTCTGGCAAGGACGAAGCACCGCAGCCGGATCAGCCAGAGACTGATGAAGCAGACAGAACTGAGGAGGTTGAGGATCCTCTCCTGGAGAATGAGAGTTCACCAACGCAAGAGGAGCAGACCTCTGTGGCATTACACTTGAGGATATTGGGTGCTTTCTCGCCTCAACGCACTTTGCAATCGCTGCTGTCCTTAGAAGGTCCTGATATTGAGTTTCCTCTCATACACTTGCTCAAAATATTGGCTACATTCATGATATATGTCAATCTCAAGTTTATCATGGCCGGCCATTTGCCCTTAACAAATCGGGACGCGTTTGTCGAAACTGTTAGCCGCTTTTGGAGCTTGGCGTACCGTGTTCCATTGCTGTACAGCGATATGCTGCTCCTTTTAAGTGGCTTTTTGGTGGCCCATCAGTTATCCCAGGAAATGGAGAAAACCTGCCGCCTAAGCTTTCTAAGAAATGTGGCCAAGAAAGCGAGTCGTTACATGCCCAGCATCCTGGCTGTAATTGGCTTCCAAACTTGGATACTGCCGCACTTGGGAACTGGTCCGCTGTGGAACCTGCTGGTGGGCGAGAATGCGCGTCTCTGCGAGGAAAGCATGTGGCGTAATGCACTAAGTGTTCAAAATACCGGAGAGCTGGAAGAGATGGTACATATATAATATTATAGAGTTATTTATTAAATATATATAACTATTCCATTCTTTTCAGTGCTCTCCCATCACTGTGCAATTCTCCTTAGACGTGCAATTGTACTTTTTGGGCGCACTCGTGGTGTGGCTCTACTTTACGGATCCCGAGGCCGGTTTCTATCTGTGTGGAGCTTTTCATGCTGTATCCGTTGCAGCGCGGTATTCGCGTACCCAACACGACCACCTGGCACCGTCGTTATTTCACGGTATTCAGTGAGTGTTCCATAAAATCCAGCAGAAGTCATTCTGACGCTCTTTTATCCACAGTGTCAGCAAGTTCTACCGCACCGCCAACCTTATTTACACATCGCCAATAACTCGAGCAACCACTTACCTGCTGGGCATCGGTGCCGGTTTGTTATTCCGCAGCGAGGCCGGCAACTTCAACATTGCCCCGAGGTACAAGAGAACAGGATGGGCTCTTGCAATGCTGGGAGTCGCCTGGTGTTTTTGGTCACCTGCCTCAGGTATGCGCAGCAAATTCGTCTATCAGTCTGCGGATGCAGCTGCTTACTTGGCCTGGAGCCCACTTATACTCGGCCTGGGAATTTGTTGGTCCATTTTAATGGCTCCATTGAATAAGGATGCAGTTCAACGCTTTCCAAATATTGCCCGTTCAGTCTACTTTCTCTCACGAATGGAAATCCCCCTGCAGTTGGCCAGCTATGTGGTTGTTCTCTGGAACACAGCTAGTGTTAAGGAGCCTCACCAGTTTCAAATTTCGGATTTGGTATGTCCTCTCTACATTTATTCCTAAGATTTAAAACCATTGTGCGATCTCTACAGATAAGCCTAAAGGAGCTGGCGTGCATTGTGTGTTTCGCCGCTATCGTTGCCTTCTTAATTGACTTTCCTGCTCAACAGATAGGACATTTAATAATTGATTTCGTCTTTACGGACTCACTACTACTACCAAATATTAAGGACATTGCAACTGCGGATCCATCAAATGCGACAGAATCTGAAGGGAGCATAGATGCTAAATCGGATTCGCCGGAGCCTATCGAATCGATTTGGCCCTCTGATACTGAACCAGAGGAAGATAAGTCATCCTAGATGTAATGTTTCAATTACACTCACTATAACTATGTATACTTATTTCCATATTAAAGTTCGTCGCTAATTGTTAGCCGGCCTACTGCGAAAATGCATTAATTTACGTTATTAAAAAGACTACAATAGCCTGAACTAAAGATTATACTTGTCTACTGAGACCCTGTTTTGTAAGATCGAACAGTTTAATGCACAGATTCTTAACACTACGGGCTTTGCTTTCGTATATGAAAAGTTGACTCCAAACCTACAGCTCTTAAAAAGCATTATAAACTATTTGTTTCCTTAAAATGCAAGTGGCGCCCGAGCAGGGCTGCAATAAATAGTGAAAAACTGTTACTAGGTTCGCTAAGACTACGAATTATGTATATCAAAAAAAATAATGTGAAGATCAACACATGAAACCAAAAAATGGGAAAGTATCACACCGAACACAATTGTCAAAAACGAAAACCGTAAGTTCGTTTAAATATCAAGCAAATTTAGTAAAACTATATTTCAAAGTATTTTACAAATATTGTTATGTATTTCTGTTTCGGAAGCAAGTTTTAAAGTATATGCATGTATGAATGTAGATTATTTTCAAATTTGTTACAATCTCTTCAGTTATTTATATCTACTTTGACTGATTCAAAATCTCATATGGCGGCAGTCTTGATAACTCGTGAAACCCAATCAATTGCGTAGACACAGTTTAGTAGCGAATTCCATTAAGTTTATACAAGTAGCTAAATATATAATTGTACAGATCGAGAAACTTGCTTAAATACAATCAATATACATTGAATATATATACCGGAATTAGTGAAATTAGGTGGAACTTAAGAAGGCGCCAGTAGAATTTGTATTCCTTCCATAAGAACACCGTCTGGCACTTGTATTCAGCACAGCGCGATTAAGCCAATATGTACTTCATAAAACGGACTAGCCGTAGGTTATGGCCAGAACGGGTATCTCAGAGTTCGGAATATATAGGAAAACTGCGCTTAAACCAATCCAATTTGCACTTCTTCCTACAGTCAAGAAGTTGACCACAACAATTGCCTTTATTTGCAGTAACTCGATCGACAAATTTATGGCTAATCAACTGCTTCTTGGCTAAGAAAATGCTAAAACAAACCATGTCTGGCTCTTTTTGAGTTTCCCTTAAAGTAATCCTGACGCCAATTGAGTTTGGTCAGAGTGTCTTGCGTAAATTTTAAGACACTCTTTATAAGTATTATTGCAATGGGAACAATTTTTACTTCACAAGTATACTGGTACTTTAATACTGTACATTTTGATGTATTGTATTGTAACCAGAAGATCTATGCAATATACATACATGCAATGCTCTAAAATTGCTGACCAAGACCTTATACACTTTATAGAGTCGAAAATACCCGCCTACTTATTCTATTTGCACAAGAATTATAATAATTGCTTTACACAACACAACAATGCATAAGGACGACTTTATTTCTATATTCACTTTATACAACTCTTTAAACAAATCTAAATCGTGCACATAAACTTCCCTATAGATTTCTAAAATGCCGCTGTCCGACGCTGTACCGATTCGTATTATTTCCGAACTCAAACTGAATTCAAGTTCCAACGCAACCCCACTCAAGGAACACATGCTGCATCATCGAAATTTCCGAAGAGCGGAACGTACATATGTACATATGTTTATGTACTCGTACATATGTATGTATATATACCCACTCCTTCTTATATAAAGGCGAGTAGTATGCACAAAGCAGGGCGTATCCAGGATCTACTCAAGGGGGGCCAGATTGTAGATCAAAAACTTACGTTCAACTCATATAAAAAACCGCTACCTTTGGGTGTCGAAGGAAGTTTGACGAAAGTTTTTTCATACAAACACTTAATTTTTGACCGATTGCTCCTATGTCAATTATATAATATAATGATTAGATTTTAATCAAATTTTACCAAAGTTAACAAGTTTTTAAAAGTTAGTTTCATAACGGAGACAGAGAGACAAACATACTAGATGGACTCGCATATTGATGCTGATCAAGAATACATTATACTATATACTTTCTAGAGGTCGGAAACGTCTCCTTCAATGCGTTACACATTTCGGGACTAAATTACGGGTACTTACCATCGGCAAAGCTGTACAAAATAAAATCACTCGGTTTTCCATTTAACAAATTTTAATATATTGATTATATTTTAACAGAAATTATACAATTTTAAATCACTGCTAGAAGTTGAAGTCTTAATACTAAATCTCAGCTCTAGAGCGCAACTGCCCCCTTCCATGACTTGTACGCCCATGTGCATGTGCTGCCGTTAGTAATTTGATCCGATCCAATTGTATGTACAAGTATGATGCATATATGAATGCAAGAGGGCTGGTCCTTACGTATTTGAAATTTTGAGTAGCCTTTACATAATAGTCACAACAATATGTTTGATATTTATACTTGTTAGAAAACATTTAATTTTATTAACAGGCAAAAACAGGCATCACTGAACCCATAAATTATGTGCATTCTTGATCAAGAGCCAAGCCATATTCTTTAGCCAGTTTATTTGTCTCGACAACTCTTCAAAGAACCTTCCATGTCTACATATTTCATATGTACATATGCTGCGCTGTATCAGCAATTATTCTATCATTTGAATGTTTCTTTAAAGTTTAAACAAAGCGAATTTTGTAAACATTAAGTCCGAATTCGTGACTGAAAATGAAGGGCTTAAGTTTCAATGAGAGTCGTTTTCAAATGCCTTAAAAACGTGTGTGCGTAGTAAGTATACATTTTATGAAGCCAGAGTTAAATGATGATGTTGTTATATATAAAGATGTATATATAGAGGAACTACGACAGCGAGCGTCAGATTCCTACAAATGCCATGGATATGAAAGTAGTTTATGCATCTTATTATTTGATATGCAATGTATTGCGTACATTATAATACAGTTATGGTTACATAGGCACATGTCCCAATTATAAATATGTACCTTTCAAGTTTATTGTATAAATCGCAATAATAGAGCAATACTTCATAATAAAAACAATGCACACGGTCCTCCGCAGCAGGAAACTACAATAAATCCTAAACCTATTAATAAGTCTTTGGCACAAGCCTGGTGGTGGCGGTGTCGGTGGTGGTTGCGTTGGCTGCTTAGTTAAATGCTTAGATAGCCTACTACGCTTTTGCTTTAACTTTCCGCTCACGGAGCGCTGTTTTGGCATCTGAGCTTTCCAACGTCTTGCCGCTAGCTTTGTCCAGCAGCAGTTCATCAGCATTATAACCAACATCAGCAATGTCAGACTTCTCATCTGGGAAACTCAAATCCTCCTCATCGCGCAAACTGCTCGTGCTGGAGAGTATCACACTGCTGGCTTTGTGGTGCAGCTGGTTCGTGAGGCGTGCGTATTTGACTTGCAAATTGTGGATCCAGCTGGCATCGGACCAGTGGTACCAGCTGAGCAGAAAAATGACCAATATGAAGAATAGATTGGTGCTAATGGCTACAAAACAAATCAAATTAGATGATATTTTCATTTAAAGTGTGACTCAATTAGAACTTACCCACAATGGCAGAAAGAATGGGCCAGTTGAACATAATATATCGCAGTCCAGTAAAATCAGCTTCAATATGCAACGTTACGGTATAAAATTGTATCTTTTGTGATTGTATTTCGACATACACATCAGTAATAGGATGCTGGCGCTCCTCTAAATAACGTGAAAAGATTTCCACCGGCACCTTTTGGAACTCCTCCTTCCAGCCGAGCACATAGAGCGGACTCAGCGCCCACGTCGATATCATCCGTATCAATGGGGAACGGTAGCGCATCATGGCCGAGCGGCAGGAATGTCCACGCAGCATAGAGTCATAGTCACGCATTTCGGCACAGACCATAAACATGCCAAGTTCCAAATTTTGCGGCGATTCCGGCATATCAATATTCACAATGACCTTGTATGCTTGACCCACCATCAGCAGTTGTTGTTTCTTGGTCAACGAAACATGAGCGTGGGGGAAGGTGCAAGGCGTGCTAGTCTCCAAGCAGGTTCTGCAAATGAATCATGTTTAGTTTGGATTCGTTAGCTAAGACATTTTATTCAGCCTTTTACGACCGATAAGGTTACTTGTTCTTCTATTTTTTTTTGTAATATCACAATCAACATTTCAATATTATTAGAAGTGGTATGGTGTCTAGGCTAATCGCCAATAGAGTTTTCAGTTTTTCAGGAACGATACCTTTTCAGTTATTATTTATTAGGCATATTCATAAGAAAATCTTGTTCTAAATCTTGTTCAATGATCTTTTTCTACAGTACTGAAACTTCTCTATCATGAATAAATTTTACATTAGGTTTAGAATGACCAAATGGCCAAGGTTAAGTATATCTTTGAAATTATCCTTAAAAAGCGTTGTAACCGGTTTGCGGGGGAGCGGAACAGATATCAAAATCAGAAACAAAGTAAATCTGCTACCATATGCAGATATATATATATATATAGGAACCAACATTCCAAACTTGGTGTCTCTTGCTCTTATAGTTCGAAGATCGAAGATTTCATGCGGATGGACGACATGGCAAAATCAACTTCTATTGATGCTGATCAAGAATATATGTACATATACACTTTATAGTGTCAGAGTTGTCTCCTTCAGCCTATTACATACATACATTTCATAGATTTAAAAACCCCTTTACCCATTTTGTGGGTACAGGGTTACTCCCTAGATCATTCTTGTTGTATTATGATACAATGTTTGTGATTTGTGGTTATACAGTTTTTTTTATAAATTATTGAGTGCAGTGGTTCAGATAAGCGCCCCATCCCATTGAACGAGACAAACGAAACGACACAACACTAATACATTTGATAATACTTACTTGAACTGCATATGCACGGGTCGCGTATGCGATATTGGTGGCATGTAGACATAGTAGAAGGCGGCATATATGAATACCGCTAGCCAGATGATCAGCACAACGGCAAATGCAATCAGACCTAGGCGAAGCACTAGTTCCCGCAGCGTGTCCACCTTCTCGTCCGCTTTGTTGCGAAAGCGATCGTAGACATTGAGTGTTAGATTAACAGCCGGGCGCACAAAGAATCGACGGCCCAGACCAAGCGGATCGAAACAAAAAATGATAAAACGCAAAAGGAAATTCATGTTGGCGTCTACCGAGCCAAACTACGACTGCGTCTGCAATCGAACTAAACTGTGACTACTATTAAATACGTACAGTTGTTGTATCACATACTACTAAATTGGATTGCTTATCTGTGATAATGGCTATTGCCGGATTTGCATGGTGTGAAGTTCAAACTTTGATCGCCCGCAGCTATCATTATCAGTTGTTAACAACTTGCAGTTCTAATTAGGAGCTGCCGTGAATCATTTCAGCTGTATGTTCGATCGATTTCAGGTGAACCAGTTAGTGAACTGAATTAGTTCTTTTCTGTTATATCGAAATGGAACATACATACATATGTATGTTATGTATGTATATGCAACCGAATTTTTGTTATTAGCGACTTAACAGAATTTACTCGTCAAATAAACATATTTAATAGTCTATAAGTTTAATATAAAATTGCTTAAAAGTTTTGAAATAATGCCATTCGTACAAAATGAGTATTTATTTATCATATAAACCAATTATAGCTCATTATTGGGGCATCTGAAAATTGGGGCAGAACAATTGTACATCAAATTTCCACATTTTTCGCCTTTTTTGGATTTTGGAAATTCGACACATTTTTCGTGTAGAAAATCCCATAAGGATAAAAATGACAAGTACGTCATATTTTTAATATGATGCCATTCGCCCCGGCATTTTTTAGTATTTTCTTATCGAACTCACGATGCTTATCGATGAACTGGTGAAAAGGTAAACAATGTCGAATTGTGCGCCAAAATGAATTTTTAAAATAAATTGTAATTTGCTTATATCTGAATATTTCTGTATTTAGTAAGGATGAGGTTAAAAGGGAAGGTTTATCCGGAGGTGCACCTTCGAAATAGCAACATTTTGACAAGGTACACCGCCCTTTGGGAGCAGTGAAATTTGTGCACTCGCAATTTCATTGCAAATTTCTTCCATCTCCGCATCCCAGTCATCCACCAATGGATCCAAATTGTACAAACTTATTGCAACTATCTGCCTATTGATATGCAACTTTGCTTTTGTCTACCACTATACTGCCATTATTTGCCATATTTTTCACTTTTCGTAAAAAATTGCATCAAAAAAAGCCGACCAGCTGATTTATTTCGGGCGAATGGCTAATTCATATAGCGTTTCACATTTGGCCGTGGAAACACCATCATCCTAAATGTTGAGATGTTACATTTTTTGGCTGTAGTGGAAACAGGCTATTAGAAAAGCAGTATTTAGTATTTTTTTTAAATAGTACATTTATAGAAAACGAACGTTTATAAATATTTATTTAAATGCCCAGCAGATGATTATTTTTGCATTTTCTATTGCATTTTATTAAAATAACGAAAATATATTTTTTAACCGATTTTCAGTATTTTACTTGGGCATATTTAGCATTTATATGTATCAATCGTGGGCTATGTATCGATAAGTCGACCTATCGATATACGTGCATACTTTGCAACACGCCGAGCTCTAGGAAGCGAGATTTTGTCACAAATTTTATTTGTTCGCATAAATAAATTGTGCTTAAACGTTCTAATAAATCACCGGTAAGTACAGATTCTTGAAACAAATGAAGAACACACACAAATACAACAACATATCACACAATTATACTTTATTCTCGACAATTAGCAACCGCAATAAGCAAAAGCGTCAGCCGGCATTAAATTAAGATTAACTCACAAGTTTTTGCCAATTCAATATCCAGAGAGCCTGGCAGTCGCATAGCTACAACCTACTACCTTGTTAACTATTTGTCAGCCATAGCGCACTCGAAATATTGCGCTGCTGACTTACCTAAAAAGGCTGATTTTTGTTGTTGTCTTACTTTTTTGCTGACTGCAAAGCGGCGCGCAAAAAATTGACAGAGACACACACACAAACAAACACCAACACCATTACCATCACCAATAAACCGACGGCCATTTTCAGCTGATAGATGATAATTGACAGATTTCCTTTATCCTTATTGTGCCGCCAGCAGCAGTTTGCGCAATATTGCACACTGAAGACAGTGTGCGCAAAATAGTCAATATACTGTCGAGTCAGGTAACTGTTGTGGCCAGCGGAGCCAGCTGGAATCCAGAACACGGATTGCCACCAAACGGAGTTGGCCTGCCCGTTGATTGCGATTCGCTCTACGTAACAAATGGCTTTTACGCACTTCATCAGCCCATACACAACGAACATCTACACATATCCCAAATAAATACTACCACATCACTACAGCAGCCAGGCGATTACGTTTATCTGCAAGAGGCAAATGCATTTGGGTTGACACTCACAGAAACAGATGAGCAACGCCTGCCGGAATTTGAACTAAATCTGAATCCTGAGCTGCAATTTCAGCCTGCACTAGATTTTCAACCTGAACCACAACTTCAGCCTGAACCGGAACTTCAGCCTGAGCCGGAACTTCAACTTGAGCCGGAACTTCAACTTGAGCCGGAACTTCAGCCTGAGCCAGAGCTCCAGTCGGAGGCGGTACCAAATACGGAACCCGACCGCCGTTTGGCAGTCATACAACGCGCCTTGGACTTCATTACCGACAATTGCCAAGGCGAGCAGCAGGACAGTCTGCAGGGCGTTCTGCTGCTGCTACGCAAACTCCGCGATGTGCGTGAGTATTTACTAGGAGAAAGCATAACGCTATTGCCAGAAACTGCAACGGCAACCGATAAAATATTGCTAAACGAGATCGATCAAAGGATTATCGACTTGACATACACAATTGATTGCGCCAAGCGTATGCAAAGCGCCAACGACAATCCAATGGGCTTTGATCTGTTAAACAAAATACGACACTGGTTCCCGCTGGGCGGCCGGAGCAACGCCAAGGATCCACCTAGTGCTGCTGACGACGACGACGACAAGCAGTACAACCGCAAGCGCAGGTAAGCCAATGCAAAGCCCAACCATAATAATTACTTGATTACTCAGTTAACTTTAACCCAAACACTGTTTACAGTTATCAACTTGGTGTCACCGAGGCCACAGCCGAGCGTTTAATCAAATATCGTCGTGTGGATAATACATTTCCCAAGTATATGCCGAATGACGGTGAGTATTGATTGTCAAATATAGTTGGGGATTGCTTACGATTGGGGTAAACATATGCAATCCCCTACACAGAAGAAAGGCGACCCCTTCGACCCCATAAAGTACATTATACATAACACTTCGCTCAATAAGACCACGGACTAAAATAAACACACTTTTTTCCTTAAAATTTACATTTCTTCATCGATATAACTTCAAACTTCCGTCCAATCTTCTCAACTTTTCAATTTCCTTTCTATATAATGGTGAAGCTTTGGCCTCAAAATGTGCTTTGGTTTCAGCTTTTACTTCCCCTCATTAGACTGAAATCTCTTCCCCTGTAGTATCTTTTTGAGATCTACAAAAAACCAATAGGCGCTAGGTGTCAGATCTGTAGAATTTGGGGATTGCTGCGTTGCAATCGAATCACAATTCTTCGTTTTCATCGACTTGCAACCGGTGCATTTGGTCTGCGATCAGTAAACCCGGCAAAGGTTTCTCATACCCAAATGTTCTTGTAAAATTGTAAGCAAACTTCCTTCTTATATCTTCAAGGCCTCTTCTGAGGAAGCTCAACTTTAGCTTGCGATCGTCCAGTACAATTTTTCGAATTTTGCTGATGTTTTCCGTGGTAACTGCTGAATTGGGCCGTCCAGAACTTTCAGCGTCCTTGGTGCTGCTACGACCTCTTTTAAATTCATTATATCAGTCGGATATTGCTGATTTGCCGTGAGGAGATACGCTATAATCCACTTTTTGGCTTCCACAATATTTTTTTCCCCACCAAAAAACAGTGTTTTATTAACACACGATATTCGTTTTGCCCATGGTCAACAAAAAGTGAAAAGTTGTTTCAACTTCCATTATTTAAATACCAAAAGTTCGATTGTCATGAAAATTTAGCACATACCTTATAAAATACGAAAAGAAAAGATGAAAATTCGAATGGCAAAACAGATTTTTTGTCAAGGGCACTCCTTATACTATGTTAGTCCAAAGACTTTATAAGCGAAGTATTACCTGGTCGTCTGTCTGTTTCTATGCTAGCTAGTCGCTCAGATCTACAGTTATCTAGCCACCTATTAATGGCATCTTAATCTAGTTGAACATAAAAAGGTAGAGAAGCAAACAGACTTACAGCTATTGAGCTAAAGTGGTTATTCAAATCAGGTTGAGGTGTTCTTTAATGTATATGTAAAGGTTTTAGGTTTGTTAATGCAAGATTATAGCTAGAGACACGGATTCTCTGGGTTAATCCTGCGGATGGGTTCGTTTAAGCCTTCTCTTTCTTACTCTAGAAGTAAGTCGCGTTGCGAGCTGATTAGTTTTTGCGCGAAGGCGCTTAATGTATCTTGAGGAGAGATTTTCGATCATGTCAACCACCTTAGGCACTCTTAGGTCCCATCGAGTGATGCGATGCGCATGTACCATGGAGCATTGCTGATGTTGCTAAGAATCTTACTTACTTGTTGAGATGAGATTTCGCTGTTATCCCGTAGGCTTAAAGCGCATATGTCCATGTCGGAGTTAGAAAAGACTTGTATATTTTCACTTTGTTGGTGAGTGACAAATTGTTTTTGGACGAGAGCAGCCATGACACTTACAAAAGAAGTATGGTAATACGATATTGTTGTTTTTCAAATAAGTATATATATATAGCTCAGAATAGAGATCGGATATTAGGCGGGCATAAAAATAGTTAGTTAGCCCTTTATAGGATAATTGTAAATCCATATTTAATATATCTGATACATCTGATATTCACAGTTGATGACTACAGCCAAATGGCGGATCCAAACCAGCGCAAGGAGCAGGAGAATAACAGCAATCACATTGCGTACCAGAAACAGAAGCGACTTTCAATGTTTTGTGCGCCGCAGACACGTCAAGCACGCGTACGCAATACTCAAAATATATTTCCCGTCGACCTCTCCGACACTGAGGAGCCGAACGAGACCAACGTGTATCAAGCATTTGCGGATCGTCTCGTTGCCGGATCAGAGCCACTACCACGTCAAGAGCATGCATGCAGTGCGTCGGCTACAAAATCACATTTGCTGTACTCCGATGCAGTGCGTTATGGTTCAAAAGCATTAAATGGCATGGGGGTCGTCAACTATCAACGTCCCTCCAGCAGTCGCTCATCGTCGGAGGCGCGTTTGAATGGCTTTCCTATAAACATTTATGACAACGGCGTCAACAGGGAGAATATACTTATGGTGGAGGATAGGCGCAACGAGCACAGCCAGTATATTGATCTAATTAATAACCTAACCCTTCAGGAGAAAGAACTTCCAAATATGCGCCGATCTATACAAAGCCGTGGCATTGAGAAGCCGCCGCCTCCGCCGCCGGTGCAGCGCATCAGCCTGAATGGCGATCAATGGCTGCGCAGCCTAATTAAAAGCAAGGACTCGCAGGTGGGCAACCTTTGTTCGGAACGCGCCGAGTATGCCAAGCTTCTAGACAGCAAATCGACATACCAAGTAACGCAGATGCCAACAAATATGGCTAAGAAACCACCGCCAAAACTGCTGCCAAAACTGCTCCACTGCGATAGCGTCAGCAGCATCAACAGCAATGACAGCTCCAAGCCGATGGGTATTGAGCGGAATGATAATCTAAACTGGAATCAAATAAATAAGTGAGTTCTCCTTGACAAGTACATTCACGAGTCTTCCTGCTCTCCTGTTTTCCAAATTGAAGCTTGTTTTTTCCCCCGTAACTTTATAGAAACAAAATCAAAACCCAGAGTCCATTGATCATTTTTACTCTCTGTACTCATAAAATGGGTAAAACGGGGTCTGTAATGTCGGTAACAGGCAGAAAGAGACATCTCTCACCCTTTAAAGTATATATATTCTTGATCAGTATCAAATGAAAATTCGATTTGATCATGTCCGGCAGTCTTTCCGTCGATCTCAGCAACTAGGTTCCTGTATGCCATACGCATATCAAGTTTGTTTCCGATTGCAGATATCTCACCTCGCACTCCCGCAATTTGATAAAACCGTTTTACGGCCACAGTTTTAAAGGTTAAGCATTGGGATTAAGTTTGTATAATACTTGGGTCACTCTTAATCAACTGTCCGAATTTCAAATCGATCGGTTAATAAAAACGGAAGTTATTCACGAAAGAGCGGGGTGGAACACAACTTAAAATACCTCGCTTACGCTGTCGCTCGTGTGTGTGCGGCAAGTGAACGAAGATGTGATTGGGAGTTTTAAACCTGGTTAGAGGGAGTTTCGTAGTCGGGTTTACTCGACTAGATCATTCTCACTTGTTGCGTTTATTTTAAAGCTCTTTATTATGAAACTTATAATTGTTATGATCCCTAATTGATTAAAATTGCCAATGCAGAAACAAAACCATAGCTTAAATTATATAAAATGTTTCAGTTTGGTTTTAATATGAGTACATTGTAAATGGCTACTTTGTTTACAGATTGGAAGCGATGGAAATGTCTCGCCCATTGACTAAGGCGCTGCAGATGCGCCACAGCACATCCATATACTTTGCTGAAAATTATCCGGAGGTCTTCAAGGAGAAATGTGCGCGCATGGCAAGAGAGACGGAACATATCAAAAAGATAATTCTACAGGAGTAAGTGCGGTTTCAACTATTCCTAAGACGATGGATGGCGAATTTAATGAAATACCTATTACAGTTGTATCAAGAAATTCAATGACAATTTAATCATCCAATTCATTGCACTGACGGAACAGACTATGTCAGTGCTTGCAGATAATTTAGTTAGATTGTACTTCTTGTTCGTTGATTCTTTTCATTTAAATACTAAAAGAATTGGCAACAGAATTGAACACAGATTGTTCATTAAAAAGACTATTTTGTGATGATTTTCAAATGTTAAGAAAACAGTTTGACACAAGACAAATCTGCGTATTTTATGCGACAATTAATTGACGGCAAACAGAAGCCGCTTAGTATATAGTATACTTGTGTACTTTATAGGAGCAAAGATAGTTGATTCGGAATTATTAACACAAGTAACTAACAACCTCTAAATTTTTGTTGTCAATATATTAGACTTGAAAGCTCCAAATATAATGAGAATATAATGCAGAAACTTGTTACCAAACTGAAAGTTAGCGAACAGGAAGTAAACCCATCTCTACTTCAAATGTATCATTTTCTTGATTCGTATTGAATATGGTTAAATATTACGTTTCAATAAGATATACATGATTAAAATTGAGGGGCTTAAACTAATGGTCAAATGTTTACAGAGTTGAAAAAAGTACCGAGGAACGCCGCGCCTACGAGCAAGAATTGCGGGAGAATTTATCCAAGCGCCGTTTCCACACTCAACCATTATTTGTACTGGATAAGTATACCACGCTGGATAAGAACGAACCAGAGTTTATTCCATTCACTATTGAGCATCAGAAGCGCTTTAATGAACTAATCAATGGACCACCCCAACAAGTACGTGTTGAGTGATTTGCCATCTATCTATCTCACTCATTTTCTCATTCTCTATCTCTCTCTCTTTCTTTATCTCTTTCTCTTTCATTTAGGTGGTCGCGTCAAAGTTCAATCTAAGTATTACACGTTTGGACATTCGCACACTTACTGGCAGCTGCTGGCTAAACGATGAGGTTATTAACTTCTATATGAATTTGTTAACGGATCGCTCCCAGCAGAGAGAGGGCAAATTGCCGAGTGTTTATGCTATGAACACATTCTTCGTGCCGCGTCTGTTGCAGAATGGTCACAGCGCGGTTAAACGCTGGACACGTAAAGTTGATCTATTTAGCAAGGACATTATTCCGGTGCCAGTTCATGTTGGCGGCGTTCATTGGTGCATGGCCATTATACACATGAAGAACAAGACCATTCGTTACTATGACTCAATGGGTAAACCCAATCAAAACGTGTTGAACGCATTGGAAATGTACTTGCGTGACGAGTCATTAGACAAACGCAAGCGTCCATTCGATACAAGCGTTTTTCAAATTGAGAATGTTCAAGATGTTCCCCAGCAGACCAATGGCAGCGACTGTGGCGTCTTTAGTTGCATGTTTGCGGAATACATAACACGCAACAAGCCTCTGAACTTCTCGCAGGAGCACATGGAATACTTCCGCAAGAAAATGATTCTTGAGATTTGCGGTGGCGAACTCTGGTTGTAGTAACCGAAATCACATGCGAATATTTTACACACTAAATCTTAAAATTATCTAAGCTACATAAGTATTTTCCCTTAAAACACCTTAAAGATAATTTATTTATTTTTCTGAAGCCCGTTCATTGTGCTTCGAAATAACGAACAGCACAGCTTACGTTTAATGTTAGAATGTATATTTTTTTCTTGTTTTTCTTTACTTTGAACACATTCTTTTCTATTGTTCTATTGGGGTTACAGACCCACCCACATTGTCACCTAGCCAAAATAAAGCTACATTTCAGTTAACAGTTTTCTGGGTCTTGAGATTAGCATATTATTCAACTAAAAAGGCATCCATAGTAAGAGATATAATAATACTATAATAAAAAACTACTACAAATGTACCACATGATAGGAAAGCAATCCGGTAATTTAATAAAGAAATACAACCAAAATGTTCATAATTTGTTGTTTTTTATTTGGACAGGGCTAAACTATTGAAAATTCCAGGTCAATAACAAAACTGTCACATCCAGACGGCTTCAGTAACAATAGTTCATTTGTTGGAATAGTTCTTTGGATGAATTGGACTTGATTTTTTAAGGCTTCTTACCTTACATTAAATGACTACCATACGATAAAGTTACACTAGTCTACAGCCAATTTTGGATGTGGATGTCATATTTTTTAGCACATTGTAGCAAACATCTTCGACCCCACCAAGTATATATGTATGTATATATATTCTCGATCAGCGTCACTAGCAGAGTGGATAAAGCAATGTCCGTTCTGTCTGTTTCTTTTAAAACTAGTCGCTCAGTGATATTTGGTACATATGCTTCTTTTTGCTGCAGGCGAAATACAGAATGTTGAAACCAGCCAGATCGGATTATTATATCTTAAAGCCGCCATATCGATCGCTCGGCTATTAAATGCTTTCAATATATCAATGTAAAGTCACTCAGTTCCTGCTGAAACTGCCAAGAAGATACTGCGGACTAATGGTAGAATGCCAAGTGGAGTTTATTAACTGAGAATGGCTGCCGGATATATAAGGAACCGGGAATTGCTGAAACACGAACACCTTATAAGCAGTTGTCCAGCACTCACAAAACTCAGGGCATCGATACTTCAACACTTAGTACTAGCTCGCATTACTAGAAGAAGCGGCCAGACACACTCCGCCATTTGTCAAACGCAGAACTAACATGACGACCTTCATCCGGCGACACTAAGAACCTGCTTGGTCTATGTGCGACCACAACACAGCGGTCAAGCGGCTCTACATAACATAGAAAATAAATCCTGACCGAACTCAGCAAATGAACGTATATGTTTTATGGAAACTCACCAAATTTGATAGAACCACTATATCATATAGCTATCATAGGAATACTCGGTCCAAAATTGAGATGTAAGATAATCATGTATTTATTATATATATCGTCTATGATAACCGTTGTTTATTAATTTTATACGATTAATTTGATTAAGTTACTGAATCTTCTCTCTCTTGCTTAAAGGACTATCTATAAGTTTCCAAATCATAATATATTTACTTCAAACAATATGGATTGACACGTTAGCAAATTTAACAAAATTTTAATCAAAATACTTCACCAGGCAACGCTATAATTACCAGCAAGATTAAACGTAAAACTTATGATTTTAGGGAGAAAGAAACTCAATGTATGAGCCTTTGATTGTCCAAATATGTGACCCGTTTCATACTGCAGCTTGGAATTCCATGTTTCCGATATTCCGGTAAATCTTAAAAGCCCAAGATACTCGTATTTGTTGAAGATTTACTTCAACGTTTTGCTCAGGTTTGTAAACAAGGCTGTTTCCAATACAATTGTCTTACATTTTATTAGTTTTTTGGGCAGGCGTTAGAATGTCTCAAATGATGTAGTGCAGAAATGTAAATCCATGAACAGTAATATATCCAAAATACAAATCAATACGAGGTCGAAAAAATCGTCAATTCTCCATGTATTAAAGCGTTCACAATGCTAAAAAGGGAATAGCTAAATATCGGCCGAATATACATAAGTTTTTCGATCAGTGTACTCGGCAATGTCACTTTTATCTGTCTCCGCAGGATCTTGCTGCAACTCCGGCATGCGCTCGGTTTACAAATGTATGAGAATCCGATTATATTTGTCCCCGGGAGTTTGGGGTGTCGGTCTCTCATCTATAAATATAAACGCGTCCATCTCCGTGACTAGGAAGAACTACCGTATACCATATATTTCAAAATTTGCAAAACAGAAAAATTGTTAAAAACATTACATACTAAACTGAAAATTGAAAATTGTAGTTAGCAAATAACCCTAATTTCATTGTTCTCAACAATATCCAAGAATAACGTGAAGTCCTTTATGTTCTTTATAAATTTTCTCGATTCTATAGTTATAACAAGAACGTTGCAGTCGGGTACGTCCGACGGCGGACGCACCCGACTGCAGAATACTATGTTCCCAGTCCTATAATATGGTTATTTGTGAGTTCGGAAAGAAACGCGATTTTGCTCCTTTGGGGGCGTGGGGGTGGGGGTGTCCAAAAATGTTTGATGGCATTTTATCCAGGGGGTCAACATTAGTCTGTATGCCAAATTTGGTGACTCTAGCTTTACTGGTGTGGGAGATATAGGTTTTGCTCCATTGGGGGGGTGGGGGGTCCAGAAATTGTTGATGCAGTATTATGCAGGGGGTCAACATTAGTCTCTATGCCAAATTTAGTGACTCTAGCTCTACTGGAGTGGGACACTTGACACTTTATAAATTGACGATATACACCAACATGTGTACCAAATTTGGTTACTCTAGCTCAAAGATAAAGGCAAAAAAATTGCGTTCATACGGACAGACGGACATTTTTCGCAAACCCAATATACTATTTTTGCCTTAGGGAACATAGTATAAAAAGTTTTAAAGCTCTAATATATATGTGAGTGCGACTGTGTGTTGGCTCTTCAGAACTATAGTAATCTTCAAGTCGGCTACTCCTGCTTTTAACTGTGGTTAAGTCGACACGCATATCCTTAATATTTGTGGGATCCTGTTCACATTATACTACTACAACCCATAATAAGGAAATAATTAAATAATTTGTTCTTTCTGAAATGGCATAGAAACGGACTCAAATCAATCATAACGAAATCTGTCAAAATTGCCTTCATAAGCGTACATCTAGCTAAATTATATTTATTTTCAACTATTTTACAGGATTGTGTAAATTCATAGAAAAAAAATTAAATAAAAAAAATACCTTATTAGCTACCATAGTATTCCTATTGTAATTCACACTTACATAATATGTAATCCAAGAACTCTTTGTAATGTGTAAGCGTTCTTCTTATTTCTTGTGTCAAACATTACGGTATAATTGAAAAGGTTTTGGATTTGGAAAGCTTAAAAGAAACATATGTATACACAACCGACGTGGAACCAATACCACTGTCAGAGCGTATATATCGAAACAAAGTATCACTTTTCTAAAAGTTTATTTGTATTAGTTTACTTTCTTATAACAAGCACAGGGAACTGGAATTTTCATAGTAAATGATTTAAGGAGTTACTGTTTAATAGAAAACTAAAAATATATGTAATATTCTACACTTCTATGAATATCATCTCGGTGGCGAGTTGTTCTCTGGCAAAAAAAAAAATTATGAAAATAATATCTGTACATACATTTGAGGTATATAACGTGACCATTATCAGGTGTACTGTTTGTTGTATTGTTAATTATGCAGCAACATTATAATGCTACCAATATTCATATGATGTTGTTCTCTCGTATGTTAATCGTTTATAATGTCACGCCATATTCTATGTAGTATCTAATATGTACCCACTTGTTTAGGAATTCTTTTTTTTTTATTATTATTATTATTTATTTGCTGATTTAAGCAAATTTCGTATATATTTCCAGATCTCGCCCGATATTTTGTGTTTTTTTTTTTTTTGTTACTGCAAGCCTTCATCAAGAGGTTTAGAATATCAAAAAAAGCATGATTTACTCTATCGTATATACATATATATACATACATATATGTGTGTGTGTGTGTGTGTGTGTGTGTGTGTGTGTGTGTAACTGAGTTAATTGGCCTGCTTGAGAGGACCCTGTGAAGAGGTCCCCTCAAGCACTGGCAATACTTTCCTAGTGTACATGTTGTTTTACTGAAGCTATTTACTGTTCAGAATCAAACTGCTTAGTATAAGCTAATGGTTTAAATAATACTTCAATATGTATGTACATGGCCAAGACAACAGGCGTGTCAATGTCCGGTATTCTTTTCATATATAATGCATACAAGTACTCGAATATGTTTAACAGCCTAAAACATACAAATTTATATTATTCGTAATACATTTTCTGTATTCTAATATTTCACACAGGCGACTATCGGAGAATCTAGCATCCAATTATGTTTATGTATTTACACAGACAAAATACCCCAATTACTTGTCATTGCAAAACAATTCAATTTATATGGAGGGATTCTTACCAAAATTGGAATCAGATATAATCAAAATTTAAAACACAAAAAAAAAAAAAAAAAAAAAAAAACTACATTAAAAAACATTCCGTAAATATTCAATAGTGCCTTGCTTTCCGATGGGCCCACAAAAAAAATATATATAATTTGATTTTTTTCTTTCATTTATGATATTGATAAAGGTATTTTTTTTCTTGTAAATGCTGACAGTATATCCATTGTGATAATTTAGTATTTCTCGTGTTCTGAAATTATATAGTAAATACATATTTATATATATATAGATATATGTGAGTGTATTTATATATATACATGAATATGTAGAGAGATATCACCCGCCACTGAGTTAAGTATTTCAAATTATCACGTTTCATCGAGTAGTTACAACTCAAATGAGTAAACGCATCATTTTTTTGTTTTAGTTTCATTATTGGTGAATCATCTAACTTTAATAAATGGGAAATATGTACCAATATACGTAATATGTATATACATATGTTTGTATGTTAGTGGTAACGTTTGCTGAGAATGACATGATGAATTTCTTCAAGTTATAAAATAAATCGTTCTTAGAGTTTTAGGAGAAACTTATGATTGAAGCACAAAAATAAGATTTGCAGACAGATTAATGTCATTTTAATCTAACCATATACTTATATATATTATATACTTAAAATAAAACTTATAAAAGGTTTCTTTGTGATTTTCTCCTTCAGTAATTCATGGAAATTTGATTACTTATTATTTAAAAAAAAAAAATTAATTGTATCAATATTTATACATACATATATATGCTTGTATATATATATATATATATTATACTTATATATATAAATATATATATATATACCAATATATACTTGTGTATATATATTCAACATACATTAGTTAACCTGATAATAGATTAACCAACGATATTATTTTTCCTTGTTCGTGATGACCAACGATAGTGTATAAATAGTGAAGAGTATTTTACTGCTAGACCTATTGATTTTCGTCATCATCACCGTCGCCGTCATCGTCGTCATGCTGCTCATCCAGTTGCTGATGCTGTTGTTGCTGAGCAGCTGCTGCAAGTAACGCGGCTTTCTGCACTGCTTGTGCCTGCGCCTGAATCGACGCTTGCATCGAAGGTGCTGACATGGCAATTTTCCCGCTTGTCTTGTACTCGGTCATTTCCTATAAAATAGATTTTAAATCAGTTGATGTAATGTTTGGCAATAATTATATAAAAAAATATATAAAATATACGAAATTATTTGAACATACCCGCTCATATCTTGCTTTATCCCTTTCTGCCATCGATTCGTACTTTTGCTTGACTTCAGGATCGACGTCAGACCATTTGCGGCCCAGCTCTTTGGCAATATCACCAACACCGAATTCCGGATTAAGAGCCTTAACCTTATTTCTTTCATCATTGCAGAACCAGAAAAACGCAGACCTAATAATTCAAAAAACAAAACAATTACAATAATTAATTGTTAATTAACAATATAATAATGAATATTAATTTGTAATTGTTAGTATGATGGATTTTTGCTACGAACTCACAATGAACGTTTTGGCGCATTAGGATCCTTGATTTGTTTTCTTTTCTTTCCGCGTCCCACAACCGCACCCTTGGGCGGCACATAGTTCTGCATTTCCTGCTCGTACCGTTGCTTGTCTTTTTCAGCCATTTCGTGGAAACGTTTCTTCTCCTTGTCAACCATTGTCTAAATATACAGAATATACAGATAAGTCTCTCGAAATATACTTTAAGTTATCATGCCTGATGTCTGTGTCCAATTCCAAAACCGATCAAATCATTCAGAATCAAAATGGTTAAGAGTTCTGAACTCCGAAACAGAATTAAATATACAGCATGAAAACTGTTTAGATTATAAACTTAATGTATTTAAAATCATAAGATATACGATAGAAGAATTCAGAATAAATTACATTCGGAATTGGAAACAGGCATGTATTTATGGTAATAGTAATAAATATATCGATTCTTGGACCAAGGCAAGTCGATTATCATTATCGATAACATGTTCATAGTTATTTGATGACAATTACCTTCCATCGCTCAGCACACTTCCGTGAGAATTCGGCAAATATCACCGTCTCATCGGGATGCTTCTTTTTGTGCTCCTCTCTGCAAGTTTGTACAAAGTATGCGTAAGCAGTCATTCGACCTCTGGGTTTCGCATCTGGTTTTGCTCTGACCATTGGGCTCTAAACAAATTCAAAAAGAGAATTCAATTATATATAAATTATTTTGGTTTTCATTATGCCACGCTTCGAAACGATCTTGAGGTTCTTTCTTTTTTTAACTAACTTTAACTTTAATAAAAATCTATTGTCTGTTTGTTTTTTATACTCTGTTTCCGAAGGGAAAGACTAATGTTGACCCCCTGGACAAATCTGTATCAAAAAATTTGTGACCCCCTCCACCCACTTTCCCGCAAATTAGCCAAACCTATACCTGTAGAGTCATCAAATTTTACATACAGACTGCGGGTTTTATCGCGTTTCTTTCCGAACCCGCACATAAGCTAATTATACCGGACTGGGAACAGAGTATTCTGCTGTCGGAATACGTCAGACTGCAACGTTCTTAATTGTGTTCTTGTTGTGGTTGTGAGTGAATTGAATAAACGCGGAAATCAAAATTCAAATAAGAATATTAAAATTTAGATTTGAATTTCGAAAACGTTAAAACTGATCAATTTTGCGGAAAGTGGGAATATATATTAAGATGGGATTGTTAAATAGACTTACACTTACCCCGGCCGAATTGATGACATTCTGTTGCTGTTGCTGCTGTTGCATCTGTTGTTGTTGCTGCTGCTGCTGTTGCTGTTGTTGTTGCTGCTGCTGTTGTTGCTGCTGCTGCTGCTGCTGTTGCTGCTGCTGCAACTGTGCAGCTGTGTTGGCATCCACCTGGCCCTGATTGGCAGCCGAATACCACCATTGGGAGCCGGGCACAGCGGCTGCGGCAGCGGCCTGTGCCATATTGAGGCGATAATCATACCCGGTGGTGGCCGCATTTGAGGTGGCAACAACTTGTGCCATTGTCGTGGCTGGATTGGGGAAACTACTGGCCATTTTATATGTAAATAGCTGCTGGGTACCAACGCCGGCAGCGCTATTGGAGCTATTTTGATGCGCCTGCTGTTGATTCTGCTGGACAACCACTTGGTGTTGTTGCAACTGTTGCTGTTGTACTGCAGCCGCTTGTTGTTGTTGCTGCGCAGCCAGTTGCTGCTGATAGTGTTGAAGTGTTTGCTGATCAATAGTTTGTTGTTGTGGTTGTTGTTGTTGTTATGATTGTGTTTTTTTTCGTTTCGTGTGTATTGGATGTGCATGTGAGTGAGTGTGAATGCGAGGCGAACGCAAAACGATTTCGTCTATCGCGTTCGCGTCGCACTAAACACAAACTCAGATGTTTATAAACATTCATTAAAATTTCGATAGTTAATCATGTTATCGATTTATCGATTTGCTCATACAGGACAAGAGTTTACATATGATGACTAATCCAGCAAAGGACCAAAAATATACCATTTTTTAAATCGTATATGTTTTTGTTGAAAATAATTAATAATCTGATATTTGTGATATATTCTTAGTAAATTTAATTTAAAGTACAGTAAAAGTTCAAATTAGAACTCTCTAAAATTTGAATCTTTCAGATATTAAAGGCAAATAATCTTTATAAGTCTATGTTTTGAATTTGAATTTATCAGAAATTCGAATTACCTTGAAAACAAACTGGTTATAATTTGCGAGCATCTACTGTACCTTCAAAAAGCTGTTTATCACAGTAAAGTTTCAATTAATTAATTTACAAAATTCGATTTTAAAGCTTTGCCAATTAAATAATCGATAATAACAAGACGGTGGCAAAACAATCGGTATACGTGTCAACAATCGAAATTTTAATGATAATGAAATTATAAAAACTATAATAAAACTGAACTAGCGTGCCCCGCTACTTTTCAATGTTCATATGCATGTATGTATGTGTATATGTATGTACATATTTATTATAGACGGAAAATATCGATATACCAGCTATCGACATATTAATGGTTGAAAGCATCGATAGTACTATCAAAAGCTCAGTTTGCATTTAATCGATAATTTAAACTCGCGATTTTAACTAAAAGAGTTTTTTGCTTGTATGGAAAAGCGGCAACGGATCGAGCAAGTTGTACAAAAACTCATTTGCTCAGTGTTTGTATGAATTTGGTTATCGATAACTTAAATCAGAGTTGCAATGCAACAGAAAATCAACTGCATTGTGCGATTTAAAACTCATCGTCTAATCAACATAAACCAAAAGACAATTTGTTTACATTTTCTTTTTGAATAAACTACAAAGCACAGTTAAACGAAAATAATAAATAAATAAATAAAATATATTTTCATATTAGAAAATGTTAAATTCAAGACTTTCGTTAAGAAAGTACTTGTTTTCGTATAGATGAATATAAGGAAGGAACCCTATCTATAATCTAACAAAACCATTGATATTGACAGAAAATAAAATATCATCAATATTATTGATGTATCACTAGCATTATGTATGTTATTAAACAAGTTATTAACAAAATTGTGTACGCAACGTGCACATAAGCATGGAAGCTAGAAAGAGCCAGCATGGAGAGAGCATTTTGTAGATCGTACCGTATAAATACTGCCGTTTGGCGCCAAAAACGATCATCTCTCGCTCAGCAACACACATGATACACATCTATACATACGTACATACATACATACATGTTCACATGTATGTACACATGTAGGTATACAGCGGCAACACGCGTATGAACATGAGCTCGACAATGGTTGGAGAACAATCAGCGATGCATGTTCCAATTCTCAATGGTTCCATTCAGTTGTGTTTCTACTCCACACAACGTTTCTTATAAGTAAGAAAATGTAAACAAGTTGTTATGCATATTTTTATGTATGTATGTATGTACATATGGATGCAAGCGTGTATACATGTGCGTATACATATGTATTTGCGTATGCATACAAAAATATAAACAAAAACATTTTGCACTGATTTCGTATAGCAAAATCAGCTGTTGGGGATTTTTGGGTGCGTGCCCCGATTCAGATACTAAATCGCAACACTGGGAATGGGTTTCAAAAGGCACGTTTATAATAAAGAGCAAGTTCATACGGCTCATGAACCAGTTTATCGACTCTTTTATTCTCTCATGCCAGGGATGTTTTAACTATTCAGGCGAAAATAAAAGGCAACACTGGCCAAAAAAATACATATGTACATGCGCATGTACATTTGTACATCTTGCATTTATGTATTTATGCATAAAAGTAAAAGCTTCAGTAAGATAATAAAATTAAATATACTGTTGCAATGCACATACAGATGTGTTTTTCGCAGAAATATGTATGTATGTATGTATGAATATACATACATATGTATGTATAAAAAAAATGGTTGTTCAATGAGGGAACTGACAAAGCATTTTGAGTTTATACGCACATACACATACACACATACATACATACATATTGAGTTATAGTTGTAGTTGTCTCATAGCAAGAGACAATGCAAAGAGAATTCACATGGGGCACAATACGCATACATATGAACATAAATATTCATACATACATACATATCTACGTATGTATGTATGTACATTCAATATGCTGTATACAGCCAATTTCAGATTACGCAAGCATATTGCATATTTCAAGTTTCCATATGTACATACATACATACATTTATATGTAAGTATGTACATATACATACATACATATTTACATATATGTATGTACAGAAGCGAGCCCAGCCAAATGCTTGCTTGTGCATCACATTTAATATCGAGGCACATGTCATTTCCAATTATATATTTGATGTACATACATACATACATGTGTATGTAAATCGTGCAAGTGTATGCAATTTCGGAAGTGTTCTAAATTAAAGAGACATGCATACGTACATACAAACTATGTATGTACACACACACACATACATACATAAAAACCGAACAAGCAACAAAATAAAATATAAAAAATGGCGGCCATAGATGCGCACGCAAAATAAAATTTTGCCTGTTTATACATACATACATATGTACATACTTATGTATGTACAAACGGCGACGCTATGCATGCATACATACATTTGTACATATGGATGTAGTATGTAAATACATGTATTTAGTTTCTTTTTAAATAGATGTACATACATACATAAATATGTACATACGTTCACATGTATACACTTGGCAATACGTTCACATATGTACATACATACATGTGTGTAGGTTTATATACAGATACATATATAAATATACACATACATATATAAATAAATATATACACATGTATGTATGTATGCATAGAGATTCCGACTCGGCCATTGTAAAATTTCCACTCTCATGCGTCTGTATGTTTGTACATATGTATGTATATATGTATGTTTGTGTATAACATTAAAGTAGTGCGTGTTTGCCAATTTTATTTGTTGTTGTTGTTGGCGGGAAAAGTCTATAACTTGCAAACACGAGCAACGCCAGAATAGTTTGTGTGTAAAACATACGGCATATGTGCATACATACATATGTACGTATGTATTTAAAAAAAAAATACATACATACATATCTATGTATCTACGTATGTATGCATGTTCAGTTAAGCTTACCTGTATTTGATGAAAATGTTCCATGATTTTGGCCGATTTCTGTGCAAACGGATCGTACGAGGGGGGTAGTCGTCGGGGGATCAGTTGCGTTTTGAGTTAGTCAATTGTTTAATAATGCTTTATTTAGCAGTTATGTCTTGTTCTTGCACTGCACACACCACAAATTCAATGGCTAATGGCTAAAATAAGTTGAAAGCCAGTTCCAACTCACATTCGTTTATTCTATGTATGTACATATGTTTGTATGTACGTTGTATTGATTATTATATGTACATATGTATGTACATATGCATGGGGAGCCGTCAGACGCCACACGGTAAATTTTGAAAAGGTTACCGATTCTTACGGCGTAACTGCAAACGGAACGATTAACGTAACGTAACGTAGCGCGAGTTTAGGAGTTTTTTGTGCTTGCTGTTGCTGCTGTTGTTGTTTTGTTTTTAAGTTAGTAAAAAAATAAACAAACGACGCCACAAACGCAGCTTTATTGCAGTAAATGTGTTTTTGTTGGTATCAATGCGGAAAAGATGAGGTTCGCGCGCCGCTCGCTTGATTGAAAACACACACAGAGAGAGTACCAACAACGAATGCAAAGGCTATTGAATTGAATAGCCGTCTCTGCCTTACTGTGCTTCATGGCCCAGGCTGGCTAGCGCCAGACTTCTGTATGCGTTGAGTGCGCAAGTGTGTGTTGTGTGTGCGTTTGCCAGAGCATGTGAGTAACTGTGTGCGAGAGTGAGAGAGGGAGAAATGAGAGCAGGCAGCAATCATTGAGCGTCGTTCTCTGAGTACAGTTTACTGAGCACACTTTCTCTCCTGCTGCTGCCCAATGAGTGTTAAGTGTGTCTGTGTGTATACACGTGGTGGAGGGAAACAGGCCTTATAACATTTTTGGCTTGTTACTTTTCATACAACATGTGTATGTACATACAAACATACACACATACATACATACATACATTGTATGCATGTACACCTAAAAATAATGTACTGAAATACATGCGTACATACTAATGTACATATGCTCACATATTTGTATGCGTGTGTGCACCTTATTTTTAGATGTACATTCAAACATTCATACATATGTATGCAATATTTACAAACATAAGAAATAACATTAAAACTACAAATATCTCGTTAAAAACGCACATACAAACAAATCAAATATGTACATATGTATGTGTGTATAAACATACATATGTATGGATGAACGTAAGCATGTACATGTACATACATACATCTGTGTATGCATCCCCCATCCTATTCGAATATATTCACGTTTATTTGATAGTATGCGTTTGTTTTTCGCCTTTACACAAACACAAAAATGCATGTATTTTATTTCATATACACACACAATCATATGCTCGCTACATACACATGTTTCATTTTGCGTTCCTCGTCTGACTGTACTTCCCAACTCTCTCATTTTATAAAAGAGAGAGAAACATTGTTGGAAAAATGCAGCTGTGTGTGAACGTGTTAGTGAGGTCAGAAATACCCAACAGACAAATTTTCTTCGACTTTATTTAATCATCGTAGGGGTGTTTTAAAATTTACTCACGTACATATACATATGTATATATATTCGTGTTTTTTTGTTTTTTAATGCTAATATAATGGCTGTTTATTCATACACAAGAAGCAAAAATTTTGAAAAGTTTTAAATTAAAATGTATTCAATCAAAATAAAAAGTGTGGGATCAGACGAAAATTCTCGAATTCATTTAGAATCTTTGACGCAAACTATGTAAATTTATGAACTACAGTTGACAAAGCATTAAAAGGCACTATTTTCTATATTGGTCGTTTTAAATACTCTTCACTGGCGATAGCTTGATATATCGATAGTGGAATTTACATCCTTTTATACGGATATACTACGTTCGGCCTGTTCTCATTTCCCTTCCCATCAAATCATTTCGAATCAAATTTATTCAATCATGACTTTAAAATTGAGGTACAATTGCTTTTTGATACGTGAACTTTATCAAAAAGGTTTTGTAATGAAAAATAATCTGAAATGGGAACAGGGCTGGTAGTATATAGCTAGATTTAAAACCGTTAAACACAATATATTCGATTGATTTTTGTTTTGTTAATAAAGTTATGTTGAGGGGCACTCAAATGTTATATATTCTACAAATTACTACTTCAAATAGTGACGATGCGATTATTTATCCCTATAACAAAACTATCGATTGGTGTCACATCGAAATTTGCCACCTCTAGTTTGTTATACAATGTCGGTCGATAATCTAGTCGTACGTCGCAAAAACGTGATCCTATGGCATTTCACCATTCACGAAATAGGATGTTTCTCAGCAGGGAAGGTGGTATTCTGTATTCTGTTTTTGACAGCTTTCGTGCATGCGCAGTAGCTCCTTTGCTCTCAGAGCCTAACTTTTTTTTTTGTGGGATCTTGTTCTCTTGGAACCTGGGAAGGCTTTAATTTTATCTCGTTTGAGTATTTGTTGCATTTATTACATTTTATTCCACTAAAGTTGTGCGCAGTAAGGAATCAGTGTGGCCAGCAATTGGAAAGTTAGCAATTTCAAATTGCTTGCAGCTTAATCGCGTCACCCTGTATATTAAAATATATTTACAGACACATAACAAATGAAATGAAATTATAATAAATATGTAATGCTTATACATTAATATGAACCATATGTAAATTAAGGATTTTATTTCAAATGCATTGATAAAAGCGCCTTTTACAATGAATTGATTCGATAAATTGTAAATACATTCCAGGGATGGAGACATGTGTTATATGTTGATTATTTTTGGAACTTGTATGCAGGTTCCTAATACGGCTTATGTAAAGATACAAAATAACTCAGTTATCATAACCAAAAATGGTTTTTAATATCTATTTAAAAAAAGTAAAATTATATTAGCACAGGTATCATATGCTTACAAAATACATAAATATGAATGTAGCCCTCTTTTCGAAATTATAGAAGATAAATGCATCAAGTTTCTTTAGTATATGTACACGCGTATTGAAAAACGATTGTACTCGGGCGTCTGTACAATAATCGATTTATATATGTATGTATCTATATATTTTGTTTTAATAGTTTTATAGCCACGATTAAGAGCACTTGTCAATAAATTAAAACCGAGTAAATTTTTTTTTAAATGTCATTAGAATTTGGAATAACAATCAAAAATATTTTAAATGCAATTTTAATATGTGAATAAGTTCCGAAAACGTACATACAACTGAATAATCGATTTTGTTATCTGATGTAGATACGGCCCTGTTTCATTACACCGTTCCATATTGCAGCTGTCATCTGTGCGTATGTATATGTACTCATGTGTTTATATGAATGTGTTCCATTCTGTTGATATGAACTGTCGGCGTTGTGTCTGAAATTTTGTTTTAATTGAAGAGAAATTGTACAAATTTAATATAAATGGCTAACAAATCGGAGGTCCCGCTACCCGCGGAAGATTTGGACTGGATTCAGTTACGTCAGGACTTGGGCCCAGTCGTTGAAATTGAAACAACCAAGGAACGACTTGTACGGAAAATTAAAGAAAACCCTTTGGTGCCAATTGGTAAGTAATATAATTACCATAGTTTTGTTATGTAAACACTGAAAATTAATTTGAAAACATTTTTACTTGCCTACATAAAGGATGCCTTGCCACTACCGCAGCCCTAACAGCTGGTCTATATAATTTTCGAACCGGCAACCGTAAAATGTCACAATTTATGATGCGCACCCGAATTGCGGCACAAGGATTCACGGTGCTCGCCTTGATTGTGGGCGTGGTGATGACCTACGGCGACAAGAAATGAATTAATTGATATCTTAATAGTTAACTCACCTATTGCATATGTACGTAGTATAAATTAAACGCATATAACTGAGTGTCTATTTTAGTAATTCCCAAATGATTGTACTCTCTTTTTTTTTTTTTTTGGATGATAATGCATAACACTTGTTATTATAATTTTAAGAGCTGGTTTTGGTGAAGACAAAGTGCCTACTCCCAAATAACTATCAACTAGTTTAGACATAAAATGTAAGTTCGTTGGTGCATACGCACAACTTGATATTTTAAATAAACTTGACTACAAATTACCAAACCGACTGTCATGAAGATTGATATTATCTTTCAAATTAATAATTAGTTATAATTGTATAAGCACTGCATTGAATACACAAGAAATTTCTCCTTCGATTCTTTGTCATGCTGAAGAGCAAATCAAGGAAAATTTCGGATGCTACTTACATTGTTATTTTTATATCCTTGCAGAGAAACTAGGAATTGTCGCTCTGTCTTATAAAAAAGCTAAGCTTCCATCTGGATATAGGAATTCCCGAGCCTATAAAGTAGTTATATTCTTGGCCTATATCAATAACTGAAACGGTTTGATCCTGTCCTTCGGTCCGTCTCTATGTATGAACTCAAGGATCTGGGAAACTATAAGAGCTACAGACACCAAATTTTGAATGTAGGCTCGTGTATAGCGGGTGCAGATCAGGTTTATATCACATGTTGAATATTTCCTCCCACACCTTCAAAAAATCTTGAAAATTTTATATAAGGTCAATTTAAAATAAGTTTTGGGATGTATATTATTTGGGTCTTTCTTGATCTGTCGCATAAATTTCAAGTCAATAGGATGATAAACACTATTCCCAAAACTATGTTTATTTTAGACATGGGTACAGGGAGTCTCGTAGTCGGTTATGCTCGTCTAGAGCATTCTTACATTCTGCTTTTGGTTTTTCCTTTCGGAAAATCTTGGAGAAAATTCCCTTAAATGTTTTTAAAATGATTTTTAATATTTCCGTTGTGCTAGTGACTAATCCTCTCGATATTCAGTGTGAAATTTTGAATATTTAGTTGAAATTCAGTTTCGGAAAATGGAAACCGGATTAGATTAGGTCTTCCTAAGCCAACTATTTCTAGAATGGGTTCTCAAGAGCTTTTCGTTTGAAAGTTTTGTAGCCAGGAGATTTAAAAGGATAATCACGGACTAACCGTTAAGTTATATGATACTTCACTTGAACTAAGTTGAAGGTGTCAGTATAATAGAAAATACCTGGCTTTTTTAATAAATATGTAGTAATATCTTACCAATAAAAAGCATTTTAAACAATTTCAGGAGAAAAATCTGTGATAGTACCACAAGATATAATATGTATGTGTACTGTCAGGGTGTGGCCAAGCTAGTGGGGGTTACTTGTTACTTGTAACGTAGAGTGGAGATGCGCGCGCAGGGTGCTCTTGGAGTTGTGCATATGGCAAATGTTTCCACTACTCAGTTCAAGGTAGAATTTCATCGGCACAGGACGTTATTGGATTAAGGTTTGACAATGTTTTAAAGCATATATATTTAATGGCACAGCAGTGATTAATTAGTTCATATAATATATAGTAGTAATATATAGTAAAACATATATGCATACTAAACCATAAAGCTATTGAATTCCTGGGCAGTATTTGGAACAGAAATTGTTTTACTATTTGGGTCAAGAAAAAGGTATACAGTGTGGACAAACAAAGCGTATTTACACTCATCGGCAAATGTACTATATAGTATATATATAAACTGGTTTATGTACGCGTATATATACAAAGTTACTATAGTTAATCGACCTGACTATGTTGGGAATCAAGTAATGAATAGATTTGGTGTAATTTTCCCTTTTGGGAAAAACAACCCCAATTGTTTGTGTGTACATGTTCATAGGTATTTGCCTGAAAAAATATAATTGATTTGAACTATGGAAAGAAATTTGTATATACAAATGATATCTTATGTTTTAGGTTGTTGAAATGAATATATTATTTGGAAATTGTGTGGGAAGTTGTGACCAGCTGGCTGGCCCACCACCTGACTTCATACTATCAATGCCGCCGCCACCGTTGCCATCATTTTTGATATCGAAGCCAAAGAATATTGATATACTGTTGCCATCAAATGAGTCTCAGCCATGTTTTGCGGCCTTTATGTGTGGCCAGAGCAATCAGCATAATGATAGTGGTAATGAGCTAATGGAACTTGTACGCAGTGATACAAAAAGTTTGGAAAATGTTTGGTTTTTTGTCTCATCTTGTATTGGAATCTTTGTGCTTGGCTGTTTCCTGGCCCTAATTGTAATCAGATGCAGAGAGTAAGTCAATTAGCATGTGATTAGATCATTTTTATGGTAATAACTTATACTTATTTTGAACAACTTCTGTATATGCAGCACCTTTTTCTCGTATCATGATGCAAACATCAAGCAAACGGCAATTAATGCCTTGGGAGAGGCAACCAAATCGAATGCATTCACTTCGGGTGGCATACTCTATCCGTGTGCCACGGCAAACAGTCGAGATCTATTGCAGAGCCAGTTGGTTAATGATAGCCGGCTGCTTTGGGCCACATTGACACCACATGGGACGCGACACTTCATCATTGAGAACTCTCAGGATGGGCACTACGAGTCCGTTGACTATCGCGGTAAGGCGCACAATCAAGTATTCCGGGGCTATGCGAAGCAGTCACAATCCTTTGTCAAGGTGGTGTTTTTACTTTGATGCGGTATTGGATTGAATGTTATGTTTATTATTTGTTCTATGTGTGTCTTTCAGTCGTTCGATAATAATGGCTTTGTTGATTACGATTACGAGGATCCCACACCCTTGATGGACTCTTATCATGATGATATGGACTCGGGTTATCAGGAGCCGCATGAGGTTACTGGGTCTCTGAAGCGTTCACCGCTGCGCACATTGGCAACGTCTCCCACAGCAAATGATATTTCAAATATAACAGCATCAAATTATAATTCGAATCTGGGCCCAAGCATAACAACATCAAACCAAGCTGCCAATTCTCTATCCATAAGCCGTAAGACAACGCTTTCGCGACGTATAAGTGATGCCTCCTCCCATAATGGTACATCGATGTAATGTTTAGTAATTTAATAGCCTCGCATAGTATTATAGGCAATCACGTTATGTAAATTAAACATGGATTAATTGAGTAAAGGAAAGGAAAACAGGAAAAATTGTAGAGAGAAAGTCAGCTGAGTGGATTAAATGCCTGTCGTCCATAAATGAATAACTATTCGTACAATATGTCATCCTAGCGTAAGCAAATACTTAGTAATATCTACTAAGATACATAGATCTCAAAATGTTGAATAAGTGTAGATTCGCTAATTCTTGCAACTGCTAAAAGATAAATACTACTACTATTGAATCGCTAAATAATACAGATATACTCTAACATATGCATCAGCTATTGTATCATGTAGTTCATACTTACATAGTACTATGTACGGAGAATGTACGAGTATATTCATTTTGCTTACATCAAATGAATATAGAAAACATAAGTCTAAGAAAGAAACAATTGAAAAGCAATATGCATTATTATAATGTGAAAATACCTTATATCGTTTTCTGCGTTTTCTGAATAAATTTCAATTTTTATTTTACAATGCCATTTTAACAACTTTTGTACGAGGAACATACAAATATTCAAATTTTTTATGTTTAACATGTCCCTTTTTAAAAATAAATAATTATAACGAACGTTACATAAATTATAATTTCACTTTTTTTTTTAATAAAAAAAAATATATATATAAATAAAAATAAAAATAACTACAGATGGTTGATTATTTGTCCAATTGTTAAACAAATTGTACGCTTAGCAACTTAATATACTCTTGATCCAATCATGCAAGTGCACCTCTATGACATTCACCTGATTGTAGTTCTTGAGATGAAATTGGTTAAAGGCGGTCGTTAGGTGCATGACAGCGGAGACAAAGTCACTGAGGCGTAGGGTGCCATCTTTTCGTATATACCGCTGGATTAGGCAGTTCATAATATCTGTACTGAGCTGAAAACCGATATCATATAGTGCATCGCGTAAGCGCTCCGCACGTAGAATGCCAGCTTTCTCTTTTGTGTACATTTTGAAAACACCTTGCCACGATTTCAGATTAACCATAAATGTTTTAAATTGCTGAAACGTGATTCGGCCATTGCCGGTTTTGTCTTGTAGCGCAATTACCTGACGGCAAATGTCAATGTTGGCGCATCCTTTGATATAATCATTTGGTAGGCATGCCTCCAATAATTCATGCAGCTCAAAGCAATTAATTGTCTTATTTTCATCGGCCAACTGCATATACACGGGTTCGTATTGGCAAACGCTCTTAATCTTTTGTATATTATCCTCACTTTTGAGTGAGGGAAATGGGTCTAATAGTATCATTGTTTGAGTCTCCAGACACGACAGCCTAAATACGGATGTTCCTAGTATTCGTACCGTAAACTGGGCCTCCTCAGCTGGCTCGTAGGTTGTTGGCATTAACACATAATGTCCCGTATCAAGCTGAGTGTGGTAGCTAACATGTCTAGTATTGCCATAATCCGAATTAAGGAAACTGACGTGATTTTTGAAAAAATCCTTTTGTAAACATTCATTTAAGCTATAGTCACGATTCCACATGTACATTGTGAAGCCAATTACTTTTGGCTCAACAGCGGTGTGCTGGTTTAGTGCTATAACAATATCCTGTTTCTCCTGTATGGAAACTAATAACTGTGGATTTATATGAAAGGATTCATGGTTACGGCAACCGCCGGCAGTTACACCTCGTTTCCATTGTCCTTGATACATTTTCATTTTCCAGTGCATCGGTCTACCTTTTAGCATTTGTTCCCCATTCGCCGTATCCGAGTCCAAATAGACAACCTCCAATGTGGTAAACGTTTGTACAAAATCATAAAACGAGATCCAAAACTCTCCCAGCTCCAGCTGAGCCAATAGCCGTCCACGTTCTGAGGATGATACGCGCTCCCATGTTTTTGATGTGGGTGACCAATCGCCCACAAAGTTGGTCTTATCACCGAAGGGCTTAGATGAAAATGTGTCCTTCATGCGAATCAGCTGTACAGAATCACCCATCATGGTCTCTACTTTGTCCAGGCAAGAAAGCCTAGAAATAAATGAAAGTACATTACTTACATTACTTGTAATTAGTCATAATCTATAATGTTATTGGAACTGAACTTGGCTTATTGAATAGATAGTATCTCTCCATCTAGAAAGATTTCTATGTATCTATTAGATACACGATCATACGGGTTCGATTGTCAGTCATAATTTGTAATTTATGTTTCTATCCCACCTTATTGTATCAAATTGATTTCGATTTACCTTGCCGAAACTAAGTAATAATGCTTTAGTAGAGTATACCCGACCACAAGACCCCCTGTACTCAGGACTGCAATTCCCAAGGAACAAGTTTTCATCAATTTGCCGGGGTGCAGGGATAATTCCTCCAAAAAAATATGATATACTCTTGAACTACATTCCAAAGTTGGTATCTCTAGCTCTTATATTAAGTAGTTTCCGAGATCCTTGCGCTCATCAATACAGTCGAACAGGCGGCGAGGTCAGATCGAGTCGGATGATCAAGAATATATCTACTTTATAGGGTCGAAGATGTCTCCATTTATTTTATAGGTAAAAACAAATAGTTATTTAAAGGCAATGCAATTATTGCGTGCTTTATATAGTTGAAAAATGATCTATTTTTGTGTTTATACTGTACGTGCAAGAAATATTATATACAGCACTTGAACCTGATAGCATAGAAACATTTTATTTTAATCAAGGAATTGTACGAAATATGTATAGATTTGTTCATGATATATGTATAAAGTTAATTTTCTTTTAGAATTACTTAATGTATGGTATAATATGACAAAAAGATCTTACAATCGTTTTAAAAATAAGTTCATTTCTTATTTTAGTAAGACTTACCTGTAATTAAGATTTACAAGAATTCCATTTGAGAGTCTCTCAGTGGCATTCTTTTTCTGTACTGGGGCATTTTTAATTGCAATGCAGGTGACAATGCACGTTGTCGCCAGATGATCCTTAAGTGTTTGGGGCCTTATGCTATCTGATATTATTGGCATACACTTGACAACTCCGCCCAGCAGATCCGTTAGACCATCGGATCGTGTACCGTATTTGAGAGCCTCATAGGAGCCATGCAATTTGGCGATTGCCTTCTCCAAGAGCGCTGCCCAAAAGCAGTTCGATGATTGCGGCTGCATGAATGCAAGTCGACCATTGATCGTTGGTAGACGATCATCGACCAGGACCTCCACCCACTCACCGCACCACCACAAGCGAAACCGATAGATCCCCAATGACTTTTCCAGGCCCTGATCGGCGGGTACCACGCGATAGAACAGATTTCGCAACGAGTATAAAACACCAAGGCAAGAAACTAGCCAACGGTCTCCCATTTTACCCGGTATAACATCGAATTCAGCATTCTCATTTAGAAAGGATGCCTGTGTGTTGTTCAGTTCGGCAATCCGTTTCCATTGGAATGTGAATGGGGGCGTTTGATAATAAAATACGGATGATTGTATGGCTGGGAAATCAGCATCTTCCCACAGTATATTCTTTGATCTGCAATCACTTAGAATGCGTTCATATTTGGATGCCATATTTGTTATATATTGTCCATATGTAATTGGTTTACATCACTTCGATCTTTATATAGTTAATAGCCTGTTTAACTTTTAGTTTTTGAAGTGAAAGTTAATTTGTTGCTGCTGTTGGTATTTCACTGCCACCTAGCCTAAGCCATTTCTTTCTTTTAGTGTGACCAGCTCTTCAAAGTGGAAAACGCACTATTCCAAGCCAGTGTTAATCGGGGCTCAAGCTACGCTTGTGCACATGCGCTATGCGCTCTACTTTGCGGAAGGTCCAATTGCGGGGTGCCGAATATATACTGATGTAGTATACCCTATCAGCAATGTTTGTCATACAAAAACTCAATTTTGGAATGAGTGTTCCTATATGATATAGTGATATAGAGCAAGATATCGTTAAAAAGGAAAAAGGTTGATTTATATATTTATTTTCAATGCATTACACATTTCGTGACAATATTATAATACCCTCTGGAAGGGTATGGGAATATACATTCAAATATTGCTTATTCATTTATTTATTTCATGGTGAATCCGTCTGACCAGACAATACACAAATGTAAAGGTCAAAATTGACAGTGTAAGATGTTCAGAAATATGTTTTTTAATGGTTCAGGGAATTGACAGAGCCAAAGGAACATTTCGCGGCTTTTGCCGAATAGATTAATGGCAGGGGTATACGGATTATTCTATTAAAGTATCATTATTGCTTCCCTTATTGATTATACCTTCAGATCTAGTAAAGTATTTATTTATAAATTTATTGAGAATATACTTATATTTTATTTTGCACATTTGTTCTTTTTTTGGTTTCTAATACTTTTCAATATATGCTAGAAGAAATTCCTGGATGACATTGCAAATAATAATAAATCATAAGAATAATGCCAACTGTATATAATCCGATAATCGCAATGGCTACATATAATGGAATATACAGTATACAAACAATAATGTTTTGTAATAAACAAAAGGTTATATAAATTAAATACTTATACTTGGTTGGTGCATCTTTAACAGGCGTAAAAATAAATATATATACAACTCCGAATGTAAGGCACAATATATAATTCAATATGGCCGAGCTGGCGAACTTTGGTTGATCCACTATAAAAACAATAGTACCACTAAGAAATATATGTAGAATACATGCCACAAAAGTTTCCATGGGAAATATACTGGCCATATACGCAATGCAAGTAGTTCGAGAAGCTAAAATGTTTTAAAATAAAAATCATATCAATTAAATGCCTACTTTGGAAGTTAACAAAACCAACCGGTAAAACATAAAAGAAACCAAAACTGTACAATAAGTCCCTTTGTTCCTATATCGTATTTATCAAACTGGACCAAGCGGTTTGAGCGATTATAGGCCATCAAACACCACGCAATACTTAGAAAATGCATTAAAAATGTAAAACCACGAAAATCTGAAAAGAAATTTCATTAAAATTTATGAATGTAATTGTATTATTTATATTAAAATACTTATTACACGTTAGACTTTTGATACATCGCAATACTATGGCAAGTTGTAATATTTTTTGAGGAGCAGATTCTAAAAACGAATCAAAAAGTCGTATAAAGCCAACATTGCACTCCTCTTTTAAATATCTGTGGTAACATCTTAGGAAAAAGAATATCAAACATTAATTAAAGATACTTATAAATAGATACTTCCTAAATCTTACTTACTCAATTTTAGCAACCTTGTCCTCACGGCTTTCCGCTTGATTGTACTTCAATGCCCAATTTAGGGTACAGGCATCTCGAAACAAATAGGAAAATACAACTTTCCTAAAGAGGTCCGAATAGATTACAGGTTTTCTGCCTAGGTTGGTTACAATCAGTCTGTAAACAAACAATAAATGAGTAAAAGATTGTATAGGATGCTCCATTTCTTACATGTTTGTATATATCAGCGAAGTCAAAATCATGGGTAAAATTATTAATACAATTGTCCAGGAGAAAAAAGTATAGGAATCCGATTTCCAATAGACATATGCCAGACAGCAGTTTGCAATAATCGAGACGAAGCGCATTAATGCAGAAATTGCAGTCATTGCAATGTTCAGTTTTGTTATCCGATATGCTCGAGCTGGAACCTCGAATTGTTGTACAGTTTGGACGCTATCGTATTCCATTTTAGCACTGAATCCCTCAAAGAGATTTTCAGATTGAACCATATCATTTAACGATCATTATAGTTAGTCTTATTGCGGAAACTGTTTAAGCCAACTCGGAGGCTTGACTTTTTATGTTGCGCGTCGAGATAGCTGCGCATTAGAGATGTGACAACCCAGTTAGCCAGTTATCGGAATACTGAATTACCAAAAATACCGAATAGTAATATTTACAACAATTACTTAAATAATTAATTAATTAATTTTGAAGTAAGAAATGTTATTATTGTTGCTTTGGCTTAGGTATACGAACATTTAGTTAACAAAATAATAGAAATAACATATAGTATATGTCTTGTCTTGATATTTATTCCATTATTTCCACATTTAAGATACATTTTCATACTTTTCTAGTTACAAAAATAATAATCTCTTAAACGAAACCCTCTCTTCATGTTCTTTTGTGTAGGTGTATGAGATTTTCTTTTTGTTTGAGATTTCAATAATACATATAATTCAGAGTGTACATTTCATTAATATAGTGCGAACAACAAATGAGAATAGATAATAGAGAACACCTTATATTCGATTTTGCAAAAGAAAAAAAAACATATATATGCAGATAATATAATACAATAATATAATATTCATACAATTTGTTCTATTGTTTGAGTTTCTTAACTTTGTACCTAATGTATTTAGCCCGATTGTAAATTAATAATGGTCTTAAAGTTATGCCCTCTCTAGGAAGGATATAGTAATGAACAGGGCAAGTTCATTGCTTTGATTTCGAGCATGCACCGTTCTAACACCAAGTTTAGAAATCACTTAAAGTAATACACTTTCAAAAATGGGATTAATATCAACATAAAATACATAAAGATGTTAATTGTATGATTAAAGGCTTCCGAACCAGCGCTATCAGTTAAGGCCAATTGCTGATAATTACGGCAAAGTGTTTCATTTCTAATAAAGTTAAACATGGACTCTATAAGATTGGCTGGTGTGATCTTTGAGCAGTGCTCCAAATGACGTACAATACAAGTCTCTAGCGTTTTGATATCGCCACACTCTTTCTCACCAACTACCAATTTGGGTATTGATTTAATCTTATTATCATGCATTTCGGGACTATTTAAATAGGTGGAAAATGTGTTATTAATGCACTGCTGAATATTGTCCCTTTGTGATTCAAGGCACTCGGGCCCCTCCTCAGCAATAAATAAAGCTATTTGGTCACCATCTTTATGGCATACAAAGTTTAACAAACTCTGCACAATGCGCTTAATAACACCCTGGCTCTCCTGCTCATCCTTGTCCAAACATGGTAACAGCTTATCCGTAAAGACTTCAAAGCACTCTATGGCATTCGATCGTTTAGTGCAATACTTATTAAACACTACATCCAGTTCTCCACGAGGACTTGCCTCTTGAATTTCCTGTTGCATTGCCGTATAATTGACAATACCATTTATGCAATCGCTGAGCACGGCAAAACCAGACTCAATATCCGAATATGCCTGGCTGCCAAGCTCTTCGCCGGACACTTCAATGCATTTGTTGCGGAACACTTCTTTGGCATCGCTGTAGCTAAAGTTTGACTTTAATATTTCCTCTGGAAGTTGGGTTTGCAGGTCGAGTTTATCCAAGTTTAGTTCTGCATATACTTCAAATATTCCGGCAATTAATAGGATTGACCAGATCCAGGCACAGGCTTGCTGCTTCATCGTGTTATATATTATATATTAATTAAGCTTAATCAAACTTAAATAATTTAAGCCGAAATATCAGAGTTAGTTAGTTTTTTGTTATATTAAGTATTATATCTCTTCTTCCGTCCAGCATTACCGATGCACCTTGAAATAAAACGAAGTGTTATTGAGATTAGTTGTAAATTAAAGTAGATGAAAATGTATTATGTGATTTTTGTACTTTGAAATCAGACTCGAATGTGTCGATTTTTATAATTAATTAGTCATTGTGTTTACGTTCACCAAGCCCAACAACGCGAAGGCCAGTTATCGTATATCGGAAATGATGGAATAGAACAATATATTCTATTCAATTTATAAAGATAACGTTCAGATGAACTACTGAGATTTTTGGGCAAATTTATTGCTAAGCTTTAAAGTCATCATGCTCTTAAAAATTGTACTTTTTATTTTATTAGCATTATAAAATAACTAACAATGATATTACATTTAATATATTATATTATATATATATTTTTTTTATTATCAATAAATATTTTTGAGATGTTCAGATGCTCGATAAACATTTTCGGCATTGAAACGATATAATCAAAGTAGCATCACTAGAACGCTTTAGAAGCGGGAAATTCTGCATTGTTTTAAACACATTCCGCCAATTTCATTGTTGTTTTCATTTAAAAATATGTGTGATACTGGTAACCTTATTGATTTAACAGGTTGGGATGAGCCGGTGAAAGACGAAACCGTAATTGAAGATGCTCATGGTGAATCTGTTATAATTGAATCGAATAATTTCAAGGGACCATATGATCCTTTTGATTCGGTGGAAAAAGAAGCTTGCATCAAGGTTGGTTCACACACCTGCATACACAGACACATACGCGCGCACATGTACTCATTGTTCCTTAAACTGTCTGCATTTGTATTTGTTTCTCTTATTTAGGGCTTAAATTTCAACAGCGAAGCTCAAAAATTGGAGACCACAGCAGATACTCAGCCTCAATATGCTGACCAGGACCTTATTAACGAGACTCCACCCGTTGCTATGCAGATTTTTTCAACAAATGCCGAAGGAACTAGAGGTGCTACTAGCTGCAGTGCATCGCGTCAGGGATCTCTGCAAAAGCAGCTTGCCAAGCTTAAAGCCGCTCGTTTATCTACTCTTAATTCGCCAGAGCATCAACAGTTAACAAAGTTGCCTAGAAATGCGTCCACCTATTGTTTTGAAAATACAATACTAAGCGAGAATCTGCAAATGATTGCGGCTGAGTCGCCAGTTAAGTTTATTGAAGATGAGCCAAATCCTATACCAACTCCTGCTGCCGTTTCCACTCTAAGTGACGAGGCATGTTCTAACACAGAGTTCGAGGCACGGTTGAAGATGCTGCGAATTGCCATATTGGACTCTCCAGCAAGAATCGAATCACACGACAAGATGCCCACTGAACAGAAACCAATAAATACCAATAATATGACAGATCTTGCGCAAGCAGGCAATACAGGGGATGTGGGCAAGCTTTTGCAAGATTTAAAGGCGCTGATTTGTGAGCATGTTGACGTATCTAAAAGAAATCAGTTCGATATACTCCTTGAATCCCTGAATACCGCTGTCCAAGCCAATTCAACAGCGGCCGGGGATGCCAGCCAGCTGGTCAAAGACTCGCCGCATACATACAAGCGCCAAGCAACATTCGATCTGGATCTTGAGCTACAAGTAAGTCCAGAATGCAGACCATTCCAAACAATATATAATACATCTAAGTACCTTTTCAATTTGCAGAAAAATAAAGTTGATTCAGCTGAGTGTATGGTGGGATCTAACAGAAAAGTACAGGAAATGCCAGATGTTATGACTTGCTCATCGGCTACATTCGATGGGGAATCGCTTGATAAGCCAACAAGTGTTGAGACCGAATTTCCAAACGAATCTCCTGAAATATCACTGAAAAAACCGGACTCATATGTGACTGAAGTAGTTAATGAAAATTTAGCGTTGCAAATAAATGAAATATTGGAACGCCACAACCTGACAAAGCTACAGATGCACGACAATGAGCAACAGTATCACGATTCAGACCATAATGAGACGAAAACTGGAGGCGGAGCCACAGTCATACTAGTTGTAAACTCAACAGCCTCCAATCAATTGCCCAGCTGCATAGTGCATCCAAGCACAGCTAGAGCAAATAAGCCAGCTATAATCAGCGACAGGGCAAGCACACTACGACGACGTTCCTCTTCGCTATCAATTCATGACAAGTCCAAGCAGGACCGACCCAGATCGCTAGTAAAGCAATCTTCTGGCGACAGCAGCAGCAACAACACCACCACCCAATATGGGCCCTTAAAGGAGCTGTCCACTGTTGGCGACAAATCAAATGCGATGGCAGCGTTTAGGCAACGTCGAAACTCCTTCTCAATTGGTTCAACAGCTGGCAAAGTAAGCGCAAATGCTGCAGCAGCTGCAGCTGCACAGGCCAGAGCTGTGTTAAGTGGCCGGAGCAGGGCCTCAGCCATAAACGAGTCCTTTGGTAAATCAACAAAAGCAGCTGTACCCATCAAACGTGTTGTGCCCATGATAAAGCCATCCTTGCTGTCCACAGAAAATACAACGACGCTACGTTGCAATGGCCAGGATACGCCCATGCCGTCAAAGGGCAAGTTGGGCGGAAAAATGTTTTGCACCAGCACACCAATGCCCCAAATGCGTATACAGCCGCGTAGATCCTTGAAGCCGGTGAGCAGCTATTCCACTTCGGGTGTCTCCACTCCAAGCGTGCGGGCAGCGAGCTACTCAAAGAAACCTGCACAATAAACAACAATTCTACATGTGATGTTGAAGTACATTTAAGTCGACATATCGTTATCTGACATTGCAGGCAACTTGCATTGGCCGCTTTTGTCAGTTCCTAAGTTAATAAATATCTTTTTTTTTAATGTTTTTGCTTGACATCCGTCCTGAGATAAAAGAGAACTGAGACCTAACAATAATGTACCATCTAAATATTATGTATCCTTTTTCGTACATGCCAGTTAACCTAAAAGAACATGTCAAACCGTGTCTGAGTTGAATGTACTCCATTAGTATTTTATATTTGTAAGCTGTGAGTTTTGATGTCTTGTTGTAATTCAAGGAGTTCTAATATATTTAATTGCATAATTGCATTGAATGTAATTCATTTAGCATTTAATTGTAACAATTACATGGCATATTATAGTTGCATTCATTTGTTATTGAGTTTGTTCTTCAAAATGCTGAGATGAGTCAGACAGTTGTCACGATAGCTTCGACGCTCTACCAATTTGTCAAGTGGCACCATATCGTTCAACTGATTGGCAATATCGACGGCAGTGGGGCCCTCCATTTTTGGTGTCGGCCCCATTGTTTCGCTAACGGCATGGATCGTTTTCGAGTAGCGCTCAAAGTAATTTTCCATGCCTTCGGCATTCAAGTGTGCTGTTTCCAGAGGACCCAGGAAGGCGTATCGCATGCCCAAGCCGTCGCTCATAACGCTATCAATATCCTTGACATCAAGTATGCCAGCTTCTACCAGACGCCAGGTCTCATTTAAGATCGCATACTGAATGCGATTTAGCGCAAAGCCTTCAATCTCACGTGATAATGTTACGGGCTTCTGGCCAATTTCGTCCATCAAGGCGCGGGTCTTCTGTACAACCTCGGGATTTGTCCAAGGCGCTGGCACAATTTCCACCAGTGGCACATAGTAGGGCGGATTAACGGGATGAGAGACGACAGTCTACAAATTCAAACAAAATAAATCAATCTGGGTTTTCATGCTCAAGATAAGATGTGAACAAATATGAAGGTTCTAGTCGAGAATGCTCGACTAGTTGATACTCTATACACATAAACACAAATGTATATTTATATATCCTATACAATAAGATTAAGATCAAATTATATGCAAAAAAATGGTTGTAGGAAAAACCAGCACTTAAGATTAACAAATGAGGTTGCAGTTTACAAATTTCGATTTGGGGAGAAGCGGGGAAGTTACCAAAAATGGAATATCTAGATCTACACGACTATACAGATTAATATAAAGATATACATACTACTGTATGCTTTACAGAATCGGAGATGTGTTCTACCTTACTATCAATTCAATGGGTGCAGGGTATAGTAACTAATAGAGCCAACACTTGGTCGAATGACATGTCTTGATTAGGTCGCTTGGCACATACAATACGCTGATATGAAATATAATTTAAAGCATTTTTCACGTCTAACGTAAAAAAGAAACTCACGTTGTGTTTGTGCTTCAGATTCGCCGTAAACAGCGATGGTAGGAATGTGCTGGTGGAACTGGACAGTATGGTGTTGCTATCGACAACATCATCGAGCTTCTTAAACAGGTCCTTTTTCCATTCCAAATTCTCTGGTATGCACTCCTGTATAAAGATGGCACCTTTGGCCAGCTCCTTTATATCATTGGTGCCCGTGATACAGCTTATTTGTTGTACAGCATTCAATTTTCCACGGAGCAGACCCTTTGCCTCCAATTCAACCAATTCCTTTTGCGTTGCCTGCAATGCGCCCTGCACTTGCTCGGGAAGGATGTCATATAGAGTCACTTGGTAGCCTACCGAAGCGAAGAGCATGGACCAGGAACGTCCAATAAGTCCGCTGCACACGAATAACAAAATATAACATTAAGTATTTTAAAGATACAAATATTGCAGTCAAGTACATTTCAAAAACAAATCAATCAAGACAAGACCTAATTTACATACATACATATATTTATGTTGTTATTGAATAACAGGTGTGTGTATGTATTTGTCTGTTCCTTACCTTCCAACAATTCCTATTTTAGCGCTCTTTAGCTCGGACATTTTGTTTTACTTTAGCGTTTGTATCTTTGTTTTGATGCAGAATGAAAGAACTCGACTACCACGTTAGGCGGCGTACTTTACGCGTTTGAGCAGTTGTATGGGGAGCCGAACCGGTTTAATACTTATTTAGCTAAAGTTAAACGCGACCTACATACATATGTACATTGTACATGCACAGCATACATATGTACAAACAATGTGTGGTGTGTGTTAAGGTGTTGGGGTGTCGGCGATTTCAGCAGAGATAATGGCCAGCAAAATTCAACTAGTTTTATTGCAGCCACTGGAATAATCAAAACATAGTACCCGCTGGAAAATTTGCTGCTACAATAACATTATTTTCTCAATAAGCTCCTTTTTAATACATTGTTTTTCTTTTTTAATCAGTTTGCTTTCAACTAGTTAACAGACAATATTTATTTATATCAATACTAAACATAAAATTGCTTTAATATATTATATGAACCGATTTTGATTTTTTTTTAAACAAATGGTAGATATTGATAAATAGATTTGGTAAAACTGCACCCACGCTTCATCAAAATATAAAATATACTGAACAATTAATAAAATATATATTCTGGCATATAAGTTTATAAAAAATTAATCTGACATTCAACATTTTTATTTTTCATTTGATCGGCTTCAAAGTTATATCTTTCACCGATTTTGAAAAATCTAAAATAAATTATAAGAGAAAAATTGTGATCAAGGTTAATATAGTAGTTGAATTGACCCTGGCGACGCCGGGCAATGCCAGCGAGTATAAAAATACATTCACATATACATATAAACAAACATATATTTTCATCTAATTTCCAACTGGGTGTATTATTATTAAAGCGAGCTAAAATGCCCTTAGTTTGACTTCTAATATGCTCTTTTATAATGTTTACATGCTAAGGAGTATCTATGTGATTTTTTAACTTTCGTCATAGATAAAGATGAGTGTTTAAATTATAAAATAAATATATGTACATACATACATGAGTACACATGTACAATAAACATATAACATATGTATGTATGTAAATAGAAAAATATATTCTTGTATTCAGTTAAACAAACTTCTGTTAAATTCAATGAGATATTAAAAGGTAGGATACATTTTGACTCAATATTTATAAATATATAAAACGAAATGGAAACTTCAAGAATGTTTTAATATATCTACACTGGAATGAAATATTTATATTTATTTTAAATATTTATAGAAAGGTAGATATGAAAAGTATAGACTGGTCATATAGCGCTATTTCGGATGCTGCCAAGCATCCTCATCCTCATCAGTGACCTTTATTGTTAAAAATTTGCATCCAAACTTGTCCGTATATGAGTAGTAGTCGGCTAGATTCGAACCCGAGTGCTCCCGTCTGTAAGGCGGATGCCTTAACCTCTGACCCACCTGCTGTCCGATCCCGGCTTGAACTAATTACTGTCATCAACAGGTCATCATTTGAAATTCTGAGTCCGCACCAAAGCTTAATCCCTTTATCTAAGTTTCTGGAATTTAAATCAAATAAAAGCGCTTACTCATTATAATTCAGGCCATGGCTAGATATTTTTGAAAAAAATAAGGAATATTATATTAAAATTACAAATACTTACCTTGGTTTACCATATACCAAAGTATGCTCAGAAACTTCATAATTCAATAAGCCATATCTTATCCCATATTCAAGTAATGTTCATTGAACTCTTTGGTATTTTATCAAGCTATATCTGCCAACTATTTAATTCTATCATATTTATAAAATAGAAATTCAATGTAAATAGGCTGGAAGTATGCATGTAAACCGTAAAAGGCAGCAAATAAAGCGTACGAGATGATAGTTCTCACTCATAGTATTTATTTGCTCGTATTCTAAACATCTTTCTTAATCGTACATATCAATATTATTTCTAGTATTATGAATTGCTGGGATGTTGCTTATTTCAAACGTCGATTTCATCGCCTTATTACTTGGATCTTTGAGCCAACTCTTAAGTGCAAAGCGGCGTGACATATCCGAACCAAAGTAATTCACATCATACTGGTACGCTCAAAGAGATTATATATAATTGTTAGCATGCGAATCAATTAAATTTGCATGCGACGTTGAAGTAAGCGTATCACAGGACGTTTGCGACATACAGTGCTGTTTTTGTGAGAGCATTCCCATTTATATTGTAATGAGGAACTCATTGATTTGCCTACGCCTAACGGCAATTGTCGTAAATTAGCCTGAAAATTGAATATGGAGTGGTTAAGTTGATTATAAGATGTTACCCCATACATACATCCACAGAAAGGCGATAATTGTTGTATATTACAAAATAGAATTAATTTTGTTCAGTTGTGTTTTCGATCCTTATAGTATGTATATGCATAAAATATATGTAACTAGTGATAGTGATATCCTTAGAGCGCCATCTTGCGACCCTCAATAGATATTTCAACGGCGCGACGACTCTCCTTTGACCGTTTCGAATCCAAAAACTTCTTCATGTGTTTCTCATACCGATTGGGTTTACGCTTCGATGACTAGAAGAAATATCAAATCATTGAAACCGTTTCTTATTGAACGTAATATCAGTGACCTACCGTTGAGACTTCGCCCTCAACTGTTGACTTTGGGCGAATAACATAATCCTTGTTAGAGGGCATTGGTACACGAGCACGGGCTACCCAACCTGGATCTCCGGGGCGCAGCAATTTGTCTTCACTAGAAAATGTTTGATTCAGCGTTGGCGGATTGCTGGATGAAGCTGGCTCTGGTTCTTGACTTTTATGACGATGGTGGCGGGACATTTGCGCTAGATCGCGCTCTTGGCGTTCCTCTTTGCTCATTGCTGAGAAATCACAGCTTAAATTGAATATGGGACGAGCCCACTCAGAAATTAAGCGACCAGCACGATCGCGATTTGTCTTTGTCTCCTGTGGATGTTTGTACAAGTACATTACAGCTTTCCCGATGCCAGACTGCTTCAAATAGCTTTTATCTATGGTTGGAAACTAAACGTCAACGAGATAGAAAGAGAGACAAAGAGTACACGAGTTAGAAACAATTGACTGCAAGTCATTTAAATAATCGAATTGCACTTACATCAGATAACAGCTTTAGTATGCTCTCCCGAATTTGTAGACAAGGGAGACTTTTATTTGGCAGTGGAGCTAACCAATCTGTAAGTACATTGAGTATATTGTGTTCCAAGAAGGCAAGCTGCAGGTCCTTCTTAATAAGCTGTGACATCACTTGTTTGAGCATTGAAATCTTCTTTGTTGCGGGTTTGCCAGTCAAATTTAGCTGCCGATCATCATCTGACGCATTTTTCATATTAATAATCAACTGATCGATAAGATCGTCATTATCATTAATGAGATCGATATCTCTCTTTCGGCGACGCACCCGCTTCTCTTCTTTCTTTCGCAGCAGCATTGCATCAAAGTCGGAAACAAAGTTATTATGTCTAAGTGTAACGAAAATCATTAAAATAATTACAAATTTTAACTATGTGCGAATAATTTAACTTACTCTGTTTCATTCGAAATGGGTCTATTTTCATCATCTGAACTTTCGGCAACTTTGTCCTGTGGTTGCTCCGCAGTCTCGACTTCATCAGTCGGTTTTTCCTTAACCTCCGGCTCATCCTCTTCGTTATCTGTGTCTGTAATTTTAGCACGTTTTCTATTCAACTTGGGTCCGTCATCTGTATAGGATAAAAAGGGTTATATTGTTAATATATTATTATTAACACCCGTTTCCTAATGGGGAATTGGGTTTGTGCAATCACCGTATGTCTGTGCGTACACAATTTCTATAGATTCTCAAAATTTGGTACAGATTATATTTGTACTCCCTGTACCTAAAAAATGTGTAAAAAAAAGGGTATTTAATCTGTGCAGAATGGCAGAATGAGACATCTCCGACTCTATAAAGTATATACTCTTGATCAGTATCAACCGTCGAGTTGATTTAGCCCTGTCCATCTATCTGTCCGTATGAACGCAAGGATCTCGGAAACTCTAAGAGCTAGAGACACCAAACTTGGAATGAAGGTTCGTGTATAGCTGGCGCAGATCAAGCTAAGTTTGGATCTCAGAAATGCCCCCTCCACTAGATTATTCGAACTTGTTTAGTATGTATCCGCTTCAGATAGTTTTATCATTTTAAGAATGAAAATTATTTTGTTTTTACAGATATGTTAACCGAACTAAAAAACTGCAATCGCTATAACAAACACTAGCTGTCATAGAAACGATCGGGTGAAAATTGACTTTTTAAATGAGACTTTTCTGCAAGGGTATATATGTATCTTTAGCACCCTGTACTTTGTTATTTTTAATATAATATTTACCTTCAGAGTCACTAGTTGGCCCCCGTTTGTGATTGAGTGCATCCTGGGAAGTGACAGACTCCGCAACACTATTAGACCGCGAACGAGCTTTGGGCGATTCACTAATTTTCGGGTCTTCGGGAGTGGTTTTTGATTTACTTGCACTCCGTTCTGAAGCAACGCTATTAGATCTACTCCGAGCCCGTATTGAGCCAGTATGAGAGCCTTTTGATCCACTGCGTGAGCGTCTTGAACCACTGCGTGAGCGTCTGGAGCCACTACGCGAGCGTCTAGAGCCACTTCGTGAACGTTGGGATCCGCTACGTGAGCGCCTGGAGCCACTTCGAGAGCGTCCAGATCCACTTCGTGAGCGACGGGATCCGCTGCGAGAGCGCCTGGAGCCAGATCCACTGCGTGAGCGCCCGGATCCAGATCCACTACGCGAACGTCCTGAGCCACTACGAGAGCCTCTAGAACCACTTCGTGAGCGTCGGGATCCACTGCGTGAGCGTCTGGAGCCTGATCCACTGCGTGACCGTCTGGATCCAGATCCACTACGCGAGCGCTGAGATCCAGATCTACTGCGTGATCGTCCGGATCCAGAGCCACTACCTGAACGTCTGGATCCACTGCGAGAACGTCTAGATCCACTACGGGAGCGTTGTGAACCCGATCCACTACGTGAGCGTTGTGAACCAGATCCACTACGAGATCGTCTGGAGCCACTACGTGACCGTCTAGAGCCACTCCGAGAGCGCGAGCGATCTCCAGATCCACTTCTTGATCCACTACCCGAGCGTGAGCCACTTCCCGAACGTCTGGATCCACTGCGTGAACGCCCGGATCCAGATCCACTGCGCGAGCGCTGAGATCCACTACGGGAACGTTGACCAGATCCACTGCGAGAACGTCCGGATCCAGATCTACTACGAGAGCGTTGGGAGCTGTCTACAACGCTACCGCTACGGCTACGGCTACGCGATTTTCGGTTTACACTAGCTGAACGACTTCTATCGCCAGGGGATCCAGCATTTTCTTCTGTTGGTTCGCTGGCAGCCGCAGCAGCTGAATCGTCCATAGTAGAAGTTGAGTCAACTTCATTATCTTGGAGTCTTTTAGATTCTTTGGCCAAAGTCGTGGCCGCGTCTATGGTTTTCCCGTTATCCGCTTCCTTGCTGAACGTCCCATCTTAAAAAAAGAAGAAGCAATGTATGAGCGCATAAGCACGCTGTTTATCTTTTTCCCCGTATTTTTTTGTTTTGTGTAATACCTTTTTCAGCCTCCATGTCCATATATTGAGCAGCTAAAATATTCTGTTCATGCGATTCATATAAAAATGTCTCACTTATATTTTATACCGTGGCTGATGTACAAGAATAATGTTTAAGTGTACGTGCTTGGTAAGTTCAAGTACTACAAGAAGTTTAAGTAAAAATACATGCGTACGCACATCCGCATATACATACGGTTGATTCGGCAACTCAGAGAAAAAAAACAGGAACAAAGGGAAATGAAACATGAAATTATCGATAGTTTTAAACATACATCTGTCAAATTTGCCTGAACTGGAATCTTTAGTTCGATTTTCAATGGTAGCGAACTAGTTCTTTATTTAATAAACATTTATTTATTTAATAAACCTAAATTAATTTATTAGATTTATTTTTTAATACGATTTCGATGAAATTGTAAATAGCAGTCTAGTTTTGCAATACAAAGTCTTAAGGCAACAGAAAAACATGAAGCCTATTTACTGGCTCCACTAATAATTATCCGTGAATTATGCCATTTCTTTATATATTTAAATCTTGAAGCAAAAGATATATATGTATGTATACAAGAAGTACTGAGATATCGGGATAAAAATTAATAATTTATTAAAAATATGCTACAATTATTAAATTGACTCAAAATATGCATCTTGAGCATCGATACACATTTTTCGGTGATTGTTCCAGGTTTCGTGGATTTCCGTTGATGTCGAACCAGATCAAACATCTCGGACTCAGATCTTCTAGTACTACTCTATGTTATTCCTTGCAAGCCAGCCATTGTCTTTAGTAGGAAAAGGAACGTTCTTTACTACTACGGCTTCTAAATTAGCGACGGGTCGGTCTGCAATTTTCAAGATGATCGATGTGAACTATACTACGAGCATACAAAAAAATATTAATCGCGCAATTTCCAGTATTTATAAGTAGTGATAACAATATGTTTTTCTTTATTTTTGTTATTATGCATGTAGTAATAGCAAATATTGGTGTTAATTCGGCATATGTTGGGTATATTCGAATTTGAACATAAGAATTGGGGATATTTTGAAAAAAATGTAGGTAATTAGCGTATTTGATATCATATAAGGGACAACCAGCTACGTACTAAGTAGTTTCGAGAAGACACAATTAATTTGTACAAATGTTATCGTATAAAAACTAACCGTAATCTTAAGTCGAGCTAATTAATACAAGCATTTCAACTATTTATTACGCAGTAAATAAAACAAGCACCCCAAAATCAGGAAAAGACCAATTCAGCAACATTCCACTCGACCTTGAGTTTGTGAATGTTGCGTCATAAGCGCACAAAAATTATGCGGAATCTTATACCGATATTGGGGGATAAATTGCTTGCATATCGACTACGCTACCGTTCAGCGGCGACCGAGCAAGGATGACGATTGGCTCAGGTACGCCGCTACTATCCTCATCCACCGCCCATGCTGCATGCGCTAGCATCTGCTGCTTGATGGGAAATACGTCCAAGGCGTGTGTTGGTCCTTAGTCCTCCGCCTCCTGCACGTCCACCACCGCCGCCACCACCTCCTCCTCCACCACCGCTGCCTCCTCCTCCTCCTCCACCCCAACCACTACTACGGCGATTATATCCATTATTGCCACCTAAGAATGGCGCGAGCAGCGTCCGAAAGCTTTGAGGACAAACATTATAAGAAAAACTCGATATGCTGACCTGAATAATAATAATACTTACAATTGCAAGACGAGGCTCCAGAGTCCAAAAAATATTTCAACCACTCGTTGCCAATCCCAGGGACGCTTTTCCCAGACGCGACCATCTAAAATCACAATATATTGTTAAAATTGGCCCAGAAGTTAACCATCAAACGCTGTTTTACTCACTACGGTCGATGTAGACCATGCTGCTATTTTAAAAACATGCAACTATTGATTGTCGTATGCCCTTATTGTTTATTTACACAAATAATTTGATCGACCATGACGTGTCTATAGAAGGTTCAAGCATTTCATTTTACTGTCAAGTTTCGATAAGTCGATATTTTGGTTTATGATAGTGTGGGTATTCCCCAATGTGAGTACGCAAGATATTATTCTGGAAAAGGCAATCGAAGTTATTAATCAGCATCTTGAGTTAATGTGTTAATTCAATCGATCTAATGGAATTTCTGATGTTACGTTTGATTAAATTATGACTAGTTTTTGGCCTTTAGTGGAAAATCAATAGCAGCTGTCTCATCAAAAGCTGCCCAAGCAGTAGTGTCTTTAAACACTGCTGCGAAAAACGTTAGCCTAATTTAATCCCATTATGACCTTCTTTGAAAAAGTATTCCTCGACACAATTATGTCTTGTCTCGAATTAATATAATAATCAACACAATTGAAAAGTTGATTTGTTTTTAGATTATGTTTAAATTAGTTTGCAACGCTAGATACCCCTATTATACACTGTGATATCATCATAATGCGATATATCGATAGTCAAATTGCAGTATCGATACATTGATGGCTTCACAGTTTCAGTCAAGTGCAAAAATATACAAGGTGCAATTTAGCCATAACAAAACTGCAAGGACGCTAACGGTGGCGTCTGAAGTTGCATGCCCAACGCAGTGGGAAATCAATCTGTAAATATTAATATATCAAACAAGGACTAAACAACAAAGGCATCGTGGAGCTAAAAGAGGCCTCAAGTACGGTCAGCTGCTACAAAAGGCTGAGGTAATTTCAAGTCTATCACAAATTGTGTACGAATATCTAATGCCTAATGCGTGTCTCTAACCAAGTTTACAGCCTGCGCCCACCACTGACTAACAACGTCATCATATACGTCTTGAATTCATTTAAGAACAGCAAAAACTGCTAACAATAATTCAAATTTTGAATTTTGTGGAACGAGTTGCACCTCCCACGCAGTTTTCTTCTTTTACGGCACACAAACTTTGAACATTACTTTTCATCACGTTGCGAGTTTCCGTTTTGGCGCAATGAAATTTTGTTTCCTTAAGGCTTAGCGTATTTCTGCCCACAATCCCCTAATTCTGATTTCAACTTCTTATACGACAAGCCGGCGTAAGACTCTCATATGTGCGAGGGGCGTGTGAAAAGTAAATGGCCTATTCAAAAAATGCTGCTAGAGTTTCAACTTATTTCTCGGTTTTTATGGCAATCCACTTGATTCAATGATCCTTTGAATTCTTAATGGCTTCCATATAATTAGATCTATCAAGTTTCTCACAATAGGTACATAAATACACTATTACAGCTGTCGCAAAGTGGATTTACTCATAAGGTGATGAATTCCGTATGATGTGTGGCGAGGGGCCCTATTTTAATAAACTCGCTCTGAAAGACGGATGCTAAAAAGAGATAGCAAACATTTTACGTTCTGCACTCTTCGTTTATTGTCTAAGCTGATAGAAAAGAAAATATAACGTAATAATTTAAAATAAATTATAATAGTTAAATTCATAATTAAACAAAGTTGTACAAGAATTTAAATAAAAAAAGGAGACAATGAAGGAAATCGTGCGCTACACAACCGATCTCGACGATTTTTATATTCAAACTGTCATAAATAAGGCCCCCTCGAAAGAGAGCAGCTGTGCTGGGTACGTCACCTTATAAGAAAATCCACCTGAACTGGAATTAATTACATGTTATTTATTTGCAATAGCTGTTCTTTATGAGTTCCCGCCAAAATGACATATGGTAACTTGGATACCTGCAATCAGCTGATGAATAATGCTAACAAAAAGAAAAACTGTTTGGGAGGCTAGAACGACTACTTTTCAAACGCCCCTCGTACATACATATGTATGTATGTATGTAGTTAAAAGAACTGGTTTACAATTTTTTTTTTGCACTTTGCCTTTGTCAACAAATCATTTACAGTTTAACTTGACCTTTGTGGCCAAACATATTTACATATAGTATGCACACACGTTTATGTACATACATATGTACATAGATATTGTATGTATGTATGGTGTGTGAATATGCCGTATCTGTATCAGTCACGGCTCGTTGCACGCTGCCTTTTTGGCAATCAACTCTTGCCGTTGTTGTTGTTGTTGCTGCTGCTGTTGCTATAGCTGCTGCTGCTCTGCGTACCGCATTGCCTGAATTTGGTCAGTAATCGGCAAACAACGGTCGCGTACGCATTTTTCTAGCTCGATTCGTATTTTATTTTTTCGTAATTTTTGTTGCTTTTGTTTTATATGCTGACATCATTTGTTTGCTGGTCAGTAGTTGTGTGCGCTGGTGTGTGTGTGTGTGTGTAGCATTTGTTTATCACGGCTACTGTTAACAAACGGTTCTCTGTTCCTGCTCTTTGTTCTCTCTCTCTCTCTCTATCGCCCCGTCAGTCGGTCTACCGTTATGCCTGGCACGGCCTAAAAAGCTCTTGTTGCACTAACGATCGCGCGCTTAGCGTGAACTGGAATCGAGTACGTGTAACGAGTCCGTGTAACGAGTACGTGTAACGGTTACCAAATACAAAGCTCGTCAGTTCAAGCTGCCGCCCGGCTCTCTTCTACAGCTTCTTTTTCTTGTCGCTATCTCCTTGTGCCTCAACAATGTATTCTGCGGGTAAATAAATTACAAACACGTGTACATACATTAAGACACGCATATGTACATCAATATGTACATATACATTTGAATTGTACATCATTCAGCAATAGCAAAATAAACATATTACATTTTCACATTTCCATATCCATTCAGCAATCATCACTTACATTCACATGCAAATTTCACTCAGTTCTTTGGTTTTATATTTTTAGAAATTTTGCTTTATTGTTGGGTTCTAGTGTAGGTGTATATTTATGTTTGTATGGCAAGTGTTTTTAATACATTCATAAAAATGCTTGACTTTGAAAATTCAAGAAAAAAGTTCCGAAGCACCGTTTTTGTAATTAATAATAAAATGCACATATATTTTAAAGAACATACATATAAGAATGTTTATATACATTTTTATTTTCTTCAAATAAAACAAGTGAGAACGTTGCAGTCGGACGTATCCGACGGCAGAATACTCTGTTCCCAGTCCGGTATAATTAGCTTATTTGTGGGTTCGGTGATGATTCTAGCTGTAGAGGTGTGGGATATGTATAGATTTGGCTCATTTGCGGGGAAGAAGGTGCGGAGGTCAAAAAATGGTTAATGCAGATTTGTCCAGGAACTCAACATTAGTCTGTATGCCAAATTTGATGACTCTAGCTATAAAACTGTAGAAGATATACCCCTGGGAAATACGTGTTTTAGGGTTAGCATTTGCCGATTGGTGGGGGAGGGCGTGGGTGTGGCAAGTATTTTTGGATGCAGATCTGTCAGGAATCTTAACATTAGTCTATATGCTAAATTTGGTGACTTTAGCTTTAATAATGTGGAAGATACAGGTTTTTGCCAAATTGTTGGGGATCTTGTCACTTTAAAAACTGAGGGTATACCAACATGTGTACCAAGTTTGGTTGCTTTAGCTTCAAGGGTGTGGAACAAATTGCATTTATACGGCCAGACGGAGATTTCGCAAACCCAATATACTCTTTAAACTCATAAAATAAAGAATATAAATAAAAATCTAATCTTATATTTGTTGGCAATCTAATGATGATCACACATTTGATTTCCAATAGATGTAATTCAAGTTCTAGCTATTTATTTATAGGTGTTATTTTTATTCTAGAGAAATTCGTTTATTTATTTGTTTTGGTTAAGAAACTGAAGTGTATGTGGCTCACTATATACATATGTATGTGTATCTACATATGCATATATCTTAAGAGGCATCTGTTGTATATTATTTTACTTTAATTTGTTCATCAATGACCCCCGAAATTCACTTAAGCTATACATCTGCATGAAGTCATCGTAATTGTATGACGGCACATACATATGCTCACTTTACACTGGTCTACATAAGCCGGAAATGGACCATCATCCATTTGGGATACCGGGCTTACCCCCATATATCATGCTTTCTGCTTGCTGGCAATTACATAATTGACCGCATTTTATTGACCCCCCCACTTGACAATGGTATCAGTATCGGTATCTGTATCAGTAGCTGACGTAGCGTCGTCTCTCTGATAACTGCGATTTCGTTTTCCAATTAGGTAGGGGCACAGTGGGCCAATTCATAATTAATTTTGATTTGTACAACAGCAGGTCTTATAAAAAATGCTCATCCTATATTTCCAACTTACATAATTTTTTAACAAAACATAGTATTATTCATTACTGAAAATAAATATTGTTGAATTTAAAATTTTTTGAAAAATCGTTAAGTTTGATAATTCACTTTTAATCGTAATTTACTTCTATGGTAATACATTAATGCAGCGTTTCCCAAAGTGTGGGTGGCGATCCGATACCGGGAGGTAGAAAAATTTTGGCGAAAAAAATGTTAAAGTTTTTACATCAGATGAACCAAAGACTACAATACTACAAGATGGGCAAAAATAATGGCATAAGGGCAGCTTCCATTTCGTAAAATAGATACCGCTCGAAGTAGGTATTCTTTGATTAAAATTTTTGAAACCTCATACTGAGACGCGGCTAAAAATTTTGGAAAATGCTGCATTAATTTATTAGTATTACTATAAGCCACAAAAATGTAAAGCATATTCTGGCTTGGTTCATTTATTGCTCCAAATTTCATATAATATATTCTTAAAAGTTTTGACTTGCAATCATGGCAAATGTTATTTCTTAACTTTGAGCTCTTATAATTTTGTTTTCGTTTCGTGACTGTCTATATGCGAACTTCTTAATTACAGGACCCACTGTGCCCATGTATGGCATTCAATTTGATTAGTAGTCGCACATTTAGCTTTTATCATTCGATTAGCCAAGGCTTTAATAATCATACCCCCATACCAAACTACACCATATGCATTAGTCGTATTTATAGATTTATAATATATTGTATGTATGTATGTACTTGTACGTGTTGCTCATCTTGTATAAGCTGGTGACTAATCCCTAATACTGTTTACAGTGCGCACCCACGACTACGATTATCCCGAATCGGAGATGGACGAGCGCGAGAGTCTCTACTTTGATACGATCTCGCTGGCCGATTCGGAGGCAGCGGCGGTAGCAGCGGCGCATCGCAAGTCGCTGTCACAATCGCGGAACACGATCTATCACTCGGCAGTTGATCTGGCCGGCGATGAGACGCGAAATAGTTTGCGACTGGGGAGCGGCGCCGCTGCGGAGCATATGCGGCTGGCCTGGCAGCCGGGCTATCGTCAGTCAACGGCGCTGGAGCATCTAAATGGTGCCAGCGGTGATCAGACGGATGCTGCCATTGCGGCACAGATACTGGCATTCCAAAATGGACGGGCACACCTGCCCACCGGCATTGGCGTTGGCATGGGCTCTAGAGGCGGCTATGGTCACAGTAGCGGTTCTGGTAGCGGTTTCGATGATGAGGTCTCTAGACGTCTATTAAGACAAAGTAGCACAGTTTCGAATAAAGATAAGAAATTGCCAATTACATACTCCCAGTGGAAATTGAGGGTAAACAACCAAAAACAACCTACGTTCAACGATAAACAAAATGCACAAAGCATTTTTCTACAGCAATGCAAAATGCCTCAATATATAAAAAAAAAACACATAAAACAAATGTCATAAACAGCTAATTTATTGCGCGCACTCTATTTTATATTACTCTACATATGTATGCATTTGTCATTCTCTGTTTCTCTCTGTCACTCTCATTGTCGCTCTCTTCATACGCACGAGCTCATGATCAGGTTAATTTCCATTGCTCTATTTACCATAGATCATCACATCAACACTATACAAACTCACTCATATTCTCTTACTTTTTACTCCCTGTTCCCACAAAATGGGTAAAAGGGGGTAATCATCTTTGTAAATGTATGTAACAGGCAGACATTTCCGACCCTAGAAAGTATATATATTCTTGATCAGTATCAAAAGAAATTTCGATTTGGAAATGTCGGTCCGTCCGTATGTATGAACGCGTGGATCTCAGCAACTATAAGAGCTAGAGACACCAAATTTGGAAAGTATAGCAGGAGCAGGTCAACTTTATTTTATATCCGAGATATTCCCCCCATCATCCCTTGTATTCGATAAAAAACCGTTTAACAGTAATAATTTATAAGATATAGCTTTGGGATTTGACATGTATAATACTTTAGTCAGTCTTAATCTACTGTCCAAATTTCAACTCGATCGGATAACAAACACGGAAGTTATTCAACAAACAAAATTCAGTACTGTAGAGCGTACGAAGATATGTTAGGAAATTGTAAAACTGGGTACAGGGGGTGTCGTAGTCGGGCATACTCGACTATAGCATTCTTACTTGTTTTTATTGGTTGCACTCACAACTTCGTTCGGCTTTAACCGCATCTACACATTAGTTCACATATAAAACTTAATGATTGCATTTTGCATAATTTAATTATTGATTTTAATGAACACAACACGCCCACGCAATTTTTCTTGCTGCCTACGTTTCTCACCGTTTTTTTTTTCTCTTTTTTCTCTCTTTTTCAATAGTTTGCTTGCGGGAATGGGTAATGGCAATTTTTTAGCATACATACATATGTATCTATAGCATATAATATACATACATAACTTGTAGATTAACTTATTTTAAGTATGTTAATCTAAATGATCAAGAGCGTCCAATACGCGGGGAAAATGCCTCTTTTAGTTTTAATTTTTTGTTAAAGAGAGCTCGCGATATTTGAATTTTTTGACCTTGAGATGCTTTTTTGTTATATTTTCGTTTTATACTCTTGCAGAGGGTATTCTAATCTTTTCACGAAATTCGTAACGCATTGAAGGACACGTTTTCGACCCCATAGGTTAGGTTGGGTTAGGTAGAACCAGTGACCACCAAGTGGTAGTCGCATATAGACCAGACAAATCCTTAGTGTCGAACCTATAAAGTATATAAATACTTGATCAGCATTCAAAGTCCGTCTGTCTGTATGTAAAACTTGGCATATGTAGAAGCTGTTGCAGGCAGTAATATTTACTGCCTACTTTATCTAATAACTACCATAGGAACAGTCGGCAGATAAATGAGTTGTATGAACAACTTTTTGTTTTTTTTTAAAGAGATATGTCGAAATAATTTATCAGTTTAAAATTTCTGTTAGTTCCTTAGATTGCAATTGGCAATCGGCTAAGAAAGGAGCTCTAATAACTTCTTGATTTTTCGAATTGCATGTTTTATAATATTTTTATATAGATTGATTAAAATCGAGTTGAGTTTTTGTATCAAAAACATTGCTTCAAGGCTATCTGTATATCTTCGGCACGCCGATGATATTTATCTTTTACTGTTTATTATGTTAAGCTTCTGTAAACAAAAAATTGGCCAAAACAGAAATGTGATATATTAATCTGACTCTTATCTGTAACCCATTCCCTTGCAGTTGTCCGATATAAACTTCTGTGTAAACTAAATATATAAAAAAGTGCAACTTTTCCTGAAAGTATCAAATTTGTATATGTAAGCAGAATCATTCTATACCCTTTAAATACAAAGATAAAAGGGAATAACAACAAGAAGTGAAATTTCTGATTCTACCGAGACGATCAAGTTATCTCCGTGTCTATAACCGATCTTGAGATTAAATTAGATGCACCAAATTTGAATGGGTCGTATATCATACGCAAATAATGTAGACTTTACATTTATGAAAGATATGATTTTTGTTAAACGTAACAAATTTTCCGATAAGAATCAATTGTCAGTACTGAAGAGCAGAGGAAACATACTAAATGAGTGAGTTTTAATCTGTTTTAAGGTACTTATAACCTGGGTACAGGGTATGCACCAGTCGAGTACTCTGAAATATACTTTGTTATGTTAATGCAGCTGAGCAAACGCATCTAATGTTGGTTGTGTTTCCAGCCACTCTGTTATCGTCCGGCGATTTCCCAGAAGGAGAATTATCAGTTTTACTTTGCTTTAAGGGATCGACGGGAGAACTTGCCCATCAGTTGGTTTTGTATAATTCAGCAAGTCGGTATAACAGCATGTTATGCTGCAAATTTCTTAAATCTCTATTTGCCGCAAAGAGCGATAATAGTAACAACATTGTGAGATACTATACTATAAGAGATAAAACAAATATATTTGTATTGCGGTGCTTTAAGGCGGTTGGGATAATTTTAGAATCTCGGCACTCGCACAACCTACACGCGCTTGGCATACACAGACTTTGTTATTATTTTGTTGTTGTTGTTTGTATTGTATATATTTTTGTATATGCTTAAAAGATTCTCAGTATAATGAATCCACACTAACTAATGTTTCAATCTTTTCCCGCAGACAAATCGACATTTCAACGATGGCATACGCAGCGTGGACTTTGTGCTGGCCTTTATGGGCAATAGTAAGGACGAGGGAGCGGCCTACAAGCGCAAGATCTTTGAGGAGAATCTAAAGCGCGAGGGACTGCAGTTGGAATACTCTGAAGAGCAATGGGTGCACTTTATCAAGGTGCATGCGCCGGTCGATGTACTGCAACGTTATGCAGAAATATTAAAGATCAAAATGCCACTAAATATATTACCAGGTCAGGAGCTAATAATCAATGATAACTCGCCGGAAACATCAAATATCAAAATGTCACAAAATAGTATATCAGGTCAGGAGCAAATAATGCCTGAACCCTCGCGTAAGAAAAGCCTATACTACTGCCTGTTCAGTACCCTGTTCAGTTCCGTGCAATTGAATACAGAACTATTTCCTGAACGCAAACCGCGTATCCATATGGAATTTGCGTGTAAATATCTGGATTTATATGACAAGGAGCATCCGAACTATTTCGATCCGAGCACACGCTATTCCATTATCAATTTTATTATGCAGCGGCAGCACTTTGAACAAGGCAAAGAGACATCTGACAATCGAGGCATCGAGAAGCTTGTTGAGGACGGTGCCTATTTGTGTGCCTACACGCTGCACGATGTGAGCGATATAAATCGATTCCTTATAAGCTTGTTCTGATGAACTTGTTCTCTTTAAAAATGCCCTTTATTTTAGAAAGATAGACGGGATAATCTGTTAAAGGAGTGGGCCAATATTTGCAAATGGAGGAAGTAAGAAGTTTGTTAAGTGCAAGATTCCTTTCTGATGTGCTCACACATTTCGTTGTTTCTTCAGACTGCAGCCGCTGGATCACATCAAGGACTATTTTGGGCCCAAAGTGGCGCTGTATTTTGCCTGGCTGGGCTTCTATACACAAATGTTAATACCGGTCAGCTTGCTGGGCATAGGCTGCTTTATGTACGGCCTTATCACGTGGAACAGTGATCCTATTAGCCAGGAAATTTGCAATGACAACAAAACGATAATGTGTCCACAGTGCGATCGAGGGTGCAACTTTTGGAGTCTCAACGAAACGTGCACATCCTCCAGGTTTAATTATTTGATAGACAACAAAATGACTCTGGTTTTTGCCTTTGTAATGGCCATTTGGGCTGTGATCTATTTGGAGCTGTGGAAGCGATACTCAGCGGGTTTGGTTCATCGTTGGGGCCTAACTGGTTTCAATCATCATGTTGAGCATCCGCGACCGGAATATTTGTCCAAGATAAGCAAGCTGACGAATGAAAAGACCACCTTGGATCCGGATGTGCCATTCTGGAGCACCAAGTTTCTGCCCAACTTTACCAGCTATAGCATCATGGTGTTGTTTGTAAGTGTTATGCGGATAAGACTATGTAATCAAGTTAGTATATTATATATGCCGTTTTTTGCTAGATCTGCATATCAGTGATTGCCGTTTCGGCGATTATAATCTATCGCATGGCACAGCGGGCCTCCAACAGCATCCTGGGTAATGAAAACACAATGACATACCAAATAATGGTGATGCCAATAACGGCGGGTATCCTTGATTTGATTGTTATCTCGATACTGGATATTCTCTATAGCTATCTGGCAGTTAGGCTGACCAATTACGAGTACTGCCGCACTCAGACCGAATACGACGAGAGCCTGACCATCAAAAACTATGTGTTCCAGTTTGTTAACTATTATTCATCGCTATTCTATATTGCGTTCTTGAAGGGCAAATTCGTTGGCTATCCATCGAAATACAATCGCATATTTAGCTTTCGCCAGGAGGAGTGCAATCCGGGTGGCTGCCTAATGGAGCTCTGCATGCAGCTCGTTATCATTATGGTGGGCAAGCAGGCGGTAAATGCGATCGTCGAGATGCTCGTACCCTATCTGATGCGTGCAGCTAAAGAGTTTAATCAGCAACATGGCTTTTTCCAGGAAGAGAGTGACAATAAATCGGTGACCTCCACTAATCAGATCACCGAAGATTATAATCTACAGCCCGCCGAGAATAACTCGCTGTACTCCGAATATTTGGAAATGGGTAATTATTCTTTAGTTTAATTTAAGAAGTAGCACATTTTATCAATGTCACGTATGCGTCAAATTAAATTCACAATCCCATTCTTTTATTCAGTGGTGCAGTACGGCTTTATAACGTTATTTAGCTTGGCATTTCCATTGGCGCCGCTGCTGGCGCTGATCAATAATGTGGTGGAGGTGCGCCTCGATGCCATCAAGATGCTACGCTTTATGCGCCGTCCTGTGGGAATGCGTGCTCGAGATATTGGCGTCTGGCACAACATTATGACCGTCGTAACTCACATTTCTGTCGCCTCTAGCGTGAGTATTTGCCGATATGTTTGTTATGTGAATACTAAATAACACTTTAATTTTTTGCTGCAGGCCATGATACTTGCATTTAGCACCAACTTTATACCGAAACTAGTCTACACAACTACCCATAATGATCCAGAGCTGAAAGGTTATTTAAACTTTACGATGGCTGCCTTTTATACCAAGGACTTTGAAACGGAATCGCTTCAGGCCGTTAGTGCCCTTGCCAATGTTACGCAGTGCTTTTATACCGAGTTTCGCAATGATCCCTGGAAAAGTGAACCCTATAAGCGACCCATGGTTTACTGGAAGATATTGACGGCCCGCCTAGCCTTCATTGTCGTCTATCAAGTATGCATTGTATAGTTAACTTGATTCATATGTTTGCCCTAATCTCGGTTTTTGAATTGCATTTGCAGAATATCATAACCATGCTGCAGGGTATTCTCCGCTGGGCTGTGCCCGACGTCTCCGCCCGCCTGCTCAAGCGCATCAAGCGCGAGAACTTCTTGTTGCGTGAGCACATCATTGACCATGAGAAAAAGCTGGCACAGGATTATGTACAGATGCAACAAGCAGCTGCTGGAACTGCACCAAAAACAGATCCCGAAGGGTCTCTGCGCCAGCGTCTAAATGGTAACGATGGAAATGGTGGCGATAATGCAACCACCTATGTCTGAGAGTATCCATGGTCAATGTGCATGCTCTCCCATGTTATTTGCCAGTGAAAAACAAGTGCATTTTAATTGTAAGCCTAGTGCGTTGAATTGGTTAGCGCTAGAATTATTTACATTTACAAAACATACAAATATAGCTTATATACTTTTGTATATAAATACAGCGTATACATATATATACATATATATTTTAAGAGCATATTTTGTTCATATTACAAAATGCCCTCAATTGTTGTTATTGTGTTTTGACTTTGTACTGTACTTAAGGATAGTAACCAATGTTTTTTGTAAATTGCATGTCAAATGCTCAAAAAATGCAACAGATTGAAAGGTTTTGTTTTTTTTTTTGGTTTTTGTCGGAGCAGCAGCGGCTCCAAGAGCAACGCAATTCCGAAAATATGCATGTATATTCTGAAATTATATATTTGTATGAATGCTGTTAAAGTTTGCGGCAAGTTGCACAATTTTAACAAATCTTAAAATGTATTGCCAAATAGAAAAGTGTTCGTAATAACCGTGACTGATGCAACAGACACTCGAAATTAGATACAAAAACAATACAATGTGTGTATTTTGTGCGTAGATATGTATATTTCAGCAGCCATATTTGTATCTTAAGTATACAGAATTGATTGAAGCTGATGTACGCACACAGATATATAAATTTATAGCATAGATCATTAGCTAAACCATGCACAGTTTTGGCAATTTTGTTGTTGCGCCGAATATATCAGAGTTTATATTTATATTGTATGCGATTGTTAAACTGCTTAATATACTACATGTCGAGAGTGCACAACAATTAGCTAATCCTACATACTAGTTAATTTCAATCAACTGAATCATTTGTACCTTATCGATACGAATATACAAAACCAAACTAATCAGATGTGCGTATGCCTAGCATAACAAATACATATTTATGTATATTAAAACACTAATAAACAATCCAATGTACCTTACAATATACACAAGCATACATAAGTATATATAATATCTATATATATTGAATTCATGTCAGTTAGTTCCCCTCGTTAATACAGTTTTGTTTTGTTTTTTGTATCCCTTCCCTTTCGCCAAGCACCACCCATTGCATAATATTTTATACAACAACAAATGTAATTACAATTACGATACGAAAAATAGTATATTTTATTATTTTGATAAATATATTTATATACAAGAGATGTGCAGAATGCTCTGATGTAAATTTACATAGTTAGCATTGTTAACATTTTACAAAACAGACTAAAAAACTATTACCAAATACGAGATGCAAATAAAACTAACTTAAGAAATTGTAAGAAAAAAAAACAAACATAATTTCTAAAATTATGACTTGAATCAAAGATAATAAAGTGTAATATGTAAATGGAATGTAATATGTATTAGTTCTGTGTAGAGAGCGTAGAACATCTGCTCTGTCAATGCCCCACACTTAGCAGGAGGAGGTTCCAACACCTGGGACACTATAGTTTTGATACCCTATCGGACGTTTCCGAGGTTGGGATACATAATATCCTCAAATTCCTCAACTCTTCAAATTGGTTTAAAGGGGAACTCAACGTTTAAAAGACGTCATGTGGTACCACAATGGGCCAGCTTTTGGCCCAAGTGTGGAGTGGGCTAACGCTAGTTTTTCCCCTGCTCCAGCCACCGAAACCTAACCTAACCTAGTTCTGTGTATATGTTGGAAAGCTCACGTTATAATCAAACAAGACAGGTTCTTTATAAGTTCTAGTGGATTCTACGAAGTGAGATCTTCATATACGACTCGGGTAGATTGTAAGCCATGGAAGTGAGAAGATTCTTTACGATCTCATCTAAGTGAATCAAGAAATTTACCCATTAACTGAACATGAACAATGAGGTATTGTTTTTTCATGTTTAGATATGAATATGCTATATGGATAATGTTTATGAACTAAAGAGAGAATACATAAGATCAAAAGAAGTAATAAATTGTATTTTTAGGGTCATTCGCTCAAATATGTATATATTAACGTTTCCTTTATAAGCGTTAAAGGTTGTATTCTACCACATGACTGGTAGAGCTTGGCTTTTTGAAGACAATCCCAAATAGTAGACTTACCATTGTATTGTGCTGATTGCGATTTGTAGAACACATGGGTTAGCCTAGAAGGTAGTTGAGTAAATACCAGTATATAGTACGTAAATTAAGACCATGATCTATTTATGCTTAAGTGCTATAGGTCAGTATTGCGGAGCCGGAAACTGAACTAGTATAGAAAGAGTACTGCTTCTCTCGACATATTGAATGCCGATGGTGGGAATTCAATTGGAACAGAATTTGAGGCGGCTTGTAGGCAATTGGAGGCGACACCCACTAAAACAATTGAAGCAAATCAAGCTGACACAGCATGATCCAGTTTTGAGTGCAAGTGCCAGCTCCAAGATCAGCTAGCGTGATGGTGCTAATCCAAATCGCCTGTAACTAAATTGAAATGCAAGCCCGACTGCCCACCCATCCCCAGCCCATGTCCCCCAGCTCAGTCACTTGTCTATGGCCAGTTGAGCAGTTGCCCGGCATTGATGTCAACTTTTGTAGGGGCTTAGTATTAAATCTGTCGGCGTGACGCTTGAATGGTACTATTTGTATAAGCTGCAGCTGCCTTAGCGCACTTAGCATAACAAAAAGAAAATAACAAAAAATTCATCAACTTTGAACCGCATTTGCGTCAATCCCCTTGCTCATCAGCTAGAAAAAATGAGCTCCAGTTCTGTAAGTAGACAATATCTTTGAACTGTCTGTGGCAAGCAGCTTGACCAGTTAGTTCGACTAACTGTTATAACTACTTATAGTATCAGCTAATCCCCAACTATATATTTTGATCTCGTTTCAATCTATAGCCCAAATTCATCAAGCAACTGAGCGCATCGGAGCGTAAAGACTTTTTCGATTCCTTTGATGTCGTTTTCTGTGATTGTGATGGTTTGTAATAGTTGATAACACAGGGTAGGTCTGTTCCGGTTTTCACATTCGACAAGAGTTTAAAAATATTAATGTAAAGATCAATTTGTATCAGATTTGTATTCTGTGTGGCCTGCAATCCAATTCTTAACCAAAAAATGGTTTTGAAAACAGAATTATATTAAATGTGTAAACATTTTTCCAGGCGAATTTCATCGTGAGATAAGCTCTTTCATTTGATTTTACGGGTACTCTAAGATCGACGTGTTCATACGGACAGACGGACAAGAATATATGTATATACTTTAAACCGTCGGAGATGTCTCCTTCTGCCTGTTACATGCACAGATTTAGTACCCCCTTTTACCCATTTTATGGGTACAGGAAGACAATAGTGCGTAATTTTTTGAGTTTTTAAAAGATTACAAGTTTCGCGTTTGCGATATGACATTTTCTTAATATGGTTCTTCTTATTTTGCAAGTTATTGCAAATTTCCTCAATACAATACAAGAATTGATAAAAACCGGTTTTGAGCTCATAAATATTGTAGAATATTGTTATGAAAGTTTTATAACACGTTTGATAAAGATTTCTCTTAAGCGTGCTATTATGCTTGTTGTAGGAATAGGGAGGGGGCGAGGGCGAGAGCGAGTGGGTTAAATGCCTTCTCAGTCCAGATAATATTTGCCAAATCTTCTGCAGGTGTCGTGTGGTATACACTGCGTGACTTTATACCCGGTTCGGGGCAGGCAATTGCGGATCTGCAACGCCGGGGCAAGCAGGTAACCTTTGTGACCAACAACAGCATCAACTCCGTGGAGGAGCACTTGCAAAAGTTTGCTAATCAGGCGCAGCTAAAAATAGACAAGGTAAATATAACCAACAATGGCTAGAGGAGTTTGACCCAAGGGCCTGTTCCAAGCAGCAACAGATTATACATCCGGCGCAGACCATCTGTAATCATCTAAAGTCCATTGGCTTTGAGGGGCTTATCTACTGCCTGGCCACGCCGCCCTTCAAGCAGCTGTTGCTGGATGCGGGCTTCCATTTGACCCAGGAGGTAAGTTAGCTTATGGTTTGAACAAACTTGTCTCAAATGGTTTTATACCCAACTCAGCGGGAGGGCTGCCTGATTGAAAGCCTTGGAGATCTGCATAGGGCCATCTACGGCTCGGAGTCCGTGCAAGCCGTCATCATCGATGTTGACTTTAATCTGACTGCTGCCAAGCTGATGCGCGCCCATGTCCAGCTTAAGGATCCTAATTGCCTGTTCTTGGCCGGTGCTGCCGATTCGCTAATACCCTTCGGCAATGGCAACATCATAGGTGAGTCCTGGCTTAGTTTATGCTGTGAAATCTAATCATAATGAGTGTCTAGGACCTGGCGCCTTTATTGATGTTGTTGGCCAGTCCAGTGGACGCCAGCCCACGGTGCTGGGCAAACCGGGTGAGGCACTGCGTCAGCTATTGCACGAGCGACATGCCCGCATCCCAGCCAGTCGAGTGCTCTTCGTCGGCGACAGCCTGGCCAGTGATATTGGCTTTGCGCGCGCCAGCGGCTATCAGACCCTGCTGGTCTTGACAGGCGGCAGCAGCGCCGCGGATGTAGCCAGCCTGCCCCCCGACCACGCCCATTTGCCCGATTATGTGAGTGATTGTCTGGGCGATCTGTGCGACGAGCTGGTGGAGTAACTAGCTCTAATCCCATTGGGGCAAGGGTTATTAAGAAACCCAAATATTTTGAAAGATATGATAAATAATCAATTGAATATGTTCACAAATATAAATAAGTTTATTGACCCTTATTATTAATAGTGATTATTAATTTTCAACTTTGCTTCCTTGGAAAGCGAACTTTCCGACAGTTTATTAGGTTGAAAACATCGATCTAAGAGACTTAAGTGCTTAATTTGATATGTAGGCTACCTCTATCAGATCTCAGACTTAGAAATATCTAAGTTTGTATAGCTACTTTTCAACTTTTCTTCCTTAGAAAGCGAACTTTCCGACAGTTTATTAGGTTGAAAACATCGATCTAAGAGACTTAAATCCTTTTTTTGATATGTAGGATACCTCTATCAGATCTCAGAGTTAGAAATATCCAAGTTTGTATAACTATGGGGTCTTGAATGCCTTGAGTAAATCAAGTATATTTCAAATGCCAAAAGTGGGTCAAGGTCAAATTCGTAAATTAAAATTTTCTTATCAGTTTCAAATTAATTTTCAGAACTCTTATTCTGAAAATCATTCAACGTGTGGCTCACAGAATTAGGAAAATCTTTACAAACGGGCAGAAAAATGGGTATCAAGGAAAATAAAACTAGCTCGGAAAATAAAACGCAATGGCTACGGTTAGGTTGTGCGGCGAGAGCTTCAACGAAGCCATATACATATAATAACAAATTGCATATGTAGCATAATTTACTCTTTGACAAATAGGAATATATATATATGTTTATAAATAATTGTTCATTCCAAGCCCGTTCTTATGTCATATGTGTGTACGGACTATATAACAGACACTAGACATGTGCCCTGGGCGTCATTTCTCCAAATAACTGAACAAAATCGGCCATGCTGTCGGCGTAATAGTCCGGCAGCTGTTCTGGCAAGATCTCTGCCTGGAGTTGTTCCAATGTGCAACCGCCGGAGAGTACAAGGAGTGTTTGAAATCCACACAGGCGACCAAAGCGCACATCCTGGGCAAGCATATCACCGACCATGAGCACACGATTGGGCACACTCACATTGTTCTGCTGGCAGAGTAATTTGCCCAGCTCGCGTCCTGGCTTGCCCAGAATTGTGGGCTGTTTACCGCTTGCCTCGATAAGGATCGTGGAAAACGGTCCAGGTCCAATGATGCTGTTACTCTTGTTTAACGGCAGCATATTGTCTGTGGCGCCGACAAGCAGCAGGCAATCAGGATGACGCAAATAGTTATGGGCGCGCAACAGCTTCGTGGATGTAAGATTGAAGTCTACATCGATAATGACAGCGCGCACAGGCTCCTTGTCAAAAATGTTGCGCACCAAATCGTGGAAATTGTCCTCAATGAAATTGTTGGGCTGACAAGGAGAGAAATTTTGGTATTAGAAAGTGTTAATTGCTGATTATTTTTAGACATACGCCATCAAGGAGCTGAAAGCCCGCCTCGCGCAGCTGCGATTTGAACAGCGGCGCGGCTATAATGTATATAAGTCCATCAAAGTGAATACTGTTCAAATAATGGATTGTCGTTTGGGCCGGATGCGAGATCTGCTGTGGCGTCACCTGCATGCCCAGCTGGCCAAAACGCTGCACAGTTGTGGCCACAGTGCGCACGCTGTTGTTGGTAACAAATGTGAACTGCTTGCCGGCACGCTCCAGTGCAGTAATGCCGTCAGCGGCATTGGGTATATTTTGATCCAAGTTCCAAACAACACCATCGATGTCACTGTAAACACGATCAAAGGACTCTACAAAGCGGCGTCGCTCCTCCCCGCTTAGCTGTAGAATATGACGCGGTCTCAATTCCACCTATCCAAATAAATCGATTAGATTGTGACAATGCAATAACTCCAGTTACATACGCTGCTATTTGCCATGTTTTTGCTGCTTCTTCTGTTAACGCTGCCGCTGCCGCTGCTCGAGGTTATCGATGGAACGTACGCTAGTCAACTAATATGACAATCTCGACTACCGCATCATAAAAACAAAAACCGTACCATAGAAAAGCAAGAAAGAATAGCCTATATTCGCCGACGCCGATGATTTAATACCCTCGTAAAATAACAACTTATAAACAAAACAGAATGACGTACTAGACACATCTGATATTCTTATGCACATATTTACACGCGTACAGAAAGAAATACATACATATGTATGCGTCAAGCAGTTTAGCGGTAGTGTAAGCAAGCAGAGATGATTACTGCTTGGCAATACAAAAATAGTCATTCATGAGACTTCGCTGTTTAAAGCTTAGAATGTTTACTGTGACTCATGAATCATCATCGGTTCCTACTTGATATAGTCTCAATATGGACATGGCCAGGTCGGCTCGACGGCTTATGCTATTAGGGTAATGTAATGGGTGACAAAATGATCATACCCTCTGTAAGTGTAGTCAAATTAGCACTTTCCATCGGCAATTAAAGATACGGACGAAGATGACTGTGCTCGACTTTCTCATTATGAATACAAAATAAAATACTATCGGTTACATTTAGGCTCTGGCTTAGGTTAGCTCTCTATCTCTCTCTCTTTCTATCTGTTTGTTTTTAGCTCTCCCAGATCTATTATTTTCACCCACAACAATGACGGAATAATATATGGTGGTGCAATGCATGTACCTCGGTACCAGTTGTTTAGTGCTAGTGAGCGCGAAAGAGATAGCAGCAACTTTTGAGGCAGCACTTTTTACAATCACAACAATCTAGATATAGTATTTTGAAATTCTGTCCACACTCTTGTAATCTTCAGTTCAAACTACTACATTGTTATCACTGGATTAACGAGTGAACCATATGTACTATCTATTGTACACTTTGGAGAGGGTATTATGATTTTGTCACGAAATGTGCACCGCATCTACCCCATAATATGTATGCATGTAATCTTGATAGATATAGCTCGCTGCTTCTATGCAAACTAGTCTCTAAGTTTCAAATTATCTTGATGAAACTTGACACAGATTCTGTTTGTTGTATACAGTACACAATATGCCGATACACACGGCATCAAAAAAAACTATGATCGACGGATATTTTCGCATTACATTTTATGCTGACGTGCTTCAAACATGATTGGGAAGTTTTTCAGTTTGAAGGATTGCAATCAAATGGCTGCTGGTGACCGCGGCTAATTTGCTATGATTCTTTGAGCGAAAAATGGTATTTGCAGTAGATTTTTATCGCAGAAACAACTCAATGATACAGATCTGACAGCTAAAAACGAGAGAAATTGGTCATACTTGAATAAAACTCAATTGTGCGACAACCGATCAGTGATTTAACTGGAAATGATATTAATAGTTGACTGAGCGGGAAGGAAAGTATTGTATTTATAGCACATGTGTCACATACTCATATCTGAATACTATATATAAAATACACACCAGGGGTAAATTATGATAACCATTTGATTGTTGATGTTTACATACATTCGAGTATTTCTTGGAATTTGCAAAACAAAAAATAACAATCAGACAAATCAGCAAATTTTGATTATAGTACATACGCGATAAAATAATAACTAACCACCATGATATGGTAGTTTGTTTAATAGAAATTCATATTCTCTGGGTCTATATACAGGGTTAACTGTTATTTATTTGTAGACATGTGTACTTCTTTATATTATAACTACAATACAACTAATGTGTGTATATGCTTAACAACTAATTTGACCTATCAACTACAACCAAACAATAAAAAAAAAATGAGAAAAAAAAAGGAAACTAGGCCAATTTTAATGCCAATGTGAGTGCTTTCTGTAATACTTAGTAGACATAGTACATATATATGAGAAATAAATATCGAGCATGTGTATGCAAAAAAAAAAAAAAGAGAACATTTTCAACATCACAAGTGTAGTGGTTAGAAAGTTCAATAGTTAAACATAAATAAAAATGTATATATTAATAATATCCATTTAAAAACGTGTTTTTTTCTGGATTTCTCTTCTTCTTTTTGTTGTTGTGGAATTGAATATTGTGAGTAATCACGTTAATTTGTTGAATAAAAATACGAATACTTTTCAAAGCGAATTTGTAGGACAACAGATGCTGGCTTGGCTGCTTCATACAACAGCATACAAAGATTGGAAGATGCCGGCGTTATTCGTTCTCCTGCTGCTGCAGCAGCGATGAAATCTCCTGAAACTTGTGGCGAAAATCTACGCTGCTCTCGCTGATCACTGACAGACTCGATGAAGGATCCTGGATGAAAAGCATTTGATGCGTTTATTTCTCTGTCTGTCTGGTGTCTGCACAGACAGCTCTCTGGACTACTTACCAGTATGTCGCGCGTGGCATCAAAATCATCCAGATGGCCCAATAGGCTGGTCAGCGAAAAGTCATTGATGTTATCCTCCAGCCATCGTGCATTGGACGTGGAGTCGCGCAACAAATGCATTGGACTGACGCTGCCATTGAAAAAGTTGTGTGCTGCGCAGCAATAGATATCAAGATGTACAATTAGAGAGAGATGCATATACATATATTTATATTCAGGCTTGTTCTAGCTTCCACTGTCGGCAGGAAATGTTTCAAATCTCAGTTCTGACAGGATTTAGTTTGCCTTTGAGCTAGGATTGAATTCAGATGGGATTCAATTCACTAGAAATAGAAGTAGGAACAAGTCTGATAGTATAACTTGCTTAGTTTCATTGAATTATATTGCTTCTATACTAAAAAAGCGTATTCGTATATGGAAATTAAAGCAAATCTGCACTTGCCGTTCACGGTTGTGACACTAAGGAGAATTGCAAGTTCAAATGCTTTCAAGAGGGCTAAAGTTGCTAAGCAAATTATACTATAGATGCTAGAGTTTGGTAGCTCACTGGTGCTCTCGTCCTGGGCGCCTTCTGGCAATGTGGTGCTTGTGTCGGGCAGCGCTGTATCTTCCTCAACGGAGTCCAAATTTGGCATGTCCAGGCCACCGATGACGGCGCAGTTGCTGTTGTTGATAAGCTCGCTCTCCGACTGCTGCGGGGTAACTGTGCTGATGATGGAGGTGGCTTTGGGAGATACAGGCATGGCCAATTCAGCGCTTGTGTGGCTGCCGGTGCTGCTGATCCGTTCGATGGGCACAAAGAGGCCGTTTTGCGCACTGCTCAGCCGCAGCAGATCAAAAGGCTGACCCATTTCGGACGTTGTCGGCAAAATGCAACGTTGCACCAGCACTTGGCGTGAAAATCTCTGGCGCGTAAGCTGCAAACAATTTAAAGAAATACAAATAGAAACATAACAAACAAGAAAGATCGAATATCTTCGGAGTACTCTTGAATACTCTTGCAGCAATGTTTTCTATACAAAAACTCATTTTTCAAATAATTGTATATATGGCAGCTATTAAAAATGTTAATCCGATGGGATTTAGCTTAGTTCTTTAACATCTAAGGAGCATAACATATCTTAGAATTGAAGAACATATAATTTTCTTATACAACTCAATATTCTATCACCTCTGTTAAGTTGGCAGGACCAACTAGGAACAAAAAATCCGAACTAAACGATCCGAATTTTCTCGGGATATGCAAACTGCGGAAATTTTAAGTTCTTTTTTGTTGGCAATCGTTAGCGAATGAAAAGCGGATAACTTTGGTGAATTTTTTTGCTCCTGCTTTATGTTAAGTTGGCGGAACCCAATTTTCGCGGGAAATGTGAAGTTCGAGAGTTGTTTTTGTGGCAATCAGCGGTTTTTTATGTGCCGGTGCGGATTTATGTTCTCCTGGTTGGTCCGGCCAACTTAACAGAGGTATTATATCGACAATTTCTATGATATACATGATTTGGTAAGACATTAAATCCAGTCGGTACCTGCCTACAGAAAACGAAAGAAAGAGACAGACGGACATCGCTAAATCTGCTAGGAATATTTATATATGTAAAGTGTGGGCCAATGCGTTATACATATCGTGACAATATTATAAAAACCTTTGCAAGAGTATACAATTTAATTTAGGGTCATCGTCTGAACTCACCTTTGACAATTGACGCACAGGATCAATAATATTTCCCATGGGCCGGCGCAGTGGAAGCATGGGCGTGCGAAAGACGGTCTCGGTGCCATCTGGTGCTGTTACAGCGCCTGATGCAGCTCCAGCTGCACCATTTGCCAGACTGTTGAGCCACTGTGCCTTAGTGATTAAATCACGCTTTCGATCACAACTGTGGCCACAGTTGCACTGGCGCTTACGGACACGCTCGCTTAGATTGGCAACCAGCAGTAGATGCTTCAGCTTGTTGCTAACCGTTGCTGTTGTGATGGCCTTGACGCGTTCCACGCTATCACAGTCGTTGGTATTGTAGGGCATCGATGTTGAGGAAGAGGAGGTGGTGCTGGTGGTGGTGGTGGTAGTGGTGCTGCCGCTGCTGGTGGAGGCGCTGACGGCCGTCGAGCTACTTGCTGCACTCAACTCTGTATCGTACCAATAATAGTCGAGCTCCAGCTTGGCGTCTTGACCCAGCACCACATACAAATCGCCAATGGTCAGGTCCGCTGAATTGGACGTCGTCCAACCCTTGCGAATGCGCTTGATGACATCATCGCTGAGCAGCGGCTTGAAATTACGCGCAGCATTTGCCCTGGCGCTTTTCCCTCCGCCAGCGCCAGGCTTAGCACGTGTTGGCGCTGGAGCTGGCGGTGGCGGCGGTGCTGCTGCCGCTGGTGGTGGTGCTGCGACTGTTGTTGGATTGCTGCTGGCGTTACTAGTGCCTGCTGTGTTGTCCGCTTTTGGTTCACCAGTGATCGTCTGGCCGAGCAGCTCATTAATCTCCTCGCTCAGCTCATCGCCGCTGCTGCTTTTTGCCTTTACAGAATTAATGCCCTCGGGTGCCGGCTCATCTGCCGTCTTCTCAATCGCCGCATTGCTCTGCGGCTTTTGCTTTTTTGCCTCAGGCGAGCGTTTCTCTGAGCCGCTCTCGGTACGCGCCCGCTTAGCGCTGGCAGCAGCCGCAGCTGCCGTACTCTCCAGCGTTTCGCTGCGCACTTTAACGCCCAAACGCTCCTCATAAGCGGATAGGCTAACGTTGACGCTGCTCAAATAAGCTGTTATGCTTACAAGCGGCCGATGTATGGCTACGCCGGGCTTGGGCATAAAGCAAAGTCCCGGCTCTAGCAAAGGCTCGGGCGGCGGCTCACTGCCGCTGGCCACCATTTGTTCTTCCGCTAGGCGTGCATCGGCGCTGCGCCATTTGTACTGAAATATTTTGATAAAGCTTATCAGCTTCTTGTGCAGCGGCACAATCACGCGTCCGCGTGGATTCTGTGCCAGCGCCTGCACACGTCCAAATGCCTCCATATTGGCGGGGCTCACCAATACTTCAATTTTACTGGGCAAACGTATGTCCTCCAGTGTATCTGTACATGACAAAAGATTAGCCTCTATTCTGTTTATTTTCAGGCAATTTCGACTCACCATCGAGCTGATTGAGACGACGCAGTGCCTTGCAGGAGGGCGTCTTGATGCGTATGTTTTTGCCCTTGCAGCGCACGATAATGTGCCCCTGATAGATAAGCTGCTTCAGCTTCATGAAATGCTTCTCCGTAAGAAACTGCAGCTTGCGACGCATTTCGCCATAGTTAACCAGCGTGTACAGCTCCTGGGCGACCTTCTTTAGCTCTATAAAGACAGCATAGAATAATTACAATAAGAGTTATTCTAACTCGAACTTCTCTAAGTGGAATTTTCCTTTATCTCGATTAAACAACTGAAAATTTGGTTGCTTGTTAACGAATGGAATGCGATTATAATGCATTACTTAATTGGTTGTCTCAATTAGATCTAAGTTTTAAATTACTAATTACTATTATATATTAGAATAGGGGAGTATAGAACATTGGATAATGAGGCTTGAACCACACATTTTCCAGTCGGTGATGAACAAGTTTCTTATACAAAAACAGAATTGTCGACCGATCATTCCTATGGCAGCTATATGTTATAGTGGTCTGAACTGGTCGGTTCCAACATATGTTCTTCCTGCAGCAAAAAGAAGGATCTCTGCCAAGTTTCATTACGATAGTTTTAAAACTGAGAGACTAATTCGCATAGAAACAGACGGACATCGCTATATCGACTCGGTTAGTCATGCTGATTCAGAATATACATACATATGTATATTCTTTGTTGGGTCGTAAACGTCTCCTTCACATTTTGAGACAAAATTTTAATAACCTCTGCTTGGGCATAACAAGCACAGATTTTTCTAAGTGGTTCTTAATGCCAGCTGCAACATTTTATTAGACAAAATCACAGGCCAGACAAGAAGATCGCTGGCGCCACGAATCATTCGGAATTGTTGTTGCTTTGTTTTACGGAATAGGCAAGGAAAGAGAAGTAAAAGTCAAAATGGCGAGATTGCGGGTACTGCGTATAGATCTTGGGCGCCACTGATTTATAATAATTTCAAGCCATCCTCTCTTTTCTTTCTAAGTAATGCCAAGTTCGCGGAAAAACACAATGAGTTCCTAACGGACTTATTTTGTTTTTGTAACGTCTACAACGCGGAAACAAGTTGGGAATGTTTTTTGAATGCAATTTGGAAGTATGTACACCCAAAATGCTATTTATCAGTGTAGGCAAGCTTAAGAATGCTTCATTAGGAGCGTCAAGAGGATTATAAAATTGTTAGTAGTAGTTTAAAATGTTTTCTCGAAATTTGTTGTGTTCATTCGAGTTAGAGAAGCTCCACTGTAGATGGTTAAACGATTGATATTGAATTGTGAACGCTTACCATCCGAATATCGAACATATTTGCTTATTTTGTGATATGTTTGATAGTAATGCTGGCGAACTTGATCCTTGCTCTTGAAGCTGTAGTCGACGCTCGTATTGCGACGCTTCAGTTTGTTATTTATGCAATTGGACACCGCCTCGAAATCCTTGCCAAACTCATTAAGCGCATCAAAGAAATAGTTGCGCTCCAGATTGGTCCAGGTCGTCTTGTTGGCAGCGCGCATCTGTGAGGGCGTCTTCTGTGCCGCCTTCTCCTCCTTCTTGTTATGCTCACGCTCTGTGGGCGGCGGCGTCATTGGGCGCGACAAATCCAGCTTCATTTTTTGTATGACCCGTGCGCTGGCCCGCGTGCCCGGACAATTCTGCGTTGTTACCGAACCCAACAGCTCCTCAGGCTCAGCAGCAGCGACGGCGGCTGCCGCTGCAGCTGCAGCGGCTGCCAGCTTAAACTGCACACCTTTGCCATTGTGTGTGGCTGTGGTTGTGGTTGTGGGTGTGGTTGTGGCTGTTGTTGTTGTTGTAGTTGTGGATGCCTCGGCGACAACAATAGCAGCAGACTCGGCCGTTGACTTGACATTCTTACACATGCTGTTGCCGTCTTCCATTTTATGCCACTGGCTCTGGCTACCCCCCTGCGGCAAGCCAACAAGCTGAAATATATGTGGCAACAATTTATAATAACTGTAGATCACAGATCGCGCCACACAAATTCTAGATAAAAAGCAACAAAGTAGAAAACTTTGCACGACGCCAGCAAAAAAATGGCGCTCGCGAGTGGATCTAACGTTACTTTCTGCGTCGTTACATTTAGACTAGATTGTGTTGTTGTTTTTTGTTATGGCACTTGTTGATTTCCACTTTATTATGTACTTACCCAAAGTGTAGTAATTAATTAATTTGCGTATGTTTTGTTGTCGTTTTTGGTTCTATTATTAAAGTTGTACCGAATCATCGTTCAGACTTAGTTCGATTGAACTAATCTTTATAGTGAACGAATGAACTAAATCATATGGTTCATTCGAGTCACTTGAATCCCAAAATCGTTCACAACACAAAACAATGACGCATTACCAACCCAGCTGGCGGCCTTTACTGTAGACAGTCAGAGTCAAAAATTTTGGACCGTGTCTAATGTAAATTAAAGTTTTGCTCGGACTACAGTGTGAACCAGTTATGACGTAGCAAAAATACATCTATGTCGGCAGAGGAGATAAAACGTTTTGTAATATTCAAAATTGGTCGAAATGGGAACGCAAAATGGCCCGAATGACTGACTAGAATGGAAGATTAATTCAGTGAAAATTAAAGTACGACTAAAAATCAGTGACTTAACTAGAAAGTGCAAGTTCTTAGCAGGTTCTTTTTTCTTACGTTGCTGATTTTGCGTAAAGGCACTGATTCTGCGCATGAATGAACAAGAACAGATTCCGACATACATATGTATGTACAACAGCGACAGTTTTATTGGTTTTATTTGCAAAAGTTGCCTGGAATTTAAATTGTATAGCTTAAGATAATATAAGGCTATTTAAGTTTATGTTTTTTCATTAATTTCATGTTCATATTATGTTTAAGCAACAAATTATCGCTATCCGATAAAGCTTATTTATTTTAAGCCTCTGCCTTAATTTCAATTTAGTATTTATCAAAATAATTACTTGCATTCTTAATAATTTCTTGAGGAAAACTAAAATGCAATATAAATAGTATATCGTTGACGTCACAAAAACAGCTGACTCGTTCTCCGAAATAACGGAGCACACCATGACGTAATCTGTAAAATAGGTTTATGGACTTATGCGACATGTTACGTTATGTGTGTATCCCAATAACTACGAGAAATTTGTATTATATTTGTATTAAGATTTACAGAACGAGTTAACTGATGGTTTCACAACAAATTTAAGAAGCAACAGCCATAATTTGTAAGAAAAGAATCAAACAGCTGGAATGCCACGAAACCCGCTTTATCGATTAACAAAAGAAATTTCAACTCTGTGCAGCCACGACTGAATGGTGTGGTGAGTTTGTAATTTGAAAACTGCAGCTCAAGTAAAACGCAATCCATGTAACAAATTTTATTTTATTTGGCTTAAAAGTATGAAAAAAAAAATGTTATTGTGTATGTGTGCATCACAAATAAATACCGAGTAATACTAGAACTAAAACTACGGCAACGAGTATAGCAATGAGCATTATCTTTTTCTGCAATATAACGAAAAATATAATAAAATGTTTTTATTATTGAGGTAATAAATAGATTTGCCATCACAATTAATACAATAATCAGAGATACAAATTTCTTACCTTTCGCGCCTTCTGCCGATATTCCTTGGCCTTGTCCAGCTCATTGGCGCCCTTGTCTGTGTAGAGCGTTGCCTGGTTCGCATGGAACTCCACCCGTTGTATCGTCTCGCTCTGTTCCATGACGAGCGTTTGGATGCGCATAAATAGTGCATGGACATCTTCAATGGATTTTTCCAGCTTACGCAGCTCGTTAAACCGATCCATAAGATCGCGCAGCGTCTGACGTTCTTTCTCCGTCTCTTGCAGAATCTAAATGAACTTGTCAAACTCAGGTTAGATAAGGTTTAAAAACGTCTATAACTAACTACTCACATTGTCTACAAATAGTTTTGTAGATTTCGTTTCGAGTAGCAGTTCAATTTCTTGTTCACTGGCCTCCGAATGGACTATACGAATATAAAATATTCATTTGTTACGACTTTATAAAAATATATATTCCAATTATACTCACTGATTTTTGAATGCATGCGCAGATTTTTCTTCACTTTCGTTTCATAGTTTTGCAAAAATTGTTCGTTCTTTTGCCATAGATTGATATAGGTCTGGTGCAGGCCATAAAACAAAGTACGTTTCATTCGCGCCTCCAGACTATAATCAGTCTCTGGGGGCAAATTTGCCTTAAAGTCCTTAAAACGGATCATTAGCTGATTGCCTAGGCGCAGGTTCTTATTGTGCAGCTCATCCATTTCGTTCTCTGTATAAACCGTAAGTGTTCAGTTATATTTCATTTTAATGCATATTTGAATTTCATGTGTAGACTGTACCTACCACAAAAGGTGCGCAGATTGATTGTCTGGGACATCCGATTCATGGTCTCCAGATTTGCGGCAATTTGCGACAGTTGGTACCTTATTTCCGAATACTGTAATAAGTGTTCAAAAAAAAAACGATATAATAAATAATATAATAAACAATACACTGCAACAAATCTCATTTATTATTTAGGGGGGTCGCTTAATCTGTATAATATTTTTACTTTTTTCAAAAAGGACTTCAGATATTGTATATATTTCTGTTTTTTAAGCAAAAAGTTGCCTAAATATCATAGAAGTTATTATCATGTACAAATAAATAGTGAAATAGTATTATGAAAGTAATAAATATTTTTCGTACTGTAATATTCATTGTTTTAAACACTTTAAAAGGACGTGTTAATACTGATTAGCATTTAGTTTTCATACAAAAACTCATTTTTCACTCGATCATATGGCAGCTATGTGATAGCGTGGTCCGATTTCGACAAAACTTGTTCAGATTGTATAAACTCTCTAGAGACTCAGTTAAGGAAAGTTTGCTGAGGATATATTCATTAACAAAAAAGTTTTTCATACAAAAACATAGTTGTCGATCGATCATTCCTATGGCAGCTATATGTTATAGTAGTACGATCTGGCCGGTTCCGACATATGTACTGCCTGCACTAAAAAGGAGGGTCTATGCCAAGTTTCATTAAGATAGATTTGAAACTGAGAGACTAAATAGTTCGCATAGAAACAGACGGATAGATGGACATCGCTATATCGACTCGGTTATTCATGCTGATTCAGAATATATATACTTTGTTGGGTCGGAAACGTTATATTATATTACACTCTGCTAGGGTATACAAATGGTGGGATTCGAAATCCGTGAGGTGATTTAAAGCATATTTTTCGAGAATAGAATCTTGTTTCTATTCCATCGCAAGTCTAGCGACTACGGTGGCTGAGGCATTATTAAGGTGTTGTTACAACGATGTGTAAGCTGGTGCAGGAAGTATTTGCCATTAATTCGTGTGTTTCCTTTAAGTTAATGATCCTTGAGACCTTTCAACAAGTACTCAATAAGCTCCAGGCAATTGTAATCAAGGAAAACAGTGAGCAGTGAGAAAACCTCTTATTTTTTTGGAACAGACCTCGTATGTATTTAAGTTATTAGTGGGCTGTGTAAGCTATAAGTTTTTTGCTTATCACGGGTTCGCGGCGCGGCGCGCCTATTGAGTAATGCGCTGCTGCCGCAGCCGCTGCCGCTGCTGTTGTCGTCGACGTCAACTTCAACGTCGCTGATTCATGCCCAAAATGAACGACAAGCAGAAAGAGTTAAAGCCTGTCCACACACACACACACACACACACACACAGTTATATATCTATATAGAAGCACTTACTGGATTCAGAATGGCGTCCACATTGGTGCCTTGTTGAGCCATTTTGTTGTTGTTGTCACTGCCACTGCTGTTGTTGTTGTTGTTATTGAGGGACTCTGTGGTGGCGTTGTAAACGCTGAGCAGCAACGAACCGTTTGAGGATGACGAGGTTGAGTTAGCGCTCAGCGATCGCTGCAAAAAGTTGACAAAACGCATGTAACGGTTAACAGTTTGAAAAGTTTTTGGCCAAGTTGTGTAAAAGGCACCGCTGCTGCAGCGACGCCGACGCCAATGCTAACGCAAAGCAACTCAAACTAAAACTTCAGCCTGAAATTGGCGCACCTTTCGGTTGCAATTTGCTTTCGCATGCTGTGCCTACTGCGGCCTGCGGGGGGTCGGGGCGGATTGGCGGCGGTCGCGAAATGCGCAATCTGGCAGTGCAACGAACAATAAATGCCGACCAACAAATGGAAACTCAAAAGCGCCGCAGCTCCAACTGTTCACACATGTGGGTATGGGAATATAGCCCCATTGGGGCTATTTTATCGCTCTTATCTATGGGCAATCTAGGTGGCTCCTGATAAGCGCCCATGCCCGCGCCCGCCCCCGCGCCCACGCCCTACAACGCCACCCCCTCAGCTTTGTCACTCCGCGTAGATGAAACTGGTTATAGTCGCTGCCGGGTATTACATATGTCTGAACCGAATGGATAAACCATCCTATATCATAATGCAGCTGTCATAGGAACAGTCTGTCGAAAGCTGGGTTACATTAAAAGATATAGTATTCCATGTTTTTAACAGTTTCAGTATCTTTTCTACAGCTTAAGCAAATTTGTGTCAGAATTGGATAGGAATTCGATTGTTAAGACTTAAACACCGATATTTACTATTTTATTATATTTGGTTAGGATCAAACTATTAAAATGCATAACATCCTTGGAAGTTGAAAGTTTTTTGGTTGCTTTAAGATTCACAATATTAACATCTTACAAATCGGTCGAGGTTAAGCCATAAGTTATATTTATATATGTATATATATATATATATATAACGAACTTTAATCAAGATTTTTGATGTCGGCTTAAGTGTTTTTAGTATCAAAGCCGTTGTTGTCAACAATTCGTATCGGTTTAAGACGAAATGACTTGGATATTTCTCTCTGTGTATATATACTAAGTATTCCAAAGCTTGGAAGTTTAGCCCGATAACTGCTGTTTGCCAGGCGAAAACATGTTGAAATATAGGGAAGCTTGAAATTTAGGTTGGATGCGACTTTCATGTTGAAAATACCCAAAAGCCGCATCAAGCTTACCACCTTACTCCTTTTTAGTTGTTGGTTCGACGACTCTGCTGGTAAGTAAGTATGCAAATTTCGTAAGGATTTGATGTCCACTTGTTAAGCACTTAGTAGATTCAACGACAGAATTTGCAATCTGATATTTATATGCAATTAGTTTTTGCACATCTTTTCGCTCAACACAGGGTCGCAATTTATTTGACAACAGTGCTTGCAACGCCAAAATATCCCATTTAACAGGTGCAGTGTTGAAAAACACAACGAGCAGATTGATGCACTTGAACAAATTTTAGCTGATTTTAAGGAAAACTTAAAATGAAAAGAAGCAAATATGTTGCAACCGGAAACTTCCGCCATTATATTCCAATCTACTCTATCCCCAGCGTAGTAATATTCTTAGTTTCTTTGGCAAATAAGTTTTAATACAATTATTAATTGTTCTAGTACTGATTGTGTGGCGGACAGACAGTTTTCCCCTTTTTACTCACTGTACCTATAAATGGGATAGAAGGGAGTTCTAATCTGTGCAAATGTATGTAACAGGCAGAAGGAGACATCTTCGGCCCTATAAAGTATATATATTCTTGAATAGTATGAAAAGATAATTCGATTTGGCCATATCCGTCTGTCAGTGTGTCCGTCCGTATGTATGGATACCTCGATCTAAGGAACTATAAAAGCTAGAAACACCAAATTTGGAATGTAGGTTCGTGTATAGCAGTCGTAGGTCAAGTTTATTTTGGATCCAAAACATTCCGCCGCACACCCACGAAATTCGATAAGAACGTTTTACGCTTCCAATTTTAAAGATTAAAGAATTTTTCATGTGTAATACTTTGGTAATACTGTGTAATTCTTTTAAGCTACTGTCAACATTTGAAGCTGCAGGAAGTTGTAGACCTGCGTACAGGTAGTTTCGTTGTCGGGTATACACGACTAGAGCATTCTTACTTGTTACTACTAGTTCTCTGTAATTTGCACGAAAAGCTGTTCTTAAACGATGCAAGATGAAAGATGAACGAAAAACTCATCAAGCACATCTGATATGGTGGTCAAGCTGACAGGCGCCACAAGCTGTGCAATATTGCACGCAAATATGAGACAGTCCAAACAAGCCCTCAAGTTTAGCCACACTGTTAGCCCCACACAATTAGCAACAAATTCGAAGCCATATTCGAAGCATTTCGAATATGTTTCTTGTGCTAATGACTGAAAAGCACTTAACACTCCAACTTACCTGTAAAAGCTCCGGCAGCCTATCTCTAGCCATCGTGTGTGTGTGTGTGTGTGTATGTGTGAGACGTTGTTGTTAACAGTTGTAGTTGTAACTATCGTTGTTGTTGCTGTTATAGTTTAGCGCTGATTTTGTAAGCAGTGACGCGTTGCATTTCTCTGTTTATAGCATAGGCATTTATTGTATCAAGGCACTTAGCATGCCCACACTGTTTTCAATTGATTAGCACATTTGTTAGGATAAATATTGTTATTGTTATTGTTGCTGTTGTTGCTATTGTTGTTGTTTTTATATGCAAGCTGCGCTTTGCTGTTGCTTCTTCTTCGTCCGGGGAATGGGGCACCTGGACGGACGAGGGCAACAGCTGTGCTTTAACTGTGCGTATTCTTTGCCTGCGCCAGACGCGTCCGAGGCGAGCGTGAGCGTGTGAGAAAGAGAGCGAGAGTGAGAGCAGGCTGGAGCGTTATCAGAGGCTGATAAGCAGCCGTAATATTGGCGGTAACCTTGTGTGTGGGTGTGTGAATGTGTGTGCGTATGTATTGGCGTTTAGGTGCGCTGCGTTGTGTGTATTAGTGAGCGTTGCCTTATCGCACTTAAAGCACAAAGCTCACACATTTGTGTGCTTTTGTATTTGTATTTGTATTTGTATTTGTATTTGTATCTTTGTTATTGTAGCGTTTCACGACGTCCATTTAAATGCCATTTCAAAGGAAAGCAAAAAAAAATAAATGATATACATATATGTATGAATATATATATACAATAGAGAGTGAGAGGTGCAGAGCTTTTCAATACTCAATATTTATTCGTTTCATTTATTGCAACAAGCTTCTTATATTTTTATTGAGATCTCTGCGCGCCGCACGTTGCCTTAGTACTAAAAGCGTTGCTCGCAAAATAAATTCCATTTAGCTGCTCCTCCGTCAGAAGCTGCCACTGAGATTTCTTTCAATTTAAAGATTAGCACAAGCAACAGCACACACACACACACACACACACACAAACACACTCATAAATATGTATGTGTATGTACATAAATACATACACTGATAAAATTATGTATTATATGTAAAAGTTAGTTTTTGTCTGTCTCTGCACTTTTCGGGGGCAGTTCTAGAAATTGAACCGGTTGCGACGCTCTATGAAAAATGTGTTAATTGTCATATTTTTACAACTACAACTTTTAGCTATTCCAACGACAAGAACAATAACAACAACAAAGACCGACTACGACGGCGACGGCGACGCCGTTCAATTGAAGGTAGCAAGGCAGCGTCTACTTCGGCGCCAGCGTCGACGTCGACGTCAACGTCACCGGCAACGGTTCCAAAAGTCACTTGTGCTAATTAGTTGAACTTTTTCCTATTGCTTTTCGCTGCTTTTGCTGCTGTTGTTGTTGTTTTTGCGGTTGCAAAACACATAAGCTTGGACGTCGACTGCGACGTCGCGACGCGTCGTGCAAATTTTCATTTCTCATTCTCGTTCTTGAATTACAAGCGAAAAGCACACGACGCACAGTGGAACCAGTTGTGTATATTTGGCAGCAAAATTAATACAAGTGGAATATCAATTATATTTATTTTTTAATTTTTATTTACGATCTGTCTTAGGACAATTAACAAATTTTATAATTAAGACCAAAAATTAACAGGATTCGTTGGGCTCCAGCGCCTTCTTAAAGTCTATGAGAAATCTAGTACATAATATCTTTTTAGTCGCCTGGTTTATTGCTTCGAAATTTCCATGGCAGTTCAGTCCGCTTATAGTATAATTTTTAGTTCCTTTTTTCATTTCATCCTTGAAGAATATAACACGGAGATCTTTAAGAATATCAAAAGACGTCGATTTAAAAGTATAAGTAAGTATAAACATAGCTAAGCCCTTTGATTTGAATCGGAAGCTTAGTATCTCAGGAAATGTCTCCTGATTTCTGGTTATAAATATTCTAGTCACCATTTGTCAAGCTTTATTTAACCCTCAATTATTTTTTTTCATTCTATGCATACAGTTTTTAAAATGGAGTCTTGAAAACGGTTTTCTCTGGCTATAGAAATTATGATATTTTTTGCAACTGAGGCTCCACGGTGCGGCAAGGGTCACAATTCGTATTTCAATGCATTCCAATTACGACAATGAAGTGTGTTGGGAGCAAATTGATATCGGGTGATAATACCCCATATACATAACTTGTAAATACTAATACACATTTATATTTATACTCGTATGTATTAAGTATGTGTATATGTATGCATGTTTTTGTTGCTAAGTGCTCTTTATTGAATTTTATTGTTACTTAATAGATGCATCTCATAAGATATGAGATACATACTAGTCTAACAATTTAAGAAGCGCTAGCTAGAATTATAGATATATTCTATATCCGTTTTAGAAAGCTTTTTTAGCTTATATCTTAGAGGAACGATCTAATCTAGCAAAGATATACTATAAACGTTTCTATTCAATGCAATAAACCAAGAAAGATATAATATAAGTTTTATTAAAACTGCCGCATAGGCAGTGAAATTGAATATGAGCGTTGTAAAAACGATCGAATTGATAGTAGGATTGAAATGCATCATTCTCTTATGATATAACTTACTTGCAACTTTCCTGCATCGAACAAATATTACCTAAGAAATTCCTCCTAACTGTGCAATAGTATCGATTGTGAAAAAGCATCGATAGTGCAAACAAACATCTATCGATACTGCTAGCGATGGTGTCGCTTTAGAAACTCGCCCACTTATAATCCCATCGTTATGAAACCTACAGCATTATTGACCTATATGTACATATTTATGCTTAAATAATGAATTTAATGATGATAAAGGCTTGTTTAATACTGTGACAGAATTTGAATGCAACGCTGTCACCTGTCATGCGGCAGGCTCATTAAAATGCGCCACAAAATTATTTAATGATGTGGAAAATGTTTAAATGCAAGCTTACTTATGACTTGGAAATCCAAACAATTCTTGGCAACAATGCACAATATTGTGAAATTAGCAAACGAAGTGTTGTATATATTCGAACTCTATTCTCCGCCTAAAGGCGATTTTTGTTCCAAACAATAATATTATTAAAGATGTATTGTAATGCAATTTGCATTTTGTAGTTTGCAGTTGAATGCATTCATATTTGAGCTTGTGTGTACAATGTATTATACCAGAAGCAGCACAATAATACCATTATATACTAATAAGTTCACTCTATCAAGCGTGCACTGTACTATAATAGCCACAAACTGTATACATTACTGTACTGGGTCAATGCACTCCGAACAAACCTTATATATTTAGGTTTGACATTATCTTACGTTCTTATCGATAATGTAAATTGCGTTTTTGCACAAACATGTTACATTTTTTGTATTATTTAAAATGATTTAACCCTTCAAATTGCATCTTTGAGAGATTAACAACAAATTATATATAAGACTTGTTAATCTAGGAACAAAAGCGGAATTGCTTAAAAAATATCTTTATATTCTTCTTCATTATTAGTTACAGGCACTTATCATTTGATGAGATACTTATCTCTGATATATGTACGCATTTCTGTTTGTGATAAACATTTGTATACACTTCTTCTACATTTTTAGAGTAAAGGGTATACAATTCTTTAAGAGCTCTTACAACTATTCTATATATGTATATTGCACAACAGAGCACACCCTAGTTAAGCACGATTCGAGTATATATATATATACCCTATATGAAACTTGTATGCCACAGCCGAATCACAGAGTCGTCGTCATCGACGACGCTGAACTCCGAAAAATAAGTGGTTCGATCTGCGGAAATACTCGTATAAAGCACTTGCTTTATTTTGCATCATGACTCAGACAGTATAAATGAATAAAAAAAACCCCACAGATTCTCGAAAAGTTGATTTCGATGAAAAGAAAGTTGCCTTTGAAGCTGAACACCAATGATTTGAGTTGGGAGCGTGTTTATATATTCGATTTTGTTTCTCTTTTCCAGTTTATTTCACAAATATTATGTACGATAATACTGTTTCCTAAATATTGTTACCAATAGTGGAATAAGACAAATACACTTTTTACCATAATTTTCTTAAAAATAAGTACTTATTGTTAAATTATAATTATTTGAATTAAGATTTTGAGTTATAATTGTTCGTTAGACAAAATAAAACACGACACGCGCCCAACTCTAATATGAGAATAGAAACCGAGAGAGAGAGACAGAAAAAGAGAGATTATTAATGTTCTTTTTATATTTTTTTTATACAGGGTAGTTTGAGAAATTCATAGAGCTAATTTTTCAAATTTTCAAATAACATAGAAGTAAATTCTTTAAATTTTTCTTAATGTTTACAAATGCCTGGAGGTTTGATAGTAGAGTAGAACGAGAGCATCAGGGGCATCAAGGAAATCTCCAGAAATCTTGAGGAGGGTATTATAATTTTGTCTCGAAATGTGTAATGGACTGACGGAGACGTTTCCGACCCAACAAAGTATATATATTCTGAATCAGCATTAATAGCAGAGTCGATAAAGCGATGTCCGTCTGTCCGTCTGTTACTATGCGAACTAGTCTCTCAGTTTTAAAGCTATCGTAATGAAACTTTTTGCTGCAGGCACTACATATGTCGAAACCGGCCGGATCGGACCACTATAACATATAGCTGCCATAGGAATGATCGGTCGACAACTATGTTTTGTATGGAAACTTACTCAGTTATGCTTGAATTATTAATTGAATGATTATAATATCTAAATCTATAGCAGAAAAACTTATAATATGTTGTGATTTAAAATAACTGCAAAGCTTGGCGAGATATTTTGTAAAATGCAAAATTAGTAAGCCAAGCAAATGAAATGTTACTAAATGTTAATGCAGATTAGTCTGCAGTAGAGTTTAGTTTTCAGCAATAAATTTAATTTAATTATTTACATTTGTTTCTAGCTCTTATAGTCTCTGAGTTTGATGTGTTCAGCTGGACACAGGGCCAGAAGGTCTATTTATTCTGATTAAAAATATATATGTGTAGGTTTTGATGCCACAAACTCATTTATTTATCGACAATTATATGATGAAATGTAAAATAAACTATTTAACCGAAAAACTTAACTCTCTTCATATATGTACATATGTGCTAAATGTATTTTAATACAATTTGAAGCTGCTGCTTCGCGACCTTGACTTCACTCTTAGAATACTTGATTAAGAAGACGCTACTTACTACGTGAACTGAAACGGGAACATTCTTTCACAGCGCTGCCACATCGTCTATATCTATTTGCCCTTACTTAGATTTATATAAGGGTCACCCTACAGCTTGGCCATACTTCCCGTCCTACATATGTATACTTTATAGGGTCAAAGATATCTTCGGACAGTCTTAGTATCTTCCCTTATCCATTTTATGGATATAGTGAGTTTAAATATCTTGAAATTGTGTAAAAATATAGAGATTTGCGTGATACTCGTGCAAAACTAATTACAGAACATTAATACAATTAGAATCATATACATATTCATTTACATTGAGGTTGCCAACTAATTAAAAGTTTACTGCCCCGGATTATCAAGTGAATGATAAAGCTGATGACAGATTTAGCTTTAGCCTAAGCTGCAGCTTCAGCTCCAGTTTCAGTTTCAGTTTCAGTTTCAGCATCAGTTTTTTGCATTAAATTTAGCTTCAGCTGCAGCATCATCGGCTTTGTGCGGACGGCGACGTACCAAAAATATTTTCATACGCCCTGTGGTCCGCCTTTGTTTTTATGTTTGTTATTCATGCTGGTGTTGTTGTTGGTTTTATTATTATTATTATTATTGTTGTTGTTTCTGTTGTTGTTGTCGGCTCATGCTTTAGCGCAGCTTTGTTTACAATTTATTTTGTCATGTGTCGAAAATTGCAAATTTATGAGTTTTTGATGAGTCTTTTTGTGCTCGTCGCTCGCATCGCTCGCAGTTATTTGCTGGTGTTTGCTTTTATATGGGTCAGTACACACACACACGCACACACACACAGAGAGTGAGATAGGCACACGCACCGAGCATGTCCTGGCACATCCTGTCCGCGTATCGTGTGCTTTTGACTTTTGATTAAATTCGCACGCGCAAAACTATAAATGGCACTGAGGCAAAAGTACCACAAGAAAATAAATATAAAAAAAACATCCCAAGTGTGTAAAGGTGCTTCAAAATATTTTTCTAGTATTTTTTCGACATGCCGGGGTAAAATTTATACAAATTGCTTTTAAAGCCTTTAAGGCATCTGCTTGTGTGTGTATTTCTGTGTGATGGGAAACGGGTGGGGGGGTCATGATTGGCTTTACAGTCTGCAACGGATATCGTTGGCGCGCCAATTTAAATACGCGCCCAAAACTATGCAACATTTTTTTTGTTTTGCACCTCTTAAGCAATTTGCATAAAAGTCACAGGCTGCGGCGCCGGCGGCGCTGGCTTCAAGAAATTGCAAAAACTAGTGGCAAGCAAACACACACACATACACAAACACACACACACACACACACACACACACAAACACCTACATTCATACCTTCTCTCTCTAACACACACTCTTGTGCGTCAACTTCATAATGATGTAAATTATTCATTGTTTGTGCTTCAGTTGATGTTTTAATTAAAGAGTAGACATCAAAGAAAGCAACAAAACTTGCTGCAATAGTGTAATATAGGCTATTGCTGCTCACAGAAAGGAGCCAGTAATGTCCTTGTGGCGGGAGCTCAAGCAAATGGAGAGAGGCACATGTCCGCCTAAGGCCGGCTGTACGTCGAATATTCGACCATGTTTGCTGCCAGCCAAGTGTTAAGAGCTGCCAGATTGATCTGCCAGTGCAGTCTGGCAAGCTTTCGTCAGTCAAAAAATCGAATTTTACCGTATCGAAGAAATTGAGGAACTATTTTTTGCTTGCTTGCACTGCCGCGACTAAATCATTCCTACTTGTTATTATCACGGACTTGTTAAAAACACAAATATGCTCTGCTTGCTTTCACCACCGCTCAACTGCGTGATAAGTGTGCATATTTGCTAATCTTAAATAAGTTTGGTAATACGCGACTAGAGCATTCTTGCTTGATCTCAAGGACTTGTTAAAAATATAAATGTGCTCTGCTTCCTTGCACCGCCGCTTGATGCGCATGTGTGCTTTTGTATTTGCTAATCTCAATGATATTATTATTATAATTAATATATGATCGTTAGCTAAGCAATGAGAAGCTTTTAATAATTATATGACGTGTGTATATCAGTCAATACTCTATCTGTTTCCATAGTTAGCGAGAGGTATGTATTTTCTTCAAAGACAAAGAAAAATATTCGCATTGAAGTTGTGTGGCAAAGATGGAAAATCTGTGGCGGTAAAAGTTGCAATGCAAATAAAATCTACACATATGGCTTAAGTTGTTAGAAGTCGAACGTGTTTCAGTGTTACATGTAGTATTGGCACTAAGGCCAGTTGCAAACGAGCCAAGCTGAAGAACAAGAAAAATACGAGTTTGAGTAACTTGTGCAAAGTTATGCACTTCAAATACTCATAAATTGAATTTTGTAAATATTGCATATGAGCGGGCGATGAATTCAAAAGGAACTTCATGCGGAATGCGCCGCACATAAGCTGATAAGCAACTTGCCACATCCGTTGGGCACACCTTTAAAGTGCACTCGGATGCGATGCGGCACGGCTTAAAGCGTTCCACGATGTCAGCCATCCGAAAGGCATAAAAAACAGAGGATGCAGCAGCGGGGGCAATGAGGCAAGCGGGCGGGCGGTCGGACGGCAACGGCAACGGCGACGGCAACGCCAATTGCCAAGCCGCATTATTTATCGCATTCGCGTTATTTGGAGCACGGGAGGATGAGTTGAGGCTGTGTTGCAGCAAAACAAAATGGCGCTACTGCCATAATGGCGGTCGTCGTCGTTGGCGTCCTTGTCGTCCTGGCGCAGCGGATGCTTGGCATTTATTGCAAGCGACAATATTTTGCTGGCTGCATCAGCAATGGAGCAGACCGCCTCCTGCGGGTGGCGCGTCCTGTGCGCATCCGTTGGCTGGCGCATAGATGCGCCTCCTGCTTGGCATAATGGCTAGCGTGTCATTGTCAGAACGAGGCAGCGAGTGGCAAGGGACGAAAGGCGAAAGGCGGGAGAGGGGAGCCAACTGAAGTTGCGGTAATGCTGCATCTCTCCTATTTGTTTATAATAAAGCAAGCGAATTTTTCACAACACATCGCAACAATCGTTGCCACGAAAGCGCTGCCTCCGCTGGCTTAGCGCAATGTGGCACTGGCACGTCGCGACGTCCAGGATGCAAGGATGCAAGGATGCACCGATATCCAAGGATGTGGCTGCCATTGACGTGGCTGCTGGTGGCATCTTCTCAATTCAATTGCAGGCATTGAAGGCAGCCAGCCAGTCAGGCTGCCGTTCTCCCAGCATCTACTTATTTATTTATGCAAACACATAATTCGTTATTTCGTTATTTCGTTTGAGCGCCTGGCAATCAGTGAGCGATGATGTCCTTCCTGTCTATCGCCCGTCCTATCATGCCCTGTCCTGTTCAGTCATGTCCTGTTCAGTCCTACCCTGCCCTGTCCTGTCCTAGCATCAAGCTGATTGTATAAAGCAAACTAAGCTCGCTGCGCTCTCTAAACGGCTTAGTTTGTAATGAAGCTGCCATGGCCAGCCAAGGACACGCATGCCAGGACCGGCTGTCAGTTGAGCGTTGAGCTGAGAGTGCTGAAAGTATTTCCAGCTGTATACCTACAATAGCATTACTGTTTTCCCATTTCCCATAAACCTCCGTGTCATCCTTACACCTTCAACAGACATGGCTAAGTATGTAACTATTCATTCAAGGCAACTGCAGCTGCAATCGTCCTTTCTCTGCTCTTATACTTTAATATGCAGCCAGATTTTTCGCAATATCTATATGGTGTATCTTTGGAAAATGTCGATGTCCATCGGTTAGCTTAAATATTCTTAAGCTGCAGCTTAGATGAAATATTTGCTGTAATTTGTAAAGTTTCTTGGAGCTATGGAACTTAACAACACAGTGCCACATTTTTGGAGATATGTTTCACTAAAAATCAAGTAGATTGGGTGGATTGTGTAATTATAAATCTACTCTGCTTCTACTTATTTTTATGGAAAATAAAGTGTATTGAGCTTGTGCAATGTCTATTTGTACGTCCGTTCCCAAAATAACGATATTTTTTCGACTCTCTTGAAGCTAGAGCATCCGAACTTCGGATGCATGTTGGTATATCCTAGTACTCCTAGTTTATAAAGCATTAAGATCTCCGATATCATACAATTTGATGTTTTTGAGACCTAAATTATTTCAAAATTTGTTGTGAAGTTTTGATTAAATGTTTAAAGAAAAATTTAGCAATTTTACTAAAATTTAAATGCCATATCCAACCATGACTAGTTAACTGTTCCAAGCTATAACTAGGTCATGCGATCCTTATAGAGGATACTACAAGTTTCTCACGAAATGTTTTGAAGAAGTCATTTCCGACCTTTTCAAAAATATGAATTCTTTGTTTTACAGATGTAAACCTAAACTCAGAAATTGCGTGTTATATTATAATTGATATATTTATATATATAAGACAAAATTGTGACAATATCTATAACTATTTTTGGAAGAGAAACGCTCGTAAGACTATTAAGGTTTCTGCAAGTATATAACTCGTATCGTTGCCACACATTTATAGCTAAAGCCACAAAATTTGATATGTGGACTGTTGATGACCTCCTAGAAAGGGGGTTCAAGTATCTAGCAGTCGGAAGCTTCCGTCTTTCAGTTAGCATAGGAAAACAAAAACAACTATGTACATATATATCATTACTTTTAAGAAACATAGAAGTGCAGAGCGGATGTTGCTTTGAAATTGCCCCTAGGTTACGGGTTGATCATAATCAATCGAATATATCATATACGCACACACATGCCCCCTCCACCATACCCGTGGCTGCTGGCCAGTCTACAAAATTTCTATTCATAATATTGAATTTATTTATTTATTCAGTCTAAGCCGCTTTTAGCATTTACTCTCACCCCTTGCACGGGCCAAGCACACAAGTCAAGAGAAATCGGATTAAGTTACGAGTATTTCCCCCGGTTGCTTCTACTTTATATAGACTCGTAGGGGACATTGCTCATTTTTAGGCTGCGTGTGCTAAATCGCTTTCAACTCGCAACAATGGACGATGACTGCGAAATGACTTAATAACCAATACACTTTGTTTTATTTATGTGTAAATAAAACGTTAATCAGCATAATAACTGACTGCAGGGGAAATGGCCAAAACGGGTGGCGGGGTATGGGAAATGGGAGATGGGGGATGGTGTATGGTGCGCTGACGATTAACGCCACGGCGACTACTTAGCGGTAATTGAAGTTTTTGAATAGTAAATAACAAACTGCGTAGCTTCCTCTGCGCCTGGATACGAGCATTGTGGTTGGTGCATAACAAGCGCTACCACCATCCCCCAAAACACCCCACCCCCCTCTCCACACCCATGGCCTTTTATTGTTAGCCAAAGCCTGTAATATATCAGGCACTGGCTCCGGGCTCAGCCCCGCTGTGAGAACGCTGTGCTGTGGCCGTACAATAACAGAAATAGAAATAAAAATATTTGCACAAACGTTCCAAGCTGGGGAGCGCTGGGCAGGACGTGGTGGCGCTGATTGTGTGCGGCTCACGTACTCGAACCCCAATAAATATTGATGAGCACACAAACACAACATTAAAACGCTGTGCGTAAAACAGGACTTTTAGCTGGCGGCCAGGAGCAACAGTGGGCCAGTATGCCAACCTAGCGGCTCTCTAATTTGTCTTGCCAGCAACAGTTATAGGCAGTAAAATTTAATAACAATAATAACATCGCTTGCCTAGAACAAGGGCAGCTTTATTTTTATGCCAGTCGTGTGTGGGTTGCGGAGGTGTAGCCGGGTCCGAAGGTTTATGAAAATGACCAGGCGAATGCATTAAATATTTACAGGCAAAATATATGCCTTAAATTATAGGGCTCAGATACGGGTAACGAGGGGTAAGCAATAAGTATTAATAGTATACTCCAATGTGTATAACAATCGAAATATTATTATTACAACTACGGTTTTACTGTTAAAGATACTATTACACTGCTGAGCAACCTAAATATTTAAAAACTCGTATTTATTAGTTTGACATTGCTGGGAATCTATAAAATTCGAAAAAAAACCATGTATGTAAAGTAAGATGTATATATATGTCTGGCGCCCGAGCAGGGACCCGATCGATATATGTTTAAGTAGGGCGAATTGTAAACAGAATAGTGTATTATACATTATTGAAGATACTACTGTACTACTGATAATCCAAAGAATTTAAACTATGCGTATTTAGCTGGCATTGCGGAAAAACTAAAAAATTTTCAAAAGAAAAAACAAAAAAGATATATGTGGAATTGGCGCCCGAGCAGGGACCGTATCAAATATTTTTATACAAAGTTTTAAAGCTAAGTGAAGTGCTAACAATGATTTACTTGGTTAGCTAGGTAATATCGTTGCTATGTCCTTTATCTGTGCCAGACATTGCCCAATAATGCGAGCACTAAAATATGTGCTAAAGTGTTAATTTATATGTTGCCATGGCAAACTGTTGGCGCAGCCCTCGCGCACGGCCAACGGGCAACGTTAGTAATTGAATTGACCTGCGGATTGGCCGTTTGGCTAGGTTAGTGGGTTTCGGTTCATTTCGTTGGTAATTTCTCTAATAGGTTTACACTCAATCTGCGACTCCCTCCATTCACAACAGCAAATAAAATGCTGCACAAAAGTTGGCAACGCCATTTTTGTTGTGCGTATGTGTAGGATGTGCGTGTGTGTGTGGGTGTGTGTATGTGCGCTTCATTAAAATGCAAAAGATAGTGTCCCCACTTGCTAAGTTCGCCCCCCTCTGCTGCTGTGCCTATTGTTTATGAATTTATAAAATATTATTGCATTCTTCGCATGCGACTTGCCAATCAAATCAATTTAACAATGTCCTTAGCGGCAGTGTGGGGGCAGCAGTGATTAAAGTGGGGTGGGGTGGCTGTGGAGCTGGTGAGGGGGTTGTCTTATTGGACATGATAATTGCTAAGTGTGCATGGCAAATCAGTGCGACGTTGACAGCGGCGCCGGCAGCGTAGCACAAATAATTTCAGTAATTGCTCGCGTTGACAAAATGGAATGCACACGAGTGGACCACACACACATACACACACACCCACATTAGAAAACTCAACCCCCCATTAATTGGGCGAGACGCAACAATGCAACAGGATAAGCCTAATTATGTTGATGGTACGAGACGAATGTGGTTGTGGGGGTGGTGGGTGGTGGGTGGGTCGGTAGCCGCCGTTGTTCAATGCAATTCGAGATGATAATGCGATGCTCCAGTTGCTTGAGTGTGGCGTACTTTAGAGAGGGGGTGGGGGCTGGGGTTAGGGTTGCCATGGCAGTATGAGTAGCTTCGGTTGCGGCTTGCGGTTGGTTTCGAGTTGGGGCAATATTAAAGCCAGCCGGAATGTGAATGGCATTGAAATTAAGCATGCAAAAAGAAACCAAAGTAAAGTTAAGCATATAAGTAACATATGTATTTATAATGAGCTGCCACTTATACACATCCATATATCCAAGCGCGTAATAAAGTAGGTCAGATCCTGAAGCTCGATAGCTTTAAAGTTACTTATAAGTTATAACAAATGCTTGCAGAAATACTTATAAGTCGAACAGTGTCCTGTGTGCGGATTATATCGCCCATTCGCTCAATAAAGCTTATATTATTTTGACTTTTACAATACTCGTACATTTCATAAATTTTCATTTGAATCAATTGCGAAATTGTAACAGTGCTTTGTGACACCATACCAGTTCTGCATTTAACAAGTAAGTATATCTGAATTGGAAGTTTTATATTTAGTTCAAAAAATAAATCCAGAGATCGCTATAATACTTGGAAGGTGATGGCTGTGCCTAAATATGGTCAGATATGGCGTACATTGGCGCCTCCAAAATTCCTTAAAATATTCCTAAAAGCTAAACTAGGAACATAATACTTTACTTACCAAAAGTGAAGGAGTCTGACTACATTTTTGGTAGCCAGGCAATTGGTGCGATTTGTTGGCATCAACGTTCCAGTCAAAGGAGTTGCAACGAATTCTGATCATCTACTCGTTACTCTACCTGCTTTTTCTCATCAGTTAGGTCTCCTTGAAAAGCTTTCTCGTTAATGTGTTTCGTTGCGCCTTCTTGTTGGTGATTCTTGTTACCTTTTTTCGTTACTGTTTTTCTGATATCTGGTTAGTGATAGTTGTCACTTCCTTTCGTTACTGTTTTTATGATATCTGGTTACTTGTTACTCTTAGTTGCTTCTCGTAAGTGATATTTGTTACTTTTTTTCGTTACTATTTTTCTGATTACTAGTTTTCTAATCGATTTTCTCGTAGCTTCTTCTTTCGTTGCCCCTGGCTGGTTTTCCATTTATTACTCTCGCAGTTTCTTATCGTTAGTGATTCTCGTTACCTTATTCATTACTGTTTTTCTGATATCTGGTTAGTGATATTTGTTACTTCCATTCGTTACTGTTTTTCTGATTACTGGTTGTCTACTCGATTTTCTCGTATCTTCTTTTCGTTAATGTGTCCACTCTTCTCCTTTAACCGTACTTTTTGCGCTTTTTCGTTAATGTTTTCGTTGCCCGTGGATGGTTTTCTACTCGTTGACTCATAGTTTCTTCTCGTTATCTATTTTCATTACTCTCCCTATCTACGCCTTACCGCCAAAGTTTATTCGATACCTATAGATTGTTTTCTTCTCGATAATGTGTCTCAATTGCTAATTTTCTCCGCCTCTTCTCGATAATGTGTCCCAATTGCTCATTTTCTTCTTTACCCCCACCATCTGCGCTGTATCGTTAATGTTCTACATTGCCTATGGGTATATGGCCATGTGCGACACGTCATCAGCATCGTTCAGTTGCATCTTGGTGGCAAATTTGAACAAATGTTGCGCATTAAATGCAAATTGGCATTGTCGCACCTGGGGCGAGTGGGGACACGGCCATCAATGTGGCGGGAAGTTGGCGGGAAGGTGGCTATATGGGCTACCTGCGATGCTAATTAAAACGTAAATCGCCACAGTTCACAGCATGTTAGGCACTTGTGGGGGCCAACAAATTGATTTGGACAGTTGGTGAAGCAGCGCCAGTACTGTAGATGCCTCAGATGCACATTACAGCTAATTAATTCATTAGGGCCAAGTGTTGGGCAACTTGGCCAGGCTCTGACTGCGCAATGTTGGCTAATTAAAAGCGTTGCATTTTGGCCGCAAACGTCTTCATCAAGTCAACGGCGTCCTTGTACGCGTTCCTGTGCCCCTTGCCGTGCTCGTAATTCAATAAACAGGCGGCAATGCAATTTGTCAAAAGAGTTGGCCGCTTTGTTCATTTGCAGCCACTGGCCATAAATCGCAAACGCAACGCGGCGTATGAGTTATGCACCTGACGCAGCGACGCACACACACACACACACACACACACAGCTACACACATACATGCATACGTACATAGAGATTACACGTACGCACCTGGCGTACTTAGATTCTTGGCAGAGCAGTCTTTTCAACTTGCAAGTGGCATTGCCACTGAGCGTCTGATGAGCGGCCGTGTCGGCAATTTTTCATGCATTTAACAATGGAGGCGACGATGCTGGCGACATTGCCTTGTCCTGGCCATCCATTCATTCAGTCAGTCAGCCATGCATCCATTCATCTCCATCTTGTTAAAGGACCGCTCTACGGGTATTGTGACTTTTCGAAGCAGTTTGAGAACTGTAACAATGACAATACCTATATACAGAGTTGTGCTGCAAAAGGACCGATCCACGTTTCATCTAGTTTTGGTATTAATCCTTTAATCCTTTCATAATTCCAAGTTCGCGCAAGCAATCAGCAACTTTTCATTGTCATACAAAGCATTATTTCAAAGAACTCTCAGTATTTTAAAACTTTAATCAAAGTTAAACAGAAAAAGGAATCTAAGTTTTTTCTTATCGGTTTTGCTGCCATTTTCTGTTTCATTTTTTGTCTGTGCAGTCTTTTTGAATTTTTATTCTTTTATTTATTAAGTTCTTTATTTTCCCCAGATTGATCTGGATCTTAACGTCTTGGCAGTTATTGTTTTGTTTTTTAAAATCAGCGTTCTTCTTTTAAAGATTACATACTTAATCTCACAGAGTACTAGAGCTGTAAAGCAATCGTTTTCACTATCGATATTATCATTGTTCTTTTTTTCGCGCTACTATCGATTGTTTTTCCACTATCTCGATAGCTTTACCCACCGCTATTATTTTTTTCAATCTATCAGGAAATTGAATCATTTTAAAACCAAATAATTCAAACAAGTCAGTGGATTTTTAGTAAACGCCAATTGGTTTGATGTTGGTTTATCATAAACTGAGTCGTCCAAAATATAGTATATTTATTGCTAAAATACTATAAAAATGTCATATAATAAGGTTAAAAAAACTTAATTCAAACCTTAAACTTAAAAATGTTTATATATTTATTTAAAAACTAATCGATGATAAGTGGCTGCCAGGGCCTTCAGCTTTTAAACATTTTGGAAGTTACTTAATTCTAGGGCTATTATTTTAAATTGAACTTTAAAATTCACATTCGTCGATATTTTTGAAAAGGAAATATGTGGAATATTTTTTATGTTGTGCTCTAAGGAGAGGGGAATATTTAAGCAATATAGAAAAATGTGAAAACACTTTTAATGACGATTAAGCTGAACATTTTCTAATAAGTTGATCTGCACTCAAGTTTTTGTAGATGAGTGGTCCTAAGCCCGAAATCTATCCTTCTGCTACGCGTATGGCTAACCTACGAAGCTACTTCCTTAAGGTTCTTTAAGTTACTATCGCAATATTACTGATGGTCGGGTCGAAAAGCAGCTCTGGTTCAGAGTATCAGCCAGTCGATCAATGTTGAGCTGAGAATTCGTACTTGGTTTTTTCCATCGTCCTTTGGCTTCTTGCAATTTGCAATTCCAGTGGCGACTGCTTCGGCATTTGCCTATTGTTATTTATGCGTTGCCTTGGCAGGCACAGGCAACATTGTCGGATGAGAGGCAGAGGGGCGAGGCTACAGTTATAGCTTAATTTAGTTTGCAGCACTAATTGAAACCTGACTCAGTACCCCGCCCCGCTCCGCCCCGATATACTGCTGCTGCTGAGTCCCTGGCCAGAGCAGGGCATTATGTCTTCACACATGTGACCTTTGTCTGCTGTCGGCATTGCTTTCCTTTATTTTGTTTTGCTAGCATTTTTTTCTGTGATTGTTTGCTTGCTTTTTCTTTTTTTTTTTTTAATATTGCTGCGTATTGTCTATAGCTGCATTGCAACAAGGACTTTGTTCCTTGTAGCTAGCTCCTGCCTGTGTAATTTTTTTTACTGATCTCCCTTTGCTGTCATGACGCATACAACTGTCCGGGTCCGTCTCTGGCTTTTTGATTTCAACAAATGCTTTTCTAATCTTAACTGGTGCTTGTGTTGGTGCGTCGGAATGTCTGCCCCTTGTCCCTCGCAATGCCTGCATATTTCTCATTTCGTTTTGTCGCCCATTTGTCATTGCATTGCTCCTTGGCCACAGGCAACTTCTACGCACACACATGTCAACAGCAGTAGCAAACAGGAGCAGCTCTCCGGGCTTCATCTCATACAGTTGCACAGAACGAACTGGACCAGAGGCGGAGCTGGACAGGGATAAGCAAAAGTAGAAGTAGAAGCAGAAGCGGTAGCAGGAGCAGAATATTGGAGGATGCTTTAAGCCGAATGCTTGCAGGCATCTTCAGCGGCTTTGCGTTCTGCTGCAGCTAAAATGCATTTAATGGCTTGTCCATGGCCAGATTTCAATGCACATAGATACAGATGCTTTTGTCTGGCCATTAAGTGTTGCCTAGTTATGTGGGCAGCACATGGCTGAGAGCACAACACTACTAACCACACTAACAACGTACCAACTTCAACTTGCCTTTCGGCGGCCAAGTGTTGCCTACTTAGTGGGCCATCACAAACCTCTTACGGAATTGTTACCATGGCTTATACAATAGTAACTGATTGACGGGTTGAAGAACACGTGTTTTCTTTCTCTTGGGCCATATGTTTAGTTTTGTTGCGCTTGAGCTTGTAATTTATCATCAAATAAGGCCAAATTTAATTCTGCACTCAGATAAATAAATCACTCTTTAATAAAGGCCACACAAAGGGGCAGAAATTTGGTAGAAATAGTTTCTAAATTTATGAAATATATTTCCCGAATTCAGAAACACATAAGTGTGTGGACTCGTAAGTTTTTGTTGCTTTGCTAACCGCTGACTGATTTTTCTCTGCTGAATGTTTTTTTTGCTTCAATTCCATCTGTGAAGTAGCTTAGCTTACTTTATTGACAAATATAGTACATAACATTGCTGATTTGTATTATTATTAATGAAATCTGTGCAAATGTATGGGGTCGTCCACATATTAGGTAATCATGTTTTTGTCCTTTATTGATACTCTTCGCCCATGTAATCAACCGTAATCATTTGGCTGACCTCCTCCCTATGATTACGTAATCATTCAAAATTAATTTTGCCGAAATTTGAAAACAAAATTGGTGAAAGGCCGCTCTTAGATTTAAAGATTACGGAATCATATGCCATGTAATAAAGAGTAATCTTTTGGCTGACCCCCCTCTCCCACCCCCTTGATGATTACGTACTAAGGGACGATCCCTTTGTTGTCTTTTGCATTCGGACTCATTCGGAGTCGGACTCGTTGCAGACGAAGAGACTTCGACTTGAGTGTGTATCTTAGATGGGCATCTCTGATTCGCGAATGAATATCGCTGTTATACTAACAAGCGATATATAATCAATTTGTAAACAGACTAGTCGTATAACATAGCACTAGTGTGAATTAAGACTTAGAGTTTCTGACTTCCTGATTCTCTAGTTTCTACATTAAGTATGTTCTCTGAACGTTTTTCTGCTAAACACTTCAGTGTGGCTTGAAAACAACCCAAACTAGCATGCTAGCAAACATTCTTAATAGTAAGTGCAAGCTGGGTGAAGCTGAGCTAAGTGAACCCCAATGTTACTTCTGCACATTTGACCAGGCTGTCAGTCCATGCTCCCCTTTACAATAAAATGATATAAAAAGTGTCACCCAAATGAGCTGAGAGGTTTGAAAAGGGGACACTTTTAGTGGTGCTTGGAAGCTGCTAACTGTGCCGCAGGACGACGCATACAGCTGAAAAGAAGACATGAGCATGACCCAACACTTGACTACTACTATCTGCTCAGCCTTGTAGCAGTTGTACCCGCTCAGTGAAAGTTTGCCGAGTCCCCATTCGATTTGCCGTTTTGGTGGCTGCTGCAAAAGGTCACACGACCACACAGACAGCCGCAAAATATCACCAGACAGACCCAGACTCAGACCCAGACCCAGACCCAAAAGCGGTCCGTCTGGGACTGCAAGGTGCTGGGTATTGCTTACTGGTCAGTGGATTGGGTGGTTATGTGGTTGGGTGGTTGTGTGGCTCTGTGGCTGCTGGTCGGTGGTCACTGCTGGTCGCAGTGCTGCTACTGCTGCTGCTGCTGCGCGAATCAGAACAAAAGTTATACTATGTTCGGTTTACGTGCCATCGAAGGGCAACATACTCGTATTTTATTTGGTTTTATTGATTTTATAAAAAGGATGTGTCTACGATTTGGGCCTGGCCTAAACCGCTTGAACTCGAGTTGAAGCATTTGGCTTTTAATTTCAATTTGACAAGCACTTGGCAGTGTTGTCGTTGTCCTTCCCCGTTTCCCGTTCCCCTTTCCCATTCCTGTTGTACTCTGTGGGCTGCAACGTGCGACCCAAACACGAACAAACGAAACGCAACTCGGAAATTTTACAATAACTCACGGCATTTGATGACGACTTTTGGTTTTTCGTATATCTCTACAAGTCTATGCCGATCTGTGGTCTCGCTCACTCACTCTCTGTGCTCCTCCTCATCTCCTCTGCCCCACAATCTGTCTGTGTGTATGGCCATTTTCTTGCCAGGAAGCAACATCATGTACGTGCGCTTAAATCTTCGATAACTTTCGTGTTTGTACGTGACTAAAATGCAATGCACCCCACAAGGCAAAGGTAGCAAAATTTACTGTCGAGCAAGAAAATAGAATACGAAGAAAATCTAAAAAAATATATGTATATATATATATATACATATAGAAGTATTGGCTATAGTCAAGGGGATGCCCGCTGCCTACATTTTTGGTCCTGTCCAGTCTGTCTGGTAAAATCGCCTTCGGCTTTGTTAAAGTCCACTTGTCCAACTGTTGTCAATGTCTATGTGGATGCCGGCGTCTTTAAGCGCCTTTAAATTAAGTGCAAAATGGTAAAACAGTCATCAAACATTGATTTTTAGTGCCTCATCCGGCTTAGGTACAACTTACAGTTTTATACATTTTCAAAATGTCATTTAAAAGGCATTCAATAAATGAAAAACCTATTCGCACTTTCATTTGATTATTTTAATGCTTATGTACTCGAACTGTACGGCAATAGATATGGGAGGGCGTGTGTTGGATTATTTCCACACAACACGAGCCCAAACTACAAAACAGCTAACACACAATCAACACGAATGGTCAGAAATTTGACTAACACATCACGAACAAGGACGAAATACTTTAAATAATTTAGAAGCAAATATTGATTGTGTTCACAAAATAAACTTTGGATTTTGTAGTAAATCTAAGACACTTCGTCTAGAAAACAAAAGTTCGGCAACTATCATTCATGTCAGGACAGTTGGATCATAACAAAGGTTCTTAAGGTCCTAGTATGTATGTTCGAACATATTTAAAATAGCAAAAGTTTCATGTTTTTATGCGGTTTCTGACATTCCGTCAAATGACAATATAATAATTATTAACACAATATAATAGTAATAGTAATGATATGAGATAATATATTTAGTATGATGGCAATTTTTCAACACTCTTGATGTTTGAGCATTCAAATTTGGTACACAAGAGCTTTGCGCCTAAAATAAAATCGAGAAAATATCATCAAAAATCCAATCTATTATGTTCTTAAAGACAGCCCATAAAGATCCTAAGCTGATCATAAATGTTCCTTAAATGAGACCCATATCTATTCATATATCTATATAAAGAATATATATGTTTAGATGACATTTTCAACCATCAAGGCAACTTTGCAATTCCTTTCAACTTTCGTCTTTTGAAAACAATCTAGTTTTCCTTGCCCTTTTCAGTTGGCTTAAGCTATTCTAAGTTTTATATATTTATTATTCAACGCACAGCAATAGGCAATTTCAGTCGGCTAAAATTATTCAAAATTTTCAATTCTTTTCTGCGCATCACAAACTAACAGGTAATCTTTTTCAATTGGCTTAAACTATTCCAAAATTATATTTCTTAGTGTTGGACACAAAGTAAATAAGTAATGTTTTTTGTATTCATGGTTAATAATCGGGCTCTTATTGCAGTTGCTTGCAAATACCATCGTCTTGGATCTCGTGAATTTCAAGTAAACTAATCTCTAATCCGGGCGGCTATTGCCCTCACTGCGCTATACTGAAGTCCTTATTTAAGGATAATATATATTATATTTGGAAATGCGATCATCTGGGCCCTCCTGAATTTCAACTCTAATGCGGCATTGTGGATAGCTACAAGATCCTTACAAACCCGTGTCTTGGTAGGAGGCATAGCCAACTGCTGCTGTATCTCCATTGACCACATTGCCAGGGTGCGCTGTGAGGCGTACGTCCTGGACAAGCCGAGTCGCCACCTGCCTAATCGCTCCAGTTGCTTGCAATATCCGAGCAGGCTCGTCTGGCAGTCAGCAACATAGTTGTCTATCCTTGAAGCTCTCCCTGGGTTTGCATGAGCTGCAATTTACAATCCGTAGAGCTTCCCGACGCTCATCTCGTCCACGTCGGCTCGTACTTGTGCTTGAACATGATGCTGCAGCCACTGCCGTGTTTCCAGCATTATTATTTCAAGGCTTAACATACTTTATTGTGGGGTAAGCGAGGTCGTCCATTACCATATAGTACATAAACATATCTATAAATACATCCCTTAACAGATCGTTCAGAACATAAAGGAGGCTGACAAATACGATTTGCAAGTCTTAAAGCTGACTGCCGCAGCGGCTTCAGGTTCAAGGACTACTACGCGCTGGAGTGGACGGGTGGATCGTCGTGAACCTTGACGGATTACAACTCGTCCCTTCCTAGGGTGAGCCCCTCCATGAGACAACTATTTTGCCGACTGCCAGAACAGCCTGCTCGTATGTTGCCGGTAACTGGTGGGGACACCACTTTTCCCTGAGGTACGCCGCAGAACGCTCCCTGACATCTCGGATCGGCTGTGAAATCGGAACGGAGGTATTAGGAAGCAATCTTCAAATCAAATAACGACTTAAAAATGTTTTTCCTTAGTTTATATTATAGTTAAAAACTTCAAATTCAACGGTGCGGACTCTGTCAATAGTTTATGAGCTCAACAAAGTTTGTATTGGCAAATCTTATAATCTGTATAGAAAACTGATTCGTTTTGTTTAGTCTATTAAAACAATCGATACATCTTTCATTTGTGATTTTTCATCTTTAGCTAATGTCATTGGTTATCGATAATAACATATCTCCTGTCAGTCTTCCTGTACTTATCGGTCAAGCTTTAACACATTTTTGAATTACGCAGGTGGCCGTAGGCTGCAGTTGAATAGTAGGTAGGTGCACGGGGTCGGAGTGGGGTGTTGTGTGCTCTCAGTCCGTCCGTCTATGTGTTCCGCTGTTCGCTTCACGTCTCTTTTGTGCTGGCATTGCACACAATCACATTGGACGTTTATCCCGATGATTGCTTATTAATGGGTATTCCCACAATTTTGAATAGGCCGGGCGGCATTGGAGTGGTGCACTTAGAGTTATTGTTTGGCTCGTCAGTATTGTATGGCATTTAATCATTTATTTCGACACCAGACACATGAGCAATGCCTGACAAATTCCGGTAGACAACGCCAATCCAAAGCAACTCAATCAACGGCACAGCCAGCGGTGCGGCCCCAAGCGGCCGTGCTCCTTACCCATGTGGGGCCTACAGCCGATACTGACGTCTATCCTTGTCTGGCCAGGATATAAATACAAACACATATGTGTGTGCAAGTGTGTGTGCGTGTGTGTGTGTGCATTTGCTGGCCGGGCTCCCATAGTTTGCCACAACTTTCAATTGTTCGGGGAATTCGCGTGAACGTTTTGTGCCATTAGAAGCTCGAGCATTTGAGCAGCTGCACGGCTCTCAACCCCCAACCCCAACCTTAGCCCGAAGCCGACAATCCCCAATCCCTAACCCCCCAAGCCCCCGCCGCCATACACATAACGCACAATCGACATTGGACAGGCAAAACTGAAGGCACCAGGACCGCTGGGGCCGTCGGAGCCGCGTGTTAATGTTAATTCTGTTAATGTTAACTTTGGGCCTGTAATGTATGTTTGATAAGTTAATTTTCTCTTTTGGCACCTAACACTTGCGAACTGAAACTGAATGAGCTTATCATCAACGGTACATTACCGTGCCCCTCCAAACCCAAGCCTAAGCCCAAGCCCATCCCCTCAATCCAATGCCTTTCACTAAGCGAAAAGCATTCCCTAGGCAACAAAGCCATTAAAACGCTTTGTGTGCCAGTTGGCAACCAGTTTTAGCTCCAAGTTTTCGCTGGGGTTGCCTTAACTTAAGCGCCCATCATTGGCGTAGTCATTGATCAAATCATTTATTTTGGATTGCAGCTGGAAGACATTTTGATTGCCCTTTAAGTGTTGGCTCGGCACAACACAACACCACACAACACAGCGATGCGCTGGGAGGTTGTGTGTAATTAAGTTCAGGACTCTGTTAGCGATGGCCAGGCTATCCGCTGAAACTGGCATTGAAAGTATTTCATTTGTGTACTCTGCACCTTAAGGTAAGAAAGCGGAAGTCTGTCCGATTTCTATTTCACATAAACCGGCTTACAACGAACTGCTTCGAGTTTGCTATTTCAGCTATTTCAAAACTTGTTCTGAGGAAGTTCATTTTTCGACCAGTTATAAACACCACAGCAGCTCTGCCTCCTAGATTACCAACTTTCATAACTTTTTCAGAACTTAATCGATTACCGTACGGAATGTCATTTTGATTATGTTTAAGTCTAAATTGACTTGGCTAGAAGGAGTACCGGGGTCTCCCTATTTTGATGAAACATATATACCTCGGACTTACACTGGATAAACCACTAACGTTCAAATTTCAAATTACCAGAGTGCTAAGACACTCTCTTCAATCTCAATTCAAGAAACTTTAATGGCTGTTGTAGGTGTCATCCAAGCTTCGCTTGTGCTTCAAGTTTCTGTTATTCAAGGTGATGATTATGCCCATCTGGACATATGGAGTGGCCCTATAAGGCATTGCTGCTATGTCCTTACAAGCAAAGCTAAATTATGTTATGAGGTCTTTGATCGGGAGCCCTCCTCTTGAGAGGAGTTCATTTATCAGGAGAGACCTCAGTTAAGAAGGTTATTAATAAAATTTCCATGAATTATTCCAGCAATCCGCAAGAACAGATTGTGGACTTTGCGTAGAAGGCTCAATCGCGTATTAATTGATCTATTGTTGTTTTATTGGCCAAATTTGACTAAATTCATGCTGAAAATTAACAAAATTTAAGCTTGTGAAGTTTTAAATACTACAATAGCTTTACCTCCTAGTTCCGTAACCTTGTCGAAACCCAATCGATTTCCATACGGAACATATTTTTGATCATGATTTGTACTTTCAACTTAGTTGGCATTTAATAATGGAAAAATTGTTAAAATATGTAAATCTCGAAATTTGACTTTTAATCGATTGCAAGAATCAATCTTGGGTGAATAACTAAAAACGCTTCACAATCAAATGTACCATCAGCTGTTTGGTTGACCAAGGGAAATGCTAAGCTCCTAAAAACTAGATTTTATTTATGTGCAAAATGAAAATGACTTGAATAAGTATAAAAATTTCGTAGCAATTTTGAAATGATGATCATTTGTTTTATGCTTATTTGATGAACGTAAGAAATCGAACGCTTTACGATTGTGATTTTGGCTGCTGTTTGCTCTTCTTAGTGCTACTTATTTAAGTACAATGAACAGAAATGGAATTGGAATGGGAGTGGGTTTGGGATGGGGATTGGGGAGGCAACATTCAAGTCACACGTTGCCCAAGTTAAGACTTTAGTATGGAGCTGGGGCTGGGGCTGGGGCTGGCATTGAAACAGTTTCCCAAGTGGTTGGCGTCATTGCTCGTTTTTGGCTCCATAGCTTGTTATCCTTTTACTGGGGGCGCGCGCTCTCTTGTAATCAATGAAATTACTTTTTAGTTCAAGGCAGCCAATAGTGCTGCAAAATTAAATTATTGTTAGCCAAGGCAACAGCTACAGCTTCAGCAGCAGGCCCTTAGTCGATGACTTGCTCTTAACGTTTGCTAATGAAGTGTTGCCAAGACGTAGATGGGATTGGGTATGGGCATAGGTTTGGGTATGGGTATGGGTTTGGGTTTGGGGGCTGAGTCTGACATTTTTCAGTTGCTTGGCTCGTTTTTGGCTGGGTGTTGCATACATTTGCGCTTAATGGCTTTGGGGAATTCCGATGACGCTTATAGCCATCCAGCAGCAAGCAGCAAGCAGAAAGCAGCCAACAAACAGCCAGCATCAGCGTGGAGGACTCGTCGCGGCGCATCCTCGGGGAAATTTGCTTTTGAAACTTGGCTGCTTTGCTGGTTTTCTCAGCTCCAGCAAAGGACACTTAAACCGAATCGCACAAAAGCAGAGGACACCAAAAATAGAAAAAAGGATACTGGCTCCGGCTGGACAATAACTCCTTGATGGTCAATGATTTGCTGATGGATGTGCCTTGCTTGAATTTACACCATCCGAATCGCCAGAATCTTTGATCTATTGCAATATTTTTTTCGTTTGTTTTGCCTCGCATAAATGTGTCATTTTTCTCTTCATATTTGAGCTTTTTTTTTATTTGCCTGCAACATAAATAATATGCAATATTGATAGAGTTTCACTTCATTGTAGGACGCTTGTGCTCAAAATATTTCTAGCTATTTTGGCAGTGAATCTTCAGAGTTCCAAGTTGTGAATTTAAACCTAATAAAAACACAGGTTGGCTGCATTCAAGCCATTGAAAGATAGATTTATTAGCGCGGCTAAGCTTTCTGCTTAGATTTCTTGCTAGAGGGCATTGGCACGATCTAAAATTTTAGTGTTTCTGACATTAGGTTTTTCTCGAACATCCTTAAAGGTTGCAGAATAGAATTACTTGTTCTATCTAAATTTCTTTTGTTGTATCCCGCCACACTTCGCTGTGGCACATTGTTGTTGCATGGATGAGAAAGTAAGAAATAAACAAAAATAACTTAACACTACTTTCCTTCCCCTGCCTTATGATATTTTGTATACGGTCTGAAGAACTTAAAAACCGATCTAACACAAATATTCCCTCACACATTTGATCTTAAGCCCATTTCCCGTTCGTGCTAACGGGTGTGAGTAGATTTTTCAAGTTTCATACAACAGAATCCTAGAAGCGCTGACAAAATTTGAGCTCAATAGGTGCAGAACTTTTCAAGTTTTTGACTTTTGTACCAACGTAAAATTTGTAAATATGTAGATAGATAAGTATATATTTACAGTATCTAATAACAATGGGTAAAAGAGGTAAGGAAAACTATGGAAATGCATGTAACAATCAGAAGAACGCAGCTCTAACCATCTTAAGTATTCCGGGTACAGAATGTCTCACATTCGAGCAGACTCAAATCATCATATTATCGAAGTTTTAAACTACATATCTGTATTAATTATTACTAATTACAACAGGGCATTTAGTTCGTGTTATAAGATAAAACGAATATTGACTTTGTATTCAAACCTAAAATGAATGCAGCATTTAATGGCACTTAATGGTACTAGAAAAAACCCATAAAATCCTTATAAAAAATTTGAAAATATTAATAATTGACGGTCCATAGCCAGTTGTTGTTTATTAAACGTCACATAAACGAATATTGGCAGCAGTTTTACAGTTGCTGTAATAGATAGTTGAATTGTTATATTTGGCAGGACTTTTTGCAACTGTGGCACTGCCATTAAATGAAATTAAGTTAATTTGCCGCACGTCGCACACAATAATGTCATCAGTGGCCCGGACCGGAGTCCGGATCCCGAGTCATTGGAGTGTGTGCATGTCTGAGTACTGCTAATAAACGTCATCGATGCATTGATGCATACCAATTAGCAGCGCAGTGCGGCAGTGCGGCAGTTGGTGAGCTGTTGGGCTGGTGGGCTTGTGGGCTGGTGGGCTGGCGGGCTGGCGGGCTGGTTGCTCGGCGTGTTGCCTACAACACATCTTTTGCCAAGTGCAGCAAAAACTGCAAGCCGCATTAATTGCAACTGTCAATTGTCTGGCGGAGGCGGTGGGGGCAACAGGCCGCAGTGGCTGCTACGGCAGCGGTGGCACGCTCATTGCCAGGTTACTCTTGCCACATCAGTGCCTGGAGGCAGCCAGTCAATCATACTGATGGCGTATGATGGCAATTGCCAATGCCGATAAGCAGCTGCAACAACAACAATGTCGCATTTACAGTAATTTACAATTTGCTGAGCACGGCAAAAACGGAGGTTAATCAGAAGCTATGTAACTGCCAATCCAAATTGAGTACCAATATTCATTTCTTTTTTTTTTTTTATACCCTTGCGGGGAGGGTATAAAAAATCTTTATTCGTAATCAGGACAACGAGCAGAGTTGAATATTTGTACAGATATTTTAACCAAAGTGATCAATTCAATTGAAGCAGTACAAGGAGAGAAATCTTTGCAAGTATTATGCATAGGTTATGCATGAGTTATACATAAAATCAAAGCTTGATTAAGCAATCAAAGGCTGTTTTAAACAGTCTTATGCATAATTACTCATGCTTGATGATGATTATAGGATACATAATTAAATATACTATATGTATCTCTTTTCTTTCCTGCTTCTTTAGATAACATCGGTTAAATTTAGGATGATAGCTTGAATGCAGCTCAAGACGGGTCACATCGTACAGATAAATTCACTTTCTACACCTATTTCAAATATGTATATATCTATTTAAGGTAGTACTTTATGCAAACCAGCTTGGCTTGATCACAAATATTACAAACTAAGGATTTCCCACTCGGTCGCATGTTGAAGTGGAGGCTTCTCAGAAATTACGCAAATTATTTTCCCTTTATGTGTGTTTTTTTTTTTTGTGATTTGATTAGTTTGCTAGCTGAGTTGGATCTTCTCAGTCTTAAGTCTTGTCTATTGCCGCATACTTAGGCATTGAGGTTTTTATACAAAATGCTCAGTTTCAGTGCTTGGGGATTGTGTTTGCATATTCCAAGAATATACCGTTGAAAATGTGAGGGGCGCTGATTTTGCCGTCGTCATCAGGTCGAGTGGCAGCATTTAATGAGGTGCAAATGAGCTTGTCCTGGCAGCTTCAACAAGAGCGCGAAGAGTCGCAACACTTTAAAGGGAAATTAGCCTGGCAGGAGTAGGCCAAGTGGCAGTCGCCAAGACGAGCAGGACGAGTGTGGCAAGTGCTGTGTTGCCGTTTTACGTTTTACGTTTGTCAGTTGCTAATTTCTTCAGTTGCTTTGCTTTTTTGTCTGTCCAACTGTCTGTCTGTAAATTTTACATATTTTCTATGAAAATTACCATAGACAGGCAGGAGGACAACGCGCCCAGACGCAGTCACATGCGAGGCACGTAAACGTGGGTGCACCCACTTAACATGATAAGCGACAAGACACCTAACATGTTCAACACGACACCTTCACGACAGCGCCAGATGTGGTGGGCGGGTGGTTGGGGGTAGGTCCTTTGCTGTGTGAGTGTCTGTGTGTGTGTGGTAACCACTACAAGACTGCCACACAGCAGAACGCCTGCAGCAGCGGCAGCATATACTAGTACATACGGCGTTCCATATCCTTGTGCTGCGCCTGCTGCTGACTTGTGGCTGTGTCAGCGCAAGGATGAATTTTGCTCCTGTTACACTGCTCCAACATCGCGTCCTGTCGCGCTCCTTGTCTTTGTCGTTTCGGTTTTTGCGGCTCCGGTTGCCAGCATATCTTGCCGCAATATTAAGCAAGTGCGTATACGTGTGTGGCATAAGTTGCCGCGACATTTACACTCAATTTCGACAGCCGAACCCCTCCACATCCACATCCACCGCCCTGCGCCCACTCCTCACACACTGAGCCACTGAACCACTCAACCACGGCTTGTTTTACAAGCGTTGTAAGACATATAAATAATTATAATATTGAAGCTCTATTGCTGGCAATTTGCATTGAAATGGCACAAACATTTTCACTAATTAGTCAGCTTTTTTTCCTGGCGCCCTTTGACCCTGTTATTCAGGATGAAAATTAAATGTGTACATACTACAACAAAGTGCTGCACTGTTTGAAACTTGCACAAAGAGATTTATAAGCTGCTTAAATCATTTGAGGCATTAACAATATGCAACATTCATTCAGTTCAAATTTACTAGCAGCATAAATTTATATTACAGACATCGAGGTAATCAATATTCCTGTTTATTTGCATTAATTTTGTGGCTTGATCTACGACAGTTGTTTACAGTACTTCAATTCAAATTGAGTCAGTAATTGTTTTGTTCTTCAACTGTACAATATTATCCACAGTCCTTGTTGTAAGTGCTGATTTGTATCTATTGTTTGCTGTTTAATCTGTCCGGCTCATATTGATGTGTATTTAAATGTATTGCGCTTGATATAAATGATAAATTCATTAAAAACAATTGTTATCTTTTTTGTATGTGCTTTCAATTGTATTATGCTACGTGTTACTTAAAATAATTTTATAAAATTAACGGCTTATGAAGCATGTTCATGCATATACTACTACTTATAATGTTCTGCAGAGATTTAGAATACAATATGTCTGAATTTACTTAATTTACTTAGTTAAAATTACGGATAAATAGAGATAAGTTATGTAGATATATGTAGATAACTTAGATCAGAAGATAGAAGTAGTGTTCTCACTCTGTCAAACCAAAGCCCATATAGCTATATAGCGTGTAGGGTAGGGTATGGGAGGGTAGGGTGTAGGGTACTTTAGATATAAATGCGTACTCTTGACTGAAGCATTTACCTCTTAAAATATCAAACAATTTATACATGAACACATTTAGATATATATTTTCTGTAACATGTGTACTCATGCTCGATGGCTTTTTAAATAGTTATTGCAGTTATTTTCATTGATTGAAATGGCATCGACTGCGAAGAGTGTGACTCTTCAGCAGAATGCATACTATGGTCAACATTGAGTATTCCCTAAATATTTCAGTCTGTGCATATTTCTGTATACTCATACACAACACAGTACATAGCTCGAGCACAATTTTATATGCTGCAAATACGAGAAAACATTGTATAAATAACCAGACAATATTCGGAGCCACTTTCCATCTAGGCTATCACTGTTTTCTAATTGTTTTTGAAGACAACGTTTACTTATTCTCTGATTGCTGTTCGGCTGCTTGGGGGCCATAAGTCCCCAAACCCCAATATGAAGCGTGCGGTTGGTCAGCCGCAAAGCGTTTGCATGCAACAATCGCGCAACTGTTGCCATATTTTTTACACTGCTGTTCAGTATATTAAAAAACACTTTTTGTGGTCAAGAATAGCAACAAACGTAAATAATAACAATAACAATTACTTAAAGCGCTTTAATGAAATTACACAGCACTCTGAATACATTATTTAAATAGTTTTCTACTGCATTTATGTCACATGCTTTAAAACAGCTTTTAAGCACCTGCATGCCTTAAAACAGCATTTTAGGCACCTGCATGCCTTAAAACAGCTTTTAAAGCATCTGCCAGTCTTAAGCGAGCATAAAGCTTATGGAATTAATCTTACTTAAAGCTAAAAGCTCGACCAACAAGCAATATGCATTTGAAGTAACTTTTCAAGTACATGCAAGTACAGTTTTAAGCCAGCTTTAAGATCTTCAAAATATTTTGTCTTACTGCTGAATGCTCAATGAACAGGAAAGATGCGGTAAAGTGGCATTTCGAGCATTTGCAAGCCTTGAGGCAACTTTAAGGTTTTGAAAGGAATCCTGCTTAAGGCTGATAGCTGGAATAGCAGGCAACACCTTTGTACTGTTTCTGTTTCTGTTTCTGCTTCTGTTTGTTTGGCGCAGCATCCTTTAATGCCATGCAGCTCTGTAAATTTTCCATTCCATTGAAGATTTTCAATGCCCTTGTCCTTGTAGTTGTTGTCCATTGTTAACTGAGCAACTGTATATAACTTTTGCAACACATTTTTGGGCTAATTTAATTATGCATCTTTGTCAAGCTTTAAAAACAAGCAAGCATTATATACCATTGATGCAACATGAAAGGATGTCTTTGGCCATGTTGTAACATTTTGTGTCACCTTAAATGTTGCAAATTGCATTGAGGCAGCCAGAGGGTGTGTGTGTGTGTATGGGTGTATGAGTATGGCAGATGTCCAAGCAATGACTCGGAATGAACACCTTTAAGCCGCTTAGAAAATTGCAATGGCCAAAATCACAGCTACAATGAACTGATGCTTCCCTGTCACGTTGTTCTCGTTCCACAGTCTATTTCAAATTTTCTACAAAGGATTTCCAAATCAATTTGATTTGTTGGGTACCCGTTGGGGGTTTGCGTGGTTGCTGGTTGTAGAAGGGTTGGAGGGCGGGTAGGGGACTGGAGTTTGGGGGTTAGGTGAGGTTACTCGGCTGCAGTTCGCTCGCAATCAATATGCAATGACAATACTGTTGCCTATTGTCTCTCTAGCTTTTGATTCGTTTCGTTTCGCTTTTGTCAATTTCCACGGCCCGCTGTTGCAGCCCCTCTTTTCCCCTCTGTGCCCCTCTGTGCCCCTCCTTGCTCCACTCTGCCCCTGTTTGCCCCGCTCTGCCCCTATTGCTGCTGTTGTTTGATTTCATTGCTTGGTTTGTTTGTTTGCTTGGCCGTTTGGTTGGCTGCTTGGTTGGTTGGTGGGTTGGTTGGTTGGTTGGTGGGTTGATGGGTTGGTTGCTTGGTAGGTTGGTTGATCGGTTGGTTGGTTAGTTGGTTGGTTGACTGGTTGGCTGCTTGACTGGTTGCCCACAGCAGCGGCGAAATCACATTTGACTTGGCATTTTAATGACAAATTGACTCACAGGATTTGCATTGTTGCTGCTGGTAAGCCGAGCCTCCTCCGCCAGCTAGCAACTCAAATGAACAATTTTCTGTAGCACATTGCATTTCCTTACACACGATAAGACAAAACATTTTAAAAACCGAACTTACATGATTGCTAAAAATGTTTATTTTTACAGTTTTCATTTTTCTTAATATATTTTCATCTAACAGAAGGATTTCGAGTGTTAAATATATTTCATATTTACCCTTGCAGGGGGCATTTTAATTTCATTAGCAAAAGCATTGAACTGTAAAATTTGTCAGCCCTTCGGAACGATTCTTCGGTTCTTCGCTTAGGTTCCTTGTACCCAAGTTTTGTTTTGAGACTTGGCTTGTCATATATTTTTTTCATATTTATAATAAGTATTTTAAATTATAATGTTTTTATAAGTATTTTAAAAATGTTATTTTTTATCTATAATTTAGGTTGTTAACCTTTCGAAATTTTTAAATTTATATTGTTGATTAGCTTTTTAGTTTTAGAATGCTTTGTTTCGGCTTTAAAAATAGGTGACGGAGCTGTTTCATTAAAAAAGTAATGCCTCTTCTCTGGGCGCGGTACATGAACCTAGTTTAGATATGTCTGAACCAAGATTTTGCTCTGAGTTAGGTTATATACAATTTTTATACTCTGTTCCCAAAGGGAAAGAGTATATTGGGTTTGCGAAATGTTCGTCTAGGCGTCTGTCCGTATGAACGCAATTTCTTTCCAAACCCTTGAATTATTAAGTCTCAAGATCGCCCCCAACACCCCCACAATTTGGGGAAACCTGTATCTTCCACATTGTTAAAGCTATATTCCTCAAATTTGGCATACAAACTAATGTTGAGATTCCTGACAGATCTGCATCCAAAACTTTTTGACACCCTCACCTCCTCCCCCGCAAATGAGCATGTGCTATCCTCAAAACGTGTTTTTCACAGGGGTATATCTCCTACAGTTTCATAGCTAGAGTCACCAAAATTTGCATACAGACTAATGTTGATCCCTTGAACAAATCTGCATCAGCAAATTTTGCCACCCCCCCTCCTCTCCCGCAAATGAGCAACTCCTTTTTCAAAAGTTTCTTTGGAAAGGATAATCATAAGTTTCTGTAATGTCCATCTTTGCGTATTTATGAACGCAAGTTTTTAGAGGAACGAAATTTGTAACACATATTGGTTTATACTCTCAGTTTTTAAAGTATTGAGAGCTCTTGAACCGAACCTGTTTTCTTGTGAATAAAAATGGTTCGGTCTAGGTTTTGAACAGAAAGGTTGCAAAGATATATTGGAAACCTATTTCTAGTGACTGTAGTGTATTGCTTTCGGAAAGTTTAAGCTACTAATCCGTAATAAACATGTCTCCAATTTTAGCGAAGCAATCGTTTGCCCTTACTGAAAGCCAAATATTTGTGCAAATTATTTTGTAATAGAAAATCAAATTGCAGCAAATTCTCACACAATTGCAACAAAATGAGCAAAAACCAAATAAAGTGAATGGCATCAGCAAACGGCATTGCGCTGGTTCGATTTACACCCGCCAGATACTTGCCCCGCCGGCACCGTTGCACCGCAATACTCGACAGCTGTTGCAGCAATCGAGCTTTTGGGGCGCCCCTCGACGAGCAGCAAGCAACAATGTTGTCGCATTTGTAACTGTCTTGCCGTTGAGCAGATTCCAAAAACAATGCTGAAAATAACAACAACAAGAACAACAAAAACAACAATAAGCTAGGCGAGCCGTAAGACAAAGGACACAAGTGTGCAAAGCGAGACAGGGTATCCAGGATGCTGTGAAAAGAGCAGGAGAGGAGTGTTGGCGCCGGGGGGCACTTTGCGGCATGGGCAACCAGCACATGCAGCGAGTTAAAGAATTCCAATCAGCAGAGCTATTGTTCTTGAGACATTTGCTGAAAATTGAAGATAATTGAAGTGTAAAGCGTAGAGCGGAAGTGCAGCAGTCAGCAGCAGCCATAGCAGCCATAGCTGCCGGCTCCAGTACCTGCCCCTGCCCCTGCCACTGCCCCTGCCACAACTTAAACGCCCGTCTTGCCCAACATCCGGTCTATTCAACAGCACTCCTAACGTTCTCTGTCTAAGCTTGTGGTGCTGAATGCTGTCCGAGGCAAATTATACAATACAATTTTGGATGCTTGGCTTTGTCCATTTTGTGGGTCACGTCGCCTTGTCATGTGGCAAAACTGTTTTCTTCAGTTGCCCTCACTTTTCATACATACCCTGTAGCCATCAAATTGTTGATACAAAATAAAAACAAAGGTTTATTATCTTGTGGGTTTTTATGTCAAAAAAAAATACAACTATTGAGGCATCTTCAATCAGAACACAAAGTTAAGTTTATATACTTTGGCATATATGTTTTATGTTATTGCAGACATTCAGTAAGTTGGATTGAGTCAGATATACTTATGTCAAGTATCAAGGACCTGCAAAACAAGCGATTTCACTATGATCAAAAGTATCTATGATTCTTAATTTTTCTCCAAAAATTTGCTTCTATTCATCTTTTGTGAAAATTCAATTTGTCTTACCTTATTAAGTTTATATCGCAATACAATCTTTGATATTTTAAATTTAACATTTCTAGATCTTAATTAAATTGTTGGCGTTCATCAATATTTATTATAAAAATCTTCTGAATTACTATATTTGTTTGGTAAGTAAAATAAGGGGTCGTCCACATATTACGTAATCACGTTTTTGCCCTTTTTGATACCCTCCCCCCATGTTATCAAGCAGTAATCATTTGGCTGACCTCCCCCCTCTATGATTACGTAATCATTCAAAATTATTTCTTCCGAAATTTTAAAACAGAATTGGTAAAAGAAGGCTCTTAGAGAGATTATGTAATCATATGCCACGGACCCTCCCCCGCCATGTAATCAAGAGTAATCTTTTGGGTGGAGTTTTTAGTATCTTGGAATCTTTTTTTCAACATTGTATGAAGGTAACCTAACAGTTTACAGAATATTCGAAGAGTTGGCTAAGACTTTCATTAGCCTCGTCGATGCATCCGTTGCAGAGATGATGAGAATGAGAAGAGGAGGCAGCGGCCACAGCGGAAATGGGGCTAACTGTTTACCGTACAAACAACAAGAAGCTCGAAATTTGCGGCATGCAAAGACTTTGACATCGAAGAGCAGCACATCATAGTATATCCTGCAGGACACTGCATGCCAAGTAATGAGACCAGAGATACACGCCAATAATACACGAGCCAATATACAAGGAGCTGGGGAGTGGGGGATGGCCAGGGAAATTGAGAAAGTTCATGCCAAGTGGCTGGCTGCTTATGTTGACACTTGGCTTGCGGTGTCCTGCAGCACTTGACTGTAATAGGATGGAGTGATATGATGGATCCCAGTGAGCTAAAGATATTGCAAAATGTGCAATAGCCAGCAGCCATTGCAGCAGAAATCATTTCAATTTCTAATGACTTCCGACTTCCAAAGCCACAGAAGAGCTTAGGCTTATTACCCACAAACACTTTAACAAAAGCACAAGGCTTCAAAATGGAGCTGCCACTTGAAATGAGAAGCATCAAGTAACCTATTAGATATAATACATGCGTAAATTTGGGATACTGTGAACAAGAGTTTACAGAGTCTCTCCCACAACCCGGGCGGATAGACAAACTGATATATTTAGTTGGACTTGGCTCTCTTTAAGATCGGATATGTTCACATTTGCCCTTTACACACATTTGAGGTTAAGGCTATCGCTGGGTGAGAAAGTTTGAATGTTGTGGAAAAGTGTAGCATACTTTTCAGCTGGCAAGCTCACTGCATTGTACTATGGGAAATTTTTTCCATTTTTCTGGCATTAATAAAGGCTTTAAGATAAATGCGTCATTTTAGGGTCCAAATTCGTTGTTAACGTTATAATATTATTTGGAAAATGGGCGTGGCACCGCCCACCTGCATACTTGTTTTTAGTATAACAGCTACAATTTAAGAGTTAAAATGTTGATGCTCGAACTACGTGAAAATTAGCACATCTTCCAACCATACTGAAAGTTTCATGAAGATCGGATAACTAGCACAGAAGTTATTCAAGCATCAATTACCTTATTTCAAATTTTAGTTTCAATCATAAATATCGATCTCGCCGCAATACCAGAATAAGAATATTGAAGGGATCTTATATCAAGGACTTGCCACTCAATATAATTTGGTTTTATATATGCAACTTGCCAAGCAGAATACTACATAATTACAATAATTTGAAAAACATAAAATCATAAATATCATATTTAACTAAAAGCAATTGTATATCCCTTGAAATCCATCTAGAATTGCATATCATTTAGTATTGTGATTTTCTGTTGAAGCAGCTGTTAGCAATTTCAAGAGCTCTGGTATGTAACATTATAGTTTGATGTATGCTTAATATATTCGTTTATAAGAGTACTTGAAATTTTCAAGTTGAAAATTTGAATGAATGCCAGAAAACGGTTTAAATTTCCCATAGTGCAATGTCCGCCTGGAGCACGGGCATAATGGTAAGGTATTTAAGCGTTTCTGTTATGGTTTGAAATTGGTTAGGTATAACGAAAATTAATGTTGCGTATTTTTACTGTTGTTGGCTGCCACTTGGCGCCACTCAAAGCAAAAAAACAAATATAAAAACAAATATAAAAAACAAAAAAAAATAAAAATAAAAAATACGCGGAACATCAACGAAAATGAAACTGAAAACGAAAACAAATCAAATGCACGGCGACGAAGCATAAAAAATTGCTTTGCCACTGTGATTGAAGCGGCCGCCGGCATTTGGGTTGGCTGTATTAAGGGACGGGCGCGGCAGGGCGTGGGGAGATGGTTGAGTTCTGTGCTAGGCTCTGAGCGGAAATATCATTGGCAACGCTGACGCTGGCAGCGACGTCGACAGATTGGCAACAGTTGTATAAACGATTGGGATGTTTACTTGATAATACGAGAAGCATGTGGCCCTTTGCCATCCCCCTCCCCCTCCCTTTTGCCACTGATGCTGATGTTGTCGCCAGCGGGGTAAGCAACAGTGAACAGTGGCAGGTAGAACAGGTAGCGGCAGCAAAAATCAAACGACACGAAAACACAGCCCACAGGGGCTAACGAAAAACCGAAAAACGAATAAATGAAATTCCGCTGCGAAATAACAGTAGTAGCAATACAAACACAACAACAACAACAACAACACACACACCCACACACACACACATACATAGAGAGAAATGTGCAACTATGTATACATGTGAAATTGCATTTGTGCATGCAGATGAGCAGCAGAGGATCTAGAAGCTAGCTGGGCTAGCTGGGCTAGCGGGGCTGGCGGGACTAACCGGGCTGCCACCCACTTCACACTGCGACCTGCCCAATGATTGCATGAAAAATGTAGACGCATTTCATGGCAGGCCACACAAGCCGGCAAGCGGCCATGTCAGTTATCCATGGCTTATACGGTAAAGTGCTCCGGGAATGGGCTGCTATCCGGGAAGCAGGAAGGGGCATCAGTAGCATGCTGGTGGCGGGTGGCGGCATTTTGCAGGACATGCCGGGACAGTGATTCGAAAATTCTGAATCGAAGTAGGTGTAACATTTCATCTTTATCATAAAGTCCTTTTAGGAATTTGCATTTATTTATTAAAACTAACCATAATAGCTTTAGAAACAAGTAAGAATGCTTCAGTCGAGTATGCCCAGATCAAAAGTTTCCGATCGCATCTTGGAAATATTACTTTGCGTTTAAACTGTTGCGCCATATTGTTTGGCAGTGGCAAAAGAGTTGCGCTGGTGTGGCGTGGTTAGCATTGCTTTAAATAAACACTATCGAGACTATCGATATTTTCGATAATATTATACATCCATTCGCTAAGGTATCCGGCACCTATCAACCACTATGCAACATGAAACGAATTCAATTGAAAACTGTCTATTTTTTCTATTTTTTTGGGATCTCCCGAGGGCTGCTGGGCTGTGACTTTTCAACGGGTTGTCAACAGGCGTAGCAGCGGCGTGAGCAGTCCGAATGGGTCAAGAGCTGTTACCAAAACCAAACCAAACTAAAGCAAGCCAAATGTTTTAGCTGCGGTTAACAAAACTATTGCAATCAAATGACGAATCTGTTGCGCTAACAAGTGCGATAAACCCAAATTGCTTTACTCAGCTCTGTTGACTGGAATGAATCCTTATACCATATTTCAACACTCAAACCATATTCCAGTTGGTGTCCGTGTGTTATCCACTTTTGGCCTGCGCTGCTGTCCGTTAAAAGTCAGCGGTGCAGTGATGCAGGGACGCAACGTGGCTCCGCTCCAGAAGGACCTGCAGCTGTCAGCGCAGTTGATTAACTCTGGGCGGTAACTGCACACGACTATAAACGGAGTGACAGCTCACGAATGTGCAACCACATACGCACACACTAACATACACTAACACACACTAACACACACTCACACACACACACACGCTGCGTTGCACCTTTTTGGCTAGCGGATGTTTTGCCGACCGGCAGCGTGTTTTGTTCAAAGGAAATTCGCGAACAGTTTTCACTTTTAGCTTGTGTTGTTAACTGGCAAACACACACAGGCGCACACACACACACACACACACATCCTCGCAAATGCACATACACTGATAACCATTATCGTTCTAAATATATTAGAACGAATCCAGAACATCCGCTTTGCTAAACTCCAGAACGGAAGTTCTAATTTGTAGATACTATTTATCTTAACAACATTAGTGATATTTTTAAGAACCTTCTTTCTAATCTTTAGATCGACTGCGGCATGTTTTTCAACTATATAAAACATTATAATAATAAAATACAACATTTTTGCAAATTTTGTCTAGAATAATGAACTGAAGAAACTTAAGATTAATATGTTAGTAAATGATGGATGCTGTTGCTATTATAAGGCATGCCAATTTTTTCTCAGTGCAGGCACACAAACAAGCATGTGTTTTCTTTTTTTTTTAACAGCTTTGGCGTTTGTTTGTTGCAAAACGGAAATGCGATTTAAATTATTTGATATTCGCTTTTGCGAAGCAGCCGCAACAAGCGCATTCTTTTAATCTCTTACTCTTTCTCTCTCTCTCTCTCTCTACCGCTCTCTTTCTCACTCTGTCCTTATATATCTTTCGCGCTACTTTTGTCCCTTGAGTGCTGAGGACATTTAGTTGTGTTGTTGTTGCTGCTGCTGCTGCTGCTGCTGTTTCAGTTGCAGCCATTTGCTTTGCCTTTTAATGATGGCCACTTCAGCGTTTCCGCTTGGCGGCAGGGCGTTGGGCGTTGGGCAGTGGTCGGTGGGCGGTGGGCGTGGCCAGCTGGCTGGCTGGCGTGAATTTAGCTCGTAAATTTGTTAGTTTATTAGCGCAATTTCCGTTGCTAATTAATTGCCAGACCACACACATACAGAGAGAATAAACGAGACAGTTGCCTGGCTCTCAATCTGCTCATCTCTAGAGCGGCTCCGGCTCCGCCTCCGCCTCCGCAATCCCGCCATTCATCCCCTTCACAACGCGCTTCTGTGAGATATTAGTGACATGAAGCTGCAGTTTTTAAAATGCCGGATATTTTTGTGGCGCTTGGCTGGGCTATGGCAAAATTGTTGGCTGCTGCGGCTTGGGCCTGGCTGTTGCCATTGGCTGCCACTCAACTATCTGGCCCGGCTAGATGCTACAAGCCAATTTGCGATGCTGCATATTTCTAATTAATTAAGCTGCCTGCTGCACTGCACGTCGTATGTGTGAATATACACTCTACATACATATATATGAAAGCATACACATACATACACATACATCTATATACGAGTATTTTCAATTTCCGGCTCATAAAGGAATATCAACAAGAGCAACAACAAGAAGGTCGTGCAGAAGATTAAGATATATAATATAAGCGATGCCTTCATGCTCTTGCCGAGCTAATTATGGTATTTTCTCTGCACATATACGTATGTATATCACATATGTGTGTGTATGTGCACATACACATATAAATACATACTACATATATGTCGCACACACTCTACAAAAGTGCATTGAGATCGAAAAAAAGGGGCTAGCAGACAAATAAAAAGATACTTCACATACAATTACGCTCTCAAACAAGCAACTGTCAAAAGTTTTCGTCACTAAATGTTTTTCACCAAGTTCTTTCTCAACGCACTAAAGAAAGTTTTCAATATCCACATGTGAATTGTGTTGAAAAACTGTTATTTACTGAAAGTGTCCACGAAGTAAATGGATTTTCATCATTTCTAAGGCAGTCGGCGAAAGGTCCTTCCATGTATATGAACGATATGTTTTTCTTTAAACTACAGAGCTTATTATAATTTTGAGACGTTTCCAAAACTACGCAAAGGACCTTCTAGATTACAAAACTTCCATTACTGTGTCAAAACTTAACAGATTTCCATACAGTGTCTTTTTCAGTCTTAAATGCGTTGGCATTTACATTTAATTAATAATATAAAACATATAAGATAAAACTTGAAGTTTTTCGAGAATGCACAAGGGTACAATTTTGAAAAAATTTAGATCCCGAAATTTCACTTTTAAGGAAGATAATCTTACGTCCAAAACTCATGCTAAAAATTACCAAAATTTTGACTTATAAAGTTTTAAAATTTAAATACCACTATAGCTCTAAGTAAAAAACAAAGTACATTTTTAAAACTTATATTTTAATTGATTGCGAACATCAAAATTAGTTGAGTTTTGGAATGCAAAACTTTCTTAATTATACAAATATTACATCCAAAGTCAACAATTGACAGTTTCATTATACTTCTTATAGTTTCCTCTGACTTGATCAAAATTGGACATTATATAGCTACATATAGGAAAAATCAGACGAAAATTAAGTTTTCTTGGTAAAATTGGTCTACAAAGTTGGTTCAACTAGTTTGATGCTTATGTGGACACATGTTAAGCCAGTTGATTCAGACGATTTTATGGATTCTGGATTAGTTGCTTGGAGTCTCTAACTTTCTATCCTATTCAAAACAGTTCAGTGTTGAGTTAGTTACGAACGTTGATAATTTAGATTAATGTTTATAAGGAATCCAATGCTTATAATTAATTGACTTGCTGTTCGCTGAATCGAGTTGCCACTGACTTGACCTGGCTTAAAGCCTATAAGGAGATGACTGAATCGGCACCTGGCAGTAGTCATTTGAGGGGTTCACCTGTACGGTATACACGCTCCGTGAGTAAGTTAAAGTTGCCAAAGGCAGCAAAAACCTCAACGAAGGCTCCGACACCGGCGACAGGCTATAAATTATAATTTTCAAGACATGACTGCCAAACAAATGGCAGCCGTTGAGCCACTGCCTCTCTATGCATGTGATGGGTGTGTGTATATGTGTGTGTGTGTGTGTGTGTGTATATGACTTTGACAAGTTTTTGTTGGTGTGTGCCCAGCGAGCAGCACCTCCACCGTTGCACAGTGGGTCCTGCTCAGTTATTATGCCCTTGCAAAGGGTATTCTAATTTTGTCTGAAGAACTTTTCCGACCCCACTAAGTGCTTACATTCTTGATCAGCACCATTAGCCGAGCCGACTTAGCAGTGTCCATATGTCTCGATCGGATCACTTTAACATGTTGCTCTGATAAGAATGATTGGTTAACAATTAAGTTGTTGATATCTCAATCAATCCATGCTGTTCTGACGCGCTCTATAGAAGCAGAGCGAATTCTTATTTTGTCTCGAAATGTGTAATGCACTGAAGGAGACGTTACCGATCCAACAAAGTATATATATTCCGAATCAGCATGAATAGCCGAGTCGATATAGCCCTGTCCGTTTGTCCGTCTGTTTCTATGCAAAAAAGTTTCTCAGTTTTAAAGCTATCGTAATGAAACTTGGCACAGATTCTTCTTTTTGCTGCAGAACATATGTACGCCAGAACCGGCCAGATCGGACTACTATAACGTATAGCTGTCATAGGAAAGATCGGTTGACAACTATATTTTTGTATGAAAAACTTTTTTGTTTATAAAGATATCCTCACCAAGCTCACCCAAGACATGTCTCTAAAGAGTTTATACCATCTGACTAATTTTGGTCAATATCGAATAACTATATCACATAGCTGCTATAGGATCGGGTGAAAAATGAGTTTTTGTATGAAAAGCTTTTTGTATTGTATCCAAACTAATCGGGACTTTTGTTATACTTCAAATAGTTTCCAATAATTTGATCAAAATCGGACAACATAGCTCGCATAGGAGCAATCAAACGATAATTGAGATTTTGCTTAGAAACCATTGCTGCTAGGGTAAATAGTTTTGACACGCCGAAAATAGCCGTTCACTCTTGCTATAATTTATTTGAGTACGAACAGTTTTCAAAGCAGCGGTTCCAATGTGCAGCGATGGTTCCTTATAGTATAGCCAACATTTTTCAATTAACAAACGAACAAAAATGTTTGACATGCCACAGACATTCATACCCATGCATATCTATGTGATAGTCATATACATATGTACATACTTGACACGAAGAATGGGTGCACACACACACACACACACACACTAGCACACATGCATATACATGTACATATATCATTTTACATAGGAGCTCATTTTTGGAGTAGCAAATCAAACCACCAAAACGGTGCTGTCAAAGAGGAGTGGCATTGGGTGTTTGATAAGGTGGGGCGGGGATATGGATGTGGAAGTGGGAGTGGGAGTGGAAGTGGGAGACGAGGGGGACTTGGGATTGGTTAGTGCTAGTTGGCAGCTTGGCAACTAACTAACAACAATAAGGCGGCAAGGACCAAAGCATGTGATGTACTTGTGTCATTCGCTTCCTGGCAAAATGACAAGCGAAATGTTTGCCACAAAATTTCATTTAGAAAAAGGGTTATTAATAATACCAAATTTGACGCCGGGCGGCCATTATGAAGAGGCCCACACTTGCCAAGTGTATGTGTGTGTATATACACAGAAAAAAACTCTAGTATTTCGTACTTAAATCGAACGCAAAACGGTGTCAGCAAGCAGTCCAGCTCGGATTTACTTAAGCCAAGTACGGAAGGAATTCTTGACTCAAGAAATCCCGGAAATTCTTGATTTCATCTCATCTTTAGCCCGGGTCGGCTTAAAAATAGCCTAAATTTAAGAATATTCGGGATTTAATTAAAAATATGATTGATTTGAGTTTCAAACGGAACTATTTTAATCCCAAAACGAGATTAATTTTAGAATGTTTATTAAACTCGTTTACTTATTATATAGTTCCGAATTATCTAGAATAATTGTATTTCATTTAAGTATGGATTCGAGATTCATTTCGTGAATCAATCACAATCATATTTGATTTAGGTATTTATATTTTTATTATTTTATTTAAATTCTTGATACTGGCACAGTTTGATCAAATTGGTTAAATATACTTACAAGGAAATCTTAATCTAATTTAAAATAAAAATAAAAACTTGCCTACATTATAACGAGGAAGAGAAAGAATAGGGAAAATAATATATAAAATTGTTACAACATAATTAAAACTTTTTCGATCACTAAATCTAATTGTTAGCTTAACTGGAAAGATGTAGAACGGAGTAAATTCTTAAAACATTCTTAAAATTTTAAGTACGTCTGTCGGCTTAAATCAAGTATTTTAAACTTGAAATTTTTTCAGTGTATGTGTCTCCTGTTGGCCGTTTTGCAGCACGCTAAACACCTGCTACTTTATGATTTTATTAGGCACTCAACACGCCACAGACAGACAGGCACACACACACACACACACTCACACTGTTTGTTTGGGCATGAGAGATGTGTGCGGGGGTAGTGTTTTTAGTCGACTGAGCCATAACATACAGCTGTGTGTGTGTGTGTGTGTGTGATAAAGGGCGCCAAAACGCTCACAATACAATGCAAAAAAGGATAGAAAGAGTACTCGATGAGAAAATACTCTGTAGCCTGATCAGAGCTTCCAAATACATATTCGTACTCACATAATTCATGTATGTTTATTAACTTTAATTACAAGCACAACTAACTTTAACCTTCTGGAACTAAGTGAGAAAAAGGTCCTGCATACATTTTTCTGAATGAGTTTAGTGATGCTCGTAATCAAATTAACTAAAAATTTAGATTTTAATAAAAAACCCATTTTATTTGAAATTTTTAATAATACAGTCAACATTTCATTTTTGTTATAACTTATAAGTATTAGGAACACGATATGATATTTCATATAATATAAAATCCTATAGTTACAAAGATTTAGACATCTTAAGTCGCTGATTTACATGGATACATTTGAGGAAGTAATTTAATACACAAGTAAGAATGCTATAGTTGAGCATACCAACTACAAAACTCCCTGTACTCAGGTCAAAAATTTCCGATATGCATCTTCGTACACTTACACATACACACACACGCATACACAAAGACACATACATACATAGCACAAGCGACGGCGCAAGCGAGGCATTTTAAGTGGCGGCTATGCTGCTTCTTCCCCTTTATCTTGTTTGTTGAATAATGTCCGTGTTTATTATCCGATCAACTTGAAATTTGGACAGTAGATTAAGAGTGACTAAAGTATTGTACATGTCAAATTGTTACTGCAAAACGGTTTTTATCGAATAGCGGGGGAATGGGGGTAATATCTCGGATCCAAAATAAATTTGACCTGCGCCCGCTATACACGAACCTACATTCCAAATTTCGTGGCTCTAGCTCTTATAGTTGCTGAGATCGACACGTTCATCCGGACAGACAGACGGACAAAGCCAAATCGAAATTTTTTTTGATACTGATCGAGAATATATATAATTTATAGGGTCGGAGATGTCTCCGTCTGCCTGTTACATACATTTGCACAGAATTAGTACCCCCTTTTTACCCATTTTATGGGTACTGGGAGTAAAGAGCTCTCCTTTTAAAGTCTCCATATGCTAATCAAGTTACTTTTTTGACTGATCGTGTCTCGAACACTTGTAATATAGTAAGGGGTCATATACAAAGCGTTATGTACACTTATAAGCTGTATATTTTGTAATTCAATTAGCTTAGAAAGTTTGAAGAAAACACCCTAACAAGATATAAGTTTTATATCGGATCTGACTTATATGCTTAAAAGGGTCTGCTCCAAGTCTATACAAGAGAGAGAGAAAAGGTGTGAAAGAAGAGGGAAACAGAGAGAAAAATAAAGAGAGAAAAAGAGCGATGAAGATCGTGCCGCAATCTAAATATGCTCTTAACTAAAAACAACCATTTCTGTAAATGCGCCAACTCATCGCATATGCAATTTAACGAGTACTGTGAAATGCCGAGTAATCCCCACAGAGTCCAGCTTTTCACTTAAGTAAAGACTACTTAAAAGGCAACAACAACGGCAACAGCAATCAGAGCATTAAAAACTGTAAATGTGTGCGTATTAGTGTGCTTAGCAAGTCCAGAATGCTCGTAAACAAAATACCCACCCATACATAAAATATGCATGCGAACGCTTCTACACGACTATACGAGCACACACACACATACAGACACATACACACACACACACACACACACACACACACACCAGTACATCAATTTAAATGGATTCAACACACATAAAGAATTGTGTGCGCATAGCAAAAAATGTTAAAGGCAAAACTATTTGAATTAAACGAAAACAACAACAACAACATGCAAATGCGATTTGTGTATGTCCGGTCACTTTGTGGTCATACACACACCGCACACACACGCACACACACCCACACAGTGTGATATAAAACTGCAACGCCATCAAAATTAATAAATTAAAAACAACTGCGAAACAAAATGATAAGAACTCGAAAAAAACAGGAATACCAATAAATAGTCACGATGAAATGATAATAACCTTAAACTATATAACTATAGGAAAACGAAAAGGAAAGCAATAATAATGTATAAACGATGAAATGATAATACCCTTAAACTACTATAACTATAGGAATACAAAAACCAAAGCAATAATAATGTATGCACCCAGATACTACATATCTTGGAAATTATATGGACTGGAGTTACCAAAATTTGGAATGCAAGTCATGTTTATTTCAAAATTGGGCTTCCCCGCCAATTTTCTACGCAAATCGTTAATAACTGTGAATAGGGACAATATTGAAGATATGACTTTTAACGTCCCTTTTATATGAAAAGGGATACCAAACACCGAAGTTAAGCAAGTAACTAGTTCCCTACAGAAGAGCAGAGCGGCCGCCGCTGCAAATGCTCTGCTTGCTTGCAGTGCCGTTGCACTGCTTGAAGCATATGTGTGTGTGCGTGTAGGAAGATGTGTTTGGTAACTTTAGTGCTACGGAGTGGGCCGTAGTTTGCTATACTCGACTACCGACCAGTCCTACCTTTATCAATAACATTTACCTTGATTTACGCTGTTTATTCCAAAAATTGTCAAGCAACTGCGCGCAATACAAAACAACCTTAAATTACATATATAAACTAACTATATTCTCTTGTCAGTTAGATTTCTTTAATGTACAGACTAGTTACGGTTTCCACATTTGGTTTTAAATTTGGCGGAATTGAATTTCCTTTTGTTGATAATTGCCTTTGAATTGAATAGAAAGCTATCTGACTGGCGAGTAAATAGAATCCTTGACGTAAAGCAAGTAAATTCAATACGACTGTTCTACTTTGTGAGTGTCAACGATATTCGAAAAGATTTACTGTGAAAGCAGAAGCGACAGTTTTCACAGTTTTGGGACCAAATATACTCGCGATTTTACTTTTACGGCGAACCTTTTCACTTTACGGAACACACGCACACAATTTAGGGAATTTCATTTGAATTTTTAATATTTGTCGCCTTGGCCGCTGGGTGGCCATTTTAATTGTCAGTGCCATGGCCTTACCTCACTTCCCCAGACCTGCCACTGGAAAACATATTCAAAACAAACATAATAAAATGTTTTTTTTTTTTTTTCATTTTGGTTTTTGCATTTTGTTTTTTTCTGGTCCAGCAGCCCACAGCTGATTTCCTTGGAGACAAATTAGCCAGCAGTTGACACCAAAAAGAAGTAGCCGCAAAATGTTTGGGCTTCCGTTTTTAGCTTGTTTTTTTTTTCTCTCCTTTTTTGATATTTTATTTTTTGGGCAAACATTAATAAAGTTGGCAGAACGAGCAGGTCGAATGTCGTCGTTGGGAACAGTTTTGCATTTGTCTTTATTAAAGTGCCTTTTTAGCCGAAGGACTGCGGGCTGAAAAGCGCTTGGGGCATCAAATGGTGGCAAGGTGTCAACGTGATGACTGCGATAATAAAGAGCAGCTGGCAAGAAAAATGATCCTTGTTGTGTTGGGACGTTGATTAAGTAGTAAGTCTGGTAAAATACCGACGTCACTATCGATACTATTGATATTTATAATTTTTGAGATGCTACAACTTATCCTTTTATAGTTTTACCAGAAAAGATTATTGTGAAAAATGTTTATACTCGTTTGCATTAAATATCTGTAATTTTCATCAGTTCGACAACTTTTTAGCAAGACTCAGTAAATTTGTCCCAATATAAAACCCTCTCAAATAGTCTATAGCTTATTCGGAAACTTCTTAATTGCTTTTGTATCCCAAATAAAACACGCCTACCAGGAAATCTTCCTGATTATATGAAATCTGCATGACGTCTGGGAATAATCTCGGCTAGACTCGAGGTCCTTGTTAAGAGTATGCTACCGTAAAATCTTACTCATCCTTTTTCAAGAGCTGGACAGGAACAGAACAGATGCTTCACAAATTGTTGTTTAAACTGTATGTGAGGATGCAATTGTTGCACCGATTTTCGTGCAACTTTTATCCTGCAAAGTGCATATTATAACTTTCCATTCGGTGCAGCAAACTGCGAAATATTTGTGTTGTAAATTATGCTGAATTGCCAGTGAAATTGGATATGAGCTTCTCAAAACATGTCAGTAAGTATACAAATAAACTTGCATGCAATTCTTTTACGCAATAATGACATCGTGCAAAAACCTCTTTAACTACTAAAGAGCTCGCTATAAGGACATCTTAACACTTTAACAAACGTGAGTATATCAACATCTGTACCAAGTTTTGTTCAGATAAACGGAAGAGCATGCAGAAAACAGAGTATAAATATAAACAATGCTTTTAACAAAGTATACCACACACACACGTGTAAATTTGACGTATTTACAAGTAAATATTCTTTTAGTATGCTAAATAAGTGAGTTTTTCTAACATCCGTTGGATGTTTCTTATTAGCTGAAGTGCATTTGAGCCAACTGGTTGCTTGTTTTAATGCTATTTGCCATGAAAGCAAAAGTAACCATAGCAGCAGCCAACAGCCAACTGACTGTGTGTTGCCACAACCACTCAGCAAAGCACCACATGCTACCCCGCACCCCGCACCCCGGAAGCCGCACCACGCACCCCGCACGCCGCACCATCCTCGTTCAACACTCGGACAGCGTTGCTTTTGACGTTCTGTTTTGTTCGCTGCGCTGATTTTGTTTAACATTTTCCCACTAAGAGAGTACGAGAAGGGGGAAGAGAGAGACATTGGGGGGCGGAGCGCTGCATGTAAATGCTTAATGTTACTTCAGTTAATGGTTTGTTATTTCAGTTAATGAAATTACCAGGCGACATTTTGCATTACCCACACACATTTCGATGCAAAGGGTGTCCCAATCATCACGCAGTAAATAAACAGTGCTCTTAAATTGTTAGAAAGCACAGATTTTTCATTCAAAATTCGATATTATTTCCGGAACATATTGTAATGCATGGAATAAGCCACATAGAAATTGAGGAAACAGTATGTTTTCTTTAAAAAAATAATGAAAATATATAACATTTATTCCGATGGCTGTAAGATAAATCATATCGAAATTTCTTAGTTTCATATTATATCATTTTAACGCTGTGTGTTTTTATAATACTCTCTATTTTGTGTTATTATATTCTGTGAATTGAGAAAATATAAAATATAAAATATGGAAAACAATTTCATATAGGATAAATGGCCTACACGGCTAACCAGGCGTATACGCACTTTTTGGTCGAAACGAATGGAAGAAAACTTTAAATGTGGCTGCATTTTAGAACACCCTGTAGTTACTTTATGCTTTTGTCTCAAAATTGTAGTTGTTGTTGTGGCTCCACACACGCTTGTCTAATTACATATACTCTGTTGTAAAAAAATGTGAGTATATTGTGCCTTACGAAATGTCTCTCTGTCTGACCGTTCGTATGGACATAAGCTCGTTATCCTTGAAGCTTGAGCATACAATATTTCAAATATTTATAACTAGAGCTAGCAAATTTTACTTGCAGACTTCGGCTAAAATCCTAAAACAAATTGGTAAAGGAAACGGACTATAAACAGAGCAGCCCGCGTCGGGATTTAGGAAAAAAGGAAATTAAATTTGGTTATTTTATTTATTTATTAATTATTACTAAACCAATGTCATCGGACTTGCTGGTTAATTTAGAACTAGCTTAACTAACATAGTTTTATAATTACTATTAGGGCAACAAATTAGGTAACTATTGCGTTCTGACTGAAGTCAAACCGTATGTCAATTGGCAGCTTGTTAGATCATTTTAAAGCTCTTCTTAAAGTCTCATGAGGAGCATAGGCAGTCCTGTGATTACCCACAAAAGGCAAATAGTTTCGCAGTAGTAGAGTGCCGGGCACTCAATATTGCCTATAACGATATTATTTATACAAACAAGATTTACTTCTGTATGAGGGGAAAGGCAACTTAAAATTTACTGGTCTTATCACAAATTCAAGAAAGCATAGGCGCTAAATTCTAGTGCAGTATACTACTGCGGATGGGTTGCAAATTATAGAAGCGTATTCTAAATTTGACCAGACAAAAGCAGAATATAAAACAAGTTTGATATATGATCCTTTTACAAGAAGGAAACTAAAAAATTGTGACAGGTAGGTCCAATTGCTATGTGATTGTATTTACGGTTCTACATAGATGTGTATATGCAACTAAGGAGAGTAGGGTGTCACTGGGAGCTCTGTGGGCGTGGTTAGTTAGCGTCTAAAAGCTGACAAGCAAAATATTTAAAATCGCAAAGATGCAGTAAAGCCAAACCAAAGCGGCAATGTTCAGCTGGTGGGGAAGGGGAACATGTTTTTGGGGCTATGGTTGCTATTAGAGCTGGGATTCTGAATGCTGCGTGGAAGACGATTTAATGCATACAAAATGATTTACACGCCGCTGGCCAGAAATAATACCTAAGCACGCTTAAAACCTGGCAGCGGAGGCGACTCTGTTCTCACCCAAACGAGCTGTCCTTAAACGCACGCATATGGATGCAGCTGCAGTCGCCGTCGCAGTTGCAGCTGCAGCTGCAGTCGCCGTCGCCGTCGCAGTTACAGTCGGCGTTGCAGAGGCTGTCAACGAACCCGGCAAGCGACTGTTATCTGGCCTGCGCTGGCCTGGTCTAGTCTGTGTTTTTGTGCTTGGCTTGCAATTGCTTTTGGGCCTTCCTCTGGGCGCCACATAATCAGCAACGCAGCAGCGCTGAAAAGTATGCTTCGCTTTTTGCCATAGACCCCTTATGTGCTGCCTGGGAAGGACTGACTCCCTGCCTGCCCGCCTGCCTGCCAGCCTGCCTGCCTACCAGCAAGCTTAAATCTCTGATGATACGAAATCAGCATAAACAACAGCTACAACAACAACAATGAGAGTAACAACAGCTAGAGGCTTAGGGGGCGACTGAGGTGTGTGGCGGGTGGGGCTCTTTGGCTGTGTTTATGGCACAAAAGCAACTGCAAATAGGGTTAACAGCCAGTGCAATTTTCATATTACCCAGCAGCATCTAAAGTGTAGTTGCACCCTATCTCTATGCCCCTCTACCCGAATACCCTGCCCGTCTACCCCCGCCCAGTCACTGTCCCGGCCAATGTTCCGACTTTTACCGTGTGCTTGCGACCTCGTGAGGAGTTCGTTGAACGGATTGCAGCTAGTTTTAAACAGCTGCCAAGAGATACATTTCTATGATGAGCATAGCAACACACAGTCCCACACACACCTACACATACAGGCATAAATGTGTGTGTGTAAGCATACTTATATGGGTAATTGTTGCAGTGCACTATAGGTAATTTGGACACTTTTTCGGATATAAATTAATAACTCGAGAACGAAGAAAGATTTTTTGGTTTGGTTTTTTGCATTGGGCTTATAATATCAATTAACAATTGGAATTGAAAAATGGGCGTGGCACCGCCTATATTGTTAATTTCACGATATGCAAATTTTTTGTTTTTCGAGCAATCTATTCCAAACTTTCAGGTTTGGAGTGTTGTTGTGCTACTAAATTACTGGTAAAATATGATCCAAATCGGACAACTATATCATATAGAAATAATAGGAATTATCGGTCGAAAACAAATTTTGTATGAAAATCTTGTTGTTTTCAATATATCGGAGCCAAACTCACCAGATGTGATTGAAATTCGGCTTCTGACAATAAGTCATCATTGGACTACTATATCGTATCGATCTTATAGGAACAATCAGTAAAATTGCAACTTTTTCTGGCATAAATTCATAAAGCTGACTGTTATTGCTTACATACAGGTTATGTGCTAGAAAGTTAAATTTTGGAAAGAATCGGAAAAAGTAGGGTCTAAAACTAACTGTTACGTGTTCACAATTAATTAATCTACAAAATGTATATAGTCACTTGGTGGACAGGTGTGGACAAACTTTTAAAACTCTTCCCAAAGATAAAGTTTTGAAAAAAAAAACAAATATTTTTGGGACGTCTCTTTATTGACACTTACAGTAGACAACACGTACAATACCAACAGGACAGATTAACCAACATAAAGTACAAGCCACACTAATCACTATTCATTATAAATTGCATTCACTAATATCAATTTGAAAGAACTTGAGCCACTCAAACTTCACCAAATTTGTTGCAAAATTTATGAGCACTTGGTTTTCGTTTGGAGCAGCTGTTTTAACAGCTGTTATCTTAACAGCAGAATGCAATGTTAACATTTCTGGTATGCAACATTGTGGTTTGAGGTATTCCTAATAGATTACCAACAAGAGTTAGTTAATTTAAATACTTTTAAAAAATGACTTTATATCCGAAAAAGTGTCCAAATTACCTATAGTGCAGTGGAGCAACGAAGCGTGATGGCACATCTACATCTCCTTTTATTAATGCACATTAATCCACAATACTTATTTGATACGACTTTTATATAACTTCAATTTATTGCTATAATTAATGTAACCAAAAAGGTAGGACTTTGAATTTATTATTACAATTATCTATATAATGGTATATAGCTGCTTAAAACAAACTCAATGCAGGAAGACGAAAGAAAGAACGGCAGCAATGTTTTTTTTACTAAAACTCAATTTTTGTCTAATTGTTCCTATGCGAACTACATATATAATAATTTAATCAGATGTTGATTAAATTATAAAAAACTGTATAAAGTAAATTAAAACTCTCAGTTGTTGAGTTTGGATGTAATATTTGTATAAGCAAAATGTTTTTGATACAAAAAGTAATTTTTCACAAGATTGTTCCTATGGCAGCTATATGATATAGGGGTTTGATCTTGACCAAATTTCATCAGATTGTATAAGCTCTTCAGAGATTTGAATTGAGTGAGTTTGGGTGAGAATTTTTGTATAAACAAACAAGTTTTTCATATAAGAACATATTTGTTGGGCCGATCATTCCAATGGCAGCTATATGTTATAGTGGTCCGACCCGGCCGGTTCCGACATATGTGCTGCTTGCTGCAAAAAGAAGGATCTGTGTCAAGTTTCACTATGATAGCCTTAAAACTGAGAGACAAAGCATAGAAACATACGGACATCGCTATATTGACTCTGATATTCATGCTGTTTCAGAATATTTAAACTTTGTTGGGTCGGAAACATCTCCTTCAGTCCATTACACATTTCTTGACAAAATTATAATACCCTCTGAAAGGGTAGACTAAGTACACAACTCCTTAGACTTTAGTCAAAATCGCTGTGTTTTATAGAATAAGCCATAGGAATTATAGAAACAAAATAATTTTTTGTAACAGCAATACATATAAATTGAAATGGTGGCTAAGTATATTGCTTTCAAAAATAAATATAATTGTTATTGTAAACTCACTTATATGGAAAATATGTAATCTAATCACTACCTTTTATATATACATAGATCTGGTCTTATCAAGCAATCTTTTGTGAATTTGTTTGGGTAATAAAGGCTTGATCTATGATTGAAAATAAAAATACCATTTGCAAGGGTATTACAAAGCAATTCAATCTTCGATTTACTTATTCATCAATTTGGATCAATCTTATTACAGTTACCTTATTGATAAGATTACAATCGTACTTGTAGAATTCCCTGAGCCCGCAAATCATTTCCCTGCCATTGTCCTATTGAAATGGGCAAATTAGGCTATGCCTAGTTGTCACTTCCGATGCACACATACACACACACACACACACACACACACACACACACACACATGGAACGAGATTCCTATATGGAATGCTGTCTTCATTAATAACATAGAACTGCGCTCGGGGGGGCTGGCTTCAGTCCAAGTGAACGGAAATGCAAAATTGACAAAGCCAAAATGCTTTAAAGTCCATTTTGGCATTGCAGCGCCGCTGAACATGAGCAAAAAAGAAAGCCAAGAAGCTCTGCATATGAGCCGTGCAAGCTTAAAAGGCAGTCAGTCGATTGGTGTTGTTGTTGTTTTGCTTGGATTTCCTTTTCGGCCAACAATGGAGCAGAGATCTGGCAGCTGGGAGCTGCAAACTGGAGCAGAGACGTTGCTGGGGGGTAGCGAGACGGCGTACGCCATTATATCTCTTTAGAACTCAATTCTTATTCCCAACGCAATTTATACAACAAAACTTCACAAGCACACACACACACACACACACATCGCTGCAAATTCACAGGCCAGGCAAAAAAATTATAACAATAAGCACAACAAAATCGAAGTTCAAATACACTGCCATCAAATTTTGGTTAAGTCCTTTTGAATATTATCAATTTTTATTCTTTCAATTTAAAAAAAAATAAGTCAAATAATCGTTGGATGTAGTATATTTATTTCAACTTGATTATAGTATTATTGATATTTGATTTTTTGTTTATGTCAAGAAACTCCTTATCTTATTTATATACTACCCAACATGAATATAAAGTAGAGTCAGTATGCGAGTACTTTAGTCATCCAAAACACGGGAAGAAAATATAAAAATAAACTCTGAGTGTTATGGTTACTTATCTACAAACTTTATGAGCTTTAAGTAACCAATAATTTGTCTGAGCTAATTCATTCAATCTAGAAAATGAACCATTTGTTTGAAAGGCAATCAATTATTGTTAAAGTTTTTGTAGTGAATGAATGAATAGGATTTGATTGTTTTTAAAGAACACAAATTTGATAAAATCTTACCAAAAATGTTAAACTTACTTGTCAAATGCCACATTTTTTGCTGCCATATTGCGATATTCACTTCTCATTTGTCTGAGCAGCTATCCACTCCACTGATCAAGCACCGGTTTCATTATTTTTAAGCTAGAACAAGTTGGGAATTATGAGGTGCATCCACTGTAAAATTCACTTTGAAGCTGCGCTTTGCAGCCATATCGAGATAGTGATGTAAAAACATCGATGTTTTGTATGGAAAACAACGGATATGTTTTTACATCTGATGTACTATAGTGATATCGAGATATCCACTTCTCATCTGTCTGATCCACTTTTTGATTGTATTGCCTTTCGCTGTAAATAGATCAGATTGTACAATACGGAAGTAGATATATGAATTTTCTTCAATATCTATACGATATTTAATACAAAATTTAAACTTTTTTCCAACTCTTTATACGGATTGATTTTCTTACATCCTAAAGTATAGCGGCCTCTTTAGATTCAAAAAATTAATCCCATTTTATATTTTTTTTGTTAAAAAATTTGTATATACTATATTTTTATTAAACGTGTTTTCTGCTACTTAACGTGGCAGCTTTAACAAGTTGTATATTAAAGGGGGAAAAACATTAAGGGAAAATTAAGTATTTTGAATAACATAAATTGCTAAGTAATCAAATCTTTGGATACAGTTGCTTTTTGTAGAGCTCAAAGAAAGGTGCATCTTTAAGATACTATCTTAGTTTATATATCTGCAGATAAGCAGTAGTTTTGCTAACGAAAGTGTATCTAGCAACTATGTTAAATCCGAGGAAATTGATTGAAATCGTAACAAACAGATTTACTTATTGGTTATGCCCACTTCAGAATGTATAAAACTGGCTAAAGAATGAAAATGAAATGAAAAACGAACGGCGCAACTACAAAGCGGCGCTTGCTGCCTCTGTCTGTGTGTTGTGTGTAAGTGTTGTATATGTGTGTGTGTTGTTGTGTATGTGTGAGCTGGTGTGACATATGGAGCGGAATAGAAAATAAGCACACGTCAACTGCATAACACAAACACATAGAAAACACACGACGCGACAAAGCCGAAAAAAATAGAGAAGTCACAGTCCAGGCGAGCATTGAATGGGGCAAAGACGGCGCCTGCCAAAAAGGGGGGAGTGGTGTGGGGATTGAAGGGGGCGCAGGCAATGTGGTAAGCGCTCTGTGTGTATAAAAATGGCGTAAAGCCGTGGAACATATTTATATTACAGACACACATGCCCACACAGATACATGGCAGAGTCAAAAAAGAATAACAGGTTGCAATTGCAGTTGGACATGCCCGACTGCTATATACTCTGTTCGCGCTGTCATCAGCTGGTGAGCATATTTTCACAAGACGATCTTAATCACATTAATTTTTAAGCTTACCGTGGCATTTCTTTACTTACACGAGAGAAACTTATAGATTTAAATGTGAAAATTAAAGAGCATATGTCGAAAAAGTCTAGAAGTGAAGAAATCTGTCAATTTGGGGGGGATGCAGGAATGGGAGAGGCAACAATAAAACCACTTTCGTACTAAATACGAAGTGTGCCCATGAAAATGATGTTCATACTTTGAGCGCATCTTGCACACAACCAATACACTCCCTTTTTATTTATGCCAAGCGAGTGCAAAAACTAGTGCAGCGGAAGGGGATGCGGCGGGTTATGGCAACACTATGACAATAACAACACCAGCCGGCAACGCCAAATGACAGCAGCATGAAGGTGCAGGAATGCGCAACATAACAAAAAAATTCTGTTGCATACACAAAGGCTAATAAAAGCCAGAAAGCGAGAGCCGGCAACGGGGACAGAGAGGTGAGGTTGCCAAAAAATAAAACTAAAAATAATAAATACAGAGAAAGAGAAATAAAGAGCCGAGGAAAAGTTTACACAATAAAGTGAAGAAATAAAAAACGGATTCAGATGAACGCAGCTATTAAACCAATTAGCGTATTTTAGAATTCAGTTTGCAAATTGTTGAGTTCAAGTTGATGGCTTAGAAGAAACTAACAGTTTGAATATGAATCAGAGAGTTGTATAGAGTTGTCTCTATATTGCAGTTTGCCGATATGCTGAGGAAAGGAATTGTCCGAGAGGATGTACAGGGAGGCAATTTTTAAGGCACTTAGAATAATCAATCTGATCATAACTAGTTTATTTGAAAAGACAGCCAAATAACTGCATAGCATATAAATAATAAATATTACAATACTGCAATTTGTCTAGTTTTCAATATGTCGAGTGGAAAACAAAATTTGTTTGATGCAGATTTGTCAAGGGGGTCAACAGTAGTCTGCATGTCAAATTTGGTGACTATAGCTTCGCAAACCCAATATATTTTTTTTTATCAAAACAAAATTTATTGGAAACAGAGTTTTAAAATCAATATGCAGCGAACCATTGTGATGACTAACATTCTCTTACACATATATACTCCTACTGAAAAATTAATACAAGGTAGAATCAGTGAAGTTTCATAAATGATTAAATAAAATAGTAAATGTCATCAATTCTAGGATACCTGCTTCATTGTTTGGACAGTATTGAGTCAAAAACATTGATGTTAAGGAACTATTAACAGATTGGAAACAAGGACAACTACAAAAGTGTTTATTGCCAAAGAAAATGAGCTTACTTTTTTTAAATAGTTCTCGCATAATTATGGAAAATACTTTAATGTAAAAACTTTTTTTATGTTAAATATGCGTTCAATCCTACGAATTGAGCAACGTTGCCAACTGCCTAGCTTGGATGTTTGAATGGGATTTCAGCCTATCCAAGTATTTTTGAGAAATAATTTGTATTCTGCTCACATCTTTTGGCACCTTGAGTTCGCTGGATACTGTGTGGTCATATCTAATTCCGAACCAATGCCATTGAGAACTGCAGTTAAATCAGCTCTTGCCTTTTCTATTAATCCTTGTATTTCCAATTTTCCTGCATGTTTGAATATGTATATAGATATTTCATTTTTTGCTCACCAACTATAATCAATGTGCGCAGCAGCCTTGCGTCCTCCGAGTCCTTTGTAGGTTGTTGACTGGCCAGGTGCTTATCACGGACGGGGGGGCGGGTCGGTTTGCTGCTTGTCTTTCAAAGGCCATCAGTGCAGCCATTGCCTTGCTTTTTCTAGTACTCTGTCCCTGTGGTGATTCCAGTCGTTGCTCTTGTCCTCATCCTGCTGCTTGTTGCTGTTGCTTGTATTTGTTTTCTTTTTGCCTGGTTGCTTGTTTGCTTTGTTGACTGGCGATGGCCCATATCCTTGCTACAGCTACAGCTCCTGCTGCTGCTACTTCGACTGTCGCTTTGTTGGTTTTTGCTGCTGTTGTTGTTGTTGTTGTTGTTGCTTTCTGCCGTCTGGCCGCCCTATTTATGTACATGTCGCATTGCATTGCATACTTGAAGGGGCAGCCAAATGATTATTCTGTGTGCCAATGTGACGTCACAGAAAGGACATACCAGCTATTCGCATATGAAAGAAATTTGCAGGATCCATATAACATTGTATTCCCATGTCTACGAGCAAAAGAAATGTTTGCTTGTCAGCAAATTGTTCACATATTAAAATATGAGCTTTATGATATTGGATTTATTATTAGCATATTATTTGTTAGAAGGCAGCCATATAAGCATATTTTTTGCCTAAACAGCTGAGTCAGCTACTCTAAGATATTTTTTTGTGTATTTCCTAAGAGTCTTTGATATAGTTTCAGAGCCTCACACACTATAGAGGCTCAAGTATAAGTAATAAAGGATTGCGGTTTATGTTTGTGATTCCAAATGTAATTATAAAGGATAATCACAGTTTATCTCCCATCTACAAAAAACATAATGGTATTAATTAATATACATGATAAGCAATTCTTGTGTGTATATATTATACATATTTTGGTTTATATTATATTTTAGTATACTGTAATATAGCCGAAGGCCTCTTGCAGTCAGCGTTATAAAAATAACTTGTTAGATTTCATTTTGCAAACTTAGCTATCAATATTAATAGATAATTATAAAGGATATTGAAACGAATTCGAATTTTATGAACAAAAACTGTATAAAATATATTCTCTCTTCTCGATTAATAAATGTTATTAAGATATTATTCAACAATTAAATACATAAGTTTAAGTGCTGCTCTGTGTGCTGGAACTGCGCTCAAAGGATGCTTACAATGAGGACACGCACACACATACAGACATGCACATACATGTGCACAGATATACGCTTTTTCTTTATCATATACACACACACACACATACACAGGCACACACGGCCCAGAAACGCGCAGAGCATTAAATTAATTGTGGGAATATCTCAAGGCGGCCTCGACGACCTTCGCCTTTGTTGTCGGCAATTTTTGTTGCTGTTGTTGTTGTTGTTTACATTTAAGCGGGGCAGCTGCGACTGAGGCGCGTCAACATGATTAACGTTATATTATGGAAATGTATGTGTGTGTGTGTGTGTTGGTGTACTGGTGTGTGTGTGTGCCTCGGCCTCTGTGTAGTTTATAAGCCTCAACTGGCGCTCAGTTGCTTCAGTTTCAGCACTTTGCCAGGCTCTGTGTGGGCTTTTAAATAAATGTGGGTATTTGCAATACCCTGTAATGGCTATTGCAGTGGGGTCACGACGATCTGCAGTTTGGCCTACGCTTGAATGCCTCGATCCAATGCCATTATGAAAAGCAAAAGCATCAAAGTTCTTCATATTACAACTTTGGATTTGTAATATTGTAGCTTTCGTATCTATGTATACAAAAGTTAAAATATGACTAACCAAGCCCACTTATGCTTAATAAACCAATCAGATCTTAATTTGGATACAATTGAAGATGAGCATAGCAAAAAAGAGAATTAATGTGGTTTCTATTCCATTTCTTCCAATGCTGCGCTACATTTGAGGTTAATATGTCAGCGATATGATTGCCTGTCAGACTTGTATGTGATTTTTTACCAGTGCTTTAAGATTCAGCTAATTCAGCATATGTAAGCTTCACAGTGTTGTAAACGCAACTCCTTGGCATACATACATATATATACATACATATGTACATATAAACGATTCATTTCATAAACCCATGCATAATACAAAAACAATCTTGCGTGTTCCCTTTCTTATCTCTATTCGCTGTTTGGGCTCATGATCAAGGCAACAACACTTTCATGTGTTTGCTTATGCGCTACTGAATTTTAATGCCATTTAGTTCTTGCTTCTCGATGAGACCTGTACCTAAAGAAAATCCCTATTCAATTGAACGCTGGACAGGATATTTATCTGCTCAACATTTTAAGTGCATTATTTGACAACAAGAGATAGTTATAGTAAAATAAAAAGTTGAATCTTTGGACACAGTGTCTTTTGGGAAGATTAATGCTTTATTTGCAAACAAATAATTGAAAATGCGTTTTACTATTTGTTTCGGTGCACATAATAAAAGGAAAACAAAATTCTGCTATAGGTGTGATAGCTTTTGCATTCATAGGTATTGAAAGTTGGACACCCCTAGAATAGTATAAAGAGTAAGGCGCAACTGCAGCCTTATGAAACTTTTCTAGGATATCCTGGGGCCGTATATTGTCGCTGGGTCGCAATCTCGCTTGTTTTTTATAATTAATTGACACATGTGCAGCAGCGTGGCACGCCCTTTGCACCCAACGCCCCTGCTGCCAGCGGAGAGTGGGGAGCGGGCAGTTGGCAGTTGGCAGCGCCCTCAACACTTGGCGCATCGCATTAACTGTTATTATTATTTATTATTTTCGCTTGGTATTTTTTTCTCCAAATTCTTCGGCTGCGCAAATAATTAAACTAAAGCGGCCGCGGCGCGGGCAACGGTCGCTGTTCAGGGAATCGCCGTCAATTCATTTTGCCGCGTTTTAAATGCTGAAAGTCATTTACAAAAAAAGGATCAAAAGGATATCAACAGTGCTGGCAAGGATGTATCAGCTGGGGAGCGTGTGTGCGTACGTACGTATGTGTGTGTGTGTGTGTGTTTGTGCGTTGGTTGAAAATTTATTGTTTTTGCCATTAGCGCGGCAAATGCGTCGAATGAGCAGAAAGAGATGGACATAGTACTGGCAACGACAGAGACGGCAATAGCCGGCAAAACCCTGCAAAGGACGCCGTCGTTAATGTGCGAATATTCATTAAGCGAATTGTGGATATGGCCCTCTTTTTGTTAATTGTAAACAAATGCCAAGTGAACATGACAATTTAAGCGGCTGAAATTAATGAAAAGTAAAAAGGAGCAGCAACAATGTTGCTAATTATACGAAATCGAAGTTGATAAAGCTGAACATACTCGTACATACATATGTACATACATACATACATTCATACTTATGTACTTACATACTTATTCAGATTTGTACCATGCGTAAGAGCATGTGTGTAAGTACTGCCTATATAAACATCATTATCCTGCAAGGGGCATTAAGTAAGAAGTAGGAAGGTTAACATCGTTATATATTCAAAGGATGCCCAGCAGTTGTATCTTCAATTAGTCCATGATACTAAGTTTTGAATGGAAGATTACTCGATTATTAAATAAAAATATTTGTCAAAACGGAGAGCTCTAAATTGATTTCAGAGTAATCAAATTTGGTATAAACAACAAATACAAGTATTTAGTTATTGTTATCAGTTATCTTAATGATATGTTCTGGCCTCTGACCGCCTTGTCTCCTGAACGATCTGTCAACAAATAATTTATTTATATATATGTACATATATATTTTTGGCTATGGACTCTCGCTTACCTCGAAATAAATCTTGAAATATTGAAGCCGTCGATCCGAGATGTCAGGGAGTGTTCTTCTATTTCTTGTTAACTAAAATTGGCCTTCCCATATTTATCGCACTTACAGTACAGCAGGAGCTGCCAAAGATTTCAACGAAAGTACTTCCACTTTTCCAGACAGAATTTTCCGAAAATGATTTCCATAAAAGAGGAAGCCACTGTAAAAATTAAAATATAAATCAGGTTAAAGAGATTTATATTATAATATACATTCTTTCTAAAGTTAAATTTACCATAACTTTGTCAAGCCCGAAGTTTCTTTTATAAGGAACCCTTTTTTTTGGTCATGGTTTTAGTCCTACATAGATCTTGGAAAATAAGTTTGAAGGCGATTGGTCGATAATGCCGATAGCTTGAAATGTTGTTTGTTGAAAACTATCGATAATATGCCGTCTCTATGAAACTTTGAACCGAGCTCTCCTTTAACCCGCCCGCTGCTCATTAGCCAGTTGTCCGGCTGACTGTTTGTCTGGCCATTAACCAGCATCAACTTTAGCTGCAGTGTCGCGAATCACCTTCTGGCCCCGAGGCCCCTGCAACTTCTTCGCCTCCTGCTCATCCTTGAGTGACTTAAAACTTTTGCCACTTGCTGGGCATTGTTGTTGTTTTTAAAATCGACGCATTACCGAGACCCCGGCCTGGGCTTGGTCCTACTGCTGCTGCTGTTGGTGCTGGTGCTGGTGCTTGTGCCGGTCCTGGGTCTCGTCCTGGGCAGCCACTACAGCAATTAAACACTGGGCGGTCTGGGAGCGCGACAAGGTGACCAACAGCCATCGAAGTTCGTTGGCGGCGACAATCAATTTACCTGCCGCCGCGGCGGGTTGGGGGGAAAGGTCGTTCGTCGGCGTCTGATAAATGAGAAAAGTTTTAATGCCGGGCGCTCAGGTCGGCTTATTGGCATTTTTACGATGTCGGCCCGGGGAAGCTAGGCCCAGGACAAATAGGCAACAAATGAGACGAGCCCGGGATGCTTAATAGAAATGCGCAGCGTATGCAAGATGAGTGTACTGGGCAGGAAAGGGAAGGGATGGGACGGATAGAGCAGAGCGGGCGGGGCTGGAGCCCTGCTGGCCGAGTGGGGCACTTAAAACTTTTTAGCATGCAACCGCGGACACTGCAGCTGCAAACTTTTTGGGGCCGCAAACAGGACTCGGACCAGGAGCCGGTCCCGAACATGCGGACGTGGCTGCGATATGAAAGGGCGTTGGCAGGGACCGCCGGCAATTAAATCCACAGCAACAGCAACCAACAGGAAGAGCCATCTGTGATGTGGACAGTGTTTTCCTGCCCTATCAAAATTCCTGACAGACTTCACTGATACTCTTACATAATTAAGATTGATTATCAACACACACATGAAACCCAATCTGAAGTCTAAGGTGTTACTACATATAACCTTATAGCCTTGTCTGTCAATCAGTTTATCTGCCTGTTTTAATCTCTAGGCTGGAGCTAAGATCGGGAAGAGCATCGATGCCGAGCTGAACGGGTTTTTGTTCCAACTTTCTCGCGACAACAATTTAATGAAAGTTTTTTTTAGTTTCTTCTAGTTTTTCTATCCTTTTGTGATTTTCTCCGCGTTTCTTTACGGTGTGGCCAAATTTTCTATCAGTGAGAATGCTACAATGCTCAAATAGATATATATTTACATGCTAATTTAAATAAATAATATGGGCATGTTGCCATTTCCGATTACGATCGAATCATTCAGAAACCAACGGTTAAAACTTTAAAATTGCGAAAAATTATTGCAAATTAAACCTGAATATATTTGCAAGTGCAAGTTTAAGGAAAGCAATTGGGAAATATTTAAAAAAAAATAGAAAAAGCGACTGCTCGGAAATGGGAACAGGCCTGATAATGTTGGGGAGCCCGGGATGTTTAAATTTGTCCCGTTTCCAAAGGGTTTTCCGGATCTGTCTCGACCTCAACTGACCTCTCTGTTAAACAAAATTATTAATTAAGAGCAACGATTTCCCCAAGCTAATTGACAATCTAAAAATAGTTATATTTTTAATTAATATCACAATTAACATTTCAATATTGTTATAAGTGGTATGCCGGGCTTAAAATATGTAGTTTCTTAGTATTTATTGTTAGTGATGCTCTATTATATTTATAATGCTTAACATGTAAGAGTATGGAAAACAGCAAAAACAATGACGATGGGGTAGGCGTGAAGGGCCGCCGGCAACGCTGAGTGAGTGGCGCGTGCGGCGGCCTCAAAAAAAAAAAGGAAAGAAAACCAAAAAAAGAAAATAGAAAACCTAAAACTATAGAAGTGTCTGACTGTTGACCGCCGGTGAAATTTTTGGTGACCAGCGCAGCAACAAAAGCGTGACAAAAAACGTGACCGAAACTTTTCGCAGGGCTCGAATGGTTTCTAGGGCATGGCGGGTGACGGGTTGCAGGTGGTGGGTGGCGGGCTTTTGGGCGCCTCCGCTTTTGTGGCGGGTTTGTGTCTGTGCTCGTGGCGGCGCCAACAAATTTCAATAAATTACAGTTACATTTGCCAAAGTCAGCAACGGAGGAACGATGCGTCGCGTCGGATCGCATCGCATCGCGTTGGGTCCTCCTCGGGTCCTCCTCGGGTCCTCCCCGGGTCGTTCAGCTCGCTTAATGGCTCCGCCGCGCCGTCAGCTCTTTGCGACGCGTCCCCCTTCACCCCCGCCGACTGCATAATTCAATTTGTGTTAAAGTTTTGCGAGTGCGTGGCACTCGCCTTGTCGCCAGCGGTCCTCGTAATGCGGCACATAATTCAAACCAAATTCCAGCGGGTGCTGCACCAGCCCCGAGGCGTCACCCTCCTTGCAAGGATGGCACAGAGTCCCTTAGCGGCAGCGAATACTTACTGTGAATGTGAAATGGTATTAGATACTTACATCTAATGGAAAATCTGTGATGGACATGGCTATCGAGTCAACTTTAAGTATAATTAAGCTGGTTTAAATAAGCGGCACTTCTTGACAATTCTATCCTCTTCCACACTTAAGTAAGTCTTTAGTTAACATTTACCAACTGTCTTAATAAGTAGATCCTGGCTTATTAAACATTAACAAAACATTCAAATTATTATATGTTTGAACGTCACATTGATAAGTTGGCAGCACCGCATCATCGAATTGGCAGGGCGGTTCAAAATGTGGCCAGACTGTGATGGGAAAGGCTTAGTGTGCATGATACTTTTTGCAAAGTAATCTTGATGTCGAGCTGGCAAACCCTTCCAGATGTTGCTTGTTTACAAACATTGCTTAGGGCTGCCACTGCAGGGTGGCAGCGCTCATTGCTGGCAACTCAATTACTATCTGTGTGATTTACCATGTGGAGGATTGACCATCACATTAGCTAACATGAACCTGGCTTGACAACATGTTAAACTTAACAATGAGAATGAACAATCAATTGATCCTTAGCGAACCTGTGATAAGGTTCGATTGAGCTGGCATCGCTTTCTGTTTGAGCTGAAAATGATGCCGTTATGCGAACTCCTTTTACGTTGTTTTGGGTGCTCCTCTGTGCTGGCAGTGAATAAATGTCATAGTCCTGGCAAAACGTGTGTGTGCCGGCCATAAATCAGCTGGAGCTGCTCTGCCGGGCCGGGCCAGGCCAGGCCGGGCCGGGCAGCCAACTCTGGAGCTGATTACGAAGACCAGTCAAGACAGCAACGAAACTAACAATTTTGTGGGCTAACTGTGACGATGTTGCCGATTTTACGCTACATTTGCCGCACGATTGTCGCTGATGGGTAGATGAAGGGAATTGAGGATTGGAGAACGGGAAAATGGATGTCGAATTGCAAACTGGAGTAGCTACCGCTGCCAGACATTGTCTGACCAGGGTCCGCTTGTTGTTGCCCATATTACATACTTGAGTGCACTTATTTATTTGCTAGTATGTCAACCTGTAAGCGTGTGTGTGTGTATGACTGCCATTTTTCTATTTTGCGATTTCAATTTGTCTATTGTAGAGCACGGAGAGCAGACAAATGACTGAAGCTGGAGACGCAGACCCATCCCCAGCCCGTCCCGAACCAACCCAATACCAGACCAGACCAGACCAGACCAGACCAAACCAAACCAGACCAAAAGGCCAAAGGCAAAAGGGACGCCCTGCTCCTGTTCTTGATTAACTTATTATGATCATTTGATTGCTCGATTTAATTTGCCATCGTTTTTGCTTCCTTCTTCCTTTTTTGTGCCCACTGCGGCAACAGGAGGGGCGAGGAGTCAAGCAGCGGAAGGAGAAAACTTATTTTTTCCATTGAATCTTTTTCAAATTGAATTTCTTTGATGACTTTTTGGCCTGCACAATGTCCGCCTCGTATTGCATTCAGGCAACAACAATAGCAATAATATAAACAACAATTTAGCTTAAATTCATTTTCATTTGAAGCTCTGGCATTTTGCCCCTCGGGTTGTTGACCCTCCCTCCCACCACCATACTACCACCACCACCCCTTTGCTTTTCCACCATGTGGACTTTGTACTATTGTGGTCCAGTTTTGGTCATTTGAATTTTTGAATTAATTTCAGCTCCTATTGTTGTCAATTGTAATTGTTGTGCCTGTTTTTGTAATGCAATTTAAATATAATTTAGCTATCCACAACATTTGGTCAATATCAACCGATTCTCGTCAATTTCCATTCGACAGCTGTTCTCCTGGGCCCCGAGGCGTATTTCCCTATTTCCATTAAGTTGGCCTTTCCAACTAATGCCTACAAATAAAACCAGTCTGTAGTCTGGGCCACCTGCAATTGAATCAATATGGGCGTGCAATCATTTTAAGCTTAAACAATGCAAATATGAACAATCCGTGCCGAAAATGGCAAATGGCCCTAATTTAACTTTTTGTCTTTAACTTATATTGCAGGGCAAACAATAAATCAAAAGCGGATTAAGTGCCATTTTTCGCGCATACATAAATTATATATGAATTATTGAACGGCAACATCAACAACCTACCAAAACTGCGGTCAACGTTGGACGGCAATGACCACAGCGAGGGCAGCGAGGGGCGGCTCAGTTAATGGCTTAAACAGTTTACCAACAATCAAACAGATCAACAAATGCTGAAAGGCAGGGTCACTATAATGCGCCCTGGAAACGTGATTAAGCAGAGAATATCTCGTTTTAAGGTCAAAAATTCGACATTTTTGAAACTTTTATTACACCCTAGCAGAGGGTATTATAATATTATCTCAAAATGTGTAATGCACTGAAGGAGATGTTTCCAACCCAACAAAGTATATATATTCTGCATCAGCATGAATAGCCGAGTCGATATAGCGATGTCCGTCTGTTTCTTTTGCGAACTAGTCTCTTTAAAGCTATCGTTATGAAACTTGGAACACATCCTTCTTTTTGCTGCAGACAGTACATATGTTAGAACTGGATAAATCAGACGACTATATCATATAGCTGCCATGCGAATGATCGGTCGAAAATTAGGTTTTTGTATGAAAAATTTTTTTGGTTATGGGAATATTGTCACGAAACTCACCCAAGCCGAGTCACTGGAGAGTTTATACAATCTTATTAAATTTGGTCCAAATCGGATCACTGAATCATATAGCTGCCATAGAAACTATCGGGTAAAAATTTAGTTTTTGTATGAACAACTTTTTGTGTTATGGATAATACTAAGTGAGAGTTGTATTATACTTTATATAGTTTCTATAATTGGATCAAAATCTGACCACAATATTGTATAGCTCCCATAGGAACAATCAGTATAAAAATCATTGCTGCTTAGGTATATACCTCCTATCTGAATATAGCCGTTCTTTCTTGCTTTTATTTATTTATTATTAAAATAATTATAAACAAGTAAGAATGCTATAGTCGAGTATACCCGACTACAAAACTCCCTGTACCCAGGTCAAAAATTTCCGATCGCATTTTCGTACGCTTAAACATACACACACACATACATAAAGACGTACACACACAAGCGACAGCACAAGCGACAGCGCAAGCAAGGCATTTTAAGTGGTGGCTGTGCTGCTTCTTCCCACCCGCGCTGCAGTACTGAATCATGTTTGTTGAATAACTTCCGACTTATCATCTACTTATCATCCGACCGACTTGAAATTTGGACAGTAGATAAGGAGTTACCAAAGTATCGTACATGCCAAATTCCAAAGCTATATCTTTAAATGTGTGGCTGTAAAACATTTTGATCGAATTGCGGGGGAACGGGGAGAGATATATGAGATCGGAAATCATCTTGATTTGCGTATGGTATCCAGGAACCTACATGCCAAATTTGGTGTCTCCAGCTCTTGTAGTTGCTGAGATCGACGCGTTCATACAGACGGACAGACGGACGGACATGGCCATATCGAAATCTCTATTGATACTGATCAAGAATATATATACTTTATAGGGTCGGAGATGTCTCCTTCTGCCTGTTACATATTTTTGCACAAATCCAATACCACCTTTTTACCCATTTTATTAGGCCATATGTTAAGTCTGTATCAGTAATAGCTGCCAGATCCTTTTAGAAAATACTAACTGCCCAATATTTGAAGTATTGAAAGACTGTAAGTAGTTTTTGTTTAAGATTCTTTATTGTTTATTATTCCATTGAAAGTCATTGAGTAGTTTTGGTACTAGATTATTGTTAGCAGATTTATCTATATCCTCAGATCTTATCTGTAACTAATATAGATCTTCGATCTTTTTATGAGCAATTGAATTAAATAAGTGCATGCAATTTAAAAGATATTTTTTTATAAGACGTTATAAATATTTCTTTGTATTTAAATTTGCTTAAGTAGATAATGCTGAGCACTTAAAATTATTTATGAATTTACAATGACTTGCTGCATTTAAGAATAGTTAGGATCTTAAAAAAAGATTTGAATAAAAAATGGCTTTTAAATGTGTAGAAATGTTTACAAAATAAATACGAATGAAGCTTGAAAGTTTGTGTTTTATAACAAACTCTATAGGGAAGTTATTAACGTGTTAAACTTACAGTTGGCCAATATGTTTTGTTTGATCGTGGTCTTAAGAGTTAATTCCAAAATGTATTCAAAGTTGAATTGCTGCAGATTTTGAGAAACTTTTCGATGCAGCCGCGCAGCCTTGCTGGTCCCAAAACAAAGCCATTGGCATTAATGTGCTGTTAGCTGTTAGCCTTTATGCCAATTTTTGTTGCCAATGGCAATTGCCATTGGTCTTTTCAATTGACTGTTCAACATGGCGTATGCTTATCAAATTAACGAATTACGCGCTTTACAATGACATTTCCCGTATGCGGTCGCAATAAATGATAATCGCACGGACAGGCCCAAGTGCCACCCACTTAACACACACACACAGACACACATGCGTGCCGCCACCCCCCTAGTGGTCGCCCTACCCGCTCCATTGCTGCACTGATGGGCGCTGCGGCTACGTCGACCAAAAGTCGTAAATTCCGCTGCTGCCGCAGAAAAACAGGCAACCAACGCGGCAGCGAGCTCTGGCTGGTGCACAACAATGCAAACAATGCCACAAATGCACAAAATACGCCCGGTCTGTGACCAGAATTGCCACCCCTGGCACCCAGACACCCCACCACACCACCACACTACCACCCCACCCCGCACACCAACCGGCAACAACTCGGAGCAACGGCGCGTCAGGGCCGCCGTTCGACATAATTAAAAGCGCGCGCCGTTTACGCAATTAATGAACTCTCGCCAAATTAGGCTGCGGCAGGGCGACAAGCAAATGGCCAGGAGGAGCGCGAGGATGACAACCGAACGGCGCAGGATGTCCCCTCAATGACCGCCTGCGCTGCGGTTGCGGTTACCCCACATCAATGGGCGCGAGCGGAGGCGAGGGCGGTAGCGGGAGCGGTGGCGTTGGCAATGGCAATGGCGCCCAACGATGTTGCACAAAAGCCGTCGCTTTTGCCGCATTGCAGGCCCTTTGTTGCAGATGGGCAGACGACAGCCGCATTAATGGCCGCCAGTAAAACAAGAGTCGCCACTAGTAGTTCCACCCACCCCCAACTCCACCCGCTCTGTCGACGCATCCGCCGCCTAAGCACAGGCTCACTCCGGCCCTGCGGTCTGTCTGTCCAGCCGACAAGCTCAAATCTCAGAATGCACAAGTCTTTTTAAGCCCAAGACCAACTCATTTGGAGTCCTTGGCAAGGACATTGCGCTTAAGCGAACTGTTATTGTTGTTGTTCAGTGCAGCGAGGTCAAAGGATAATGTTTTTTTTTTATTATTTCTGACAAATTACCGAATGCACAAAAACTGTAATTAGCGGGCATTTGTCTGTTCTGATTTCTAAACAAATTCAAATACATTTTAATGACAGCGGATTACAATTATTTTTTAAACAAACAAAGCAATTAAATTAGCAATTTTGTTCAACCAAACTGAAACTGATTTCGACTAGAAGATACAAATAAAGTCAGGAACTATTGAACCAAAACGGTGTTCAAAATATGTCATGAAACACAAATTTTCAACCAAAGCAGTAAACAAATAAACTTTGAGCTGGTTTTCGATACGGAATGAAGTCTCTTTAATATTGCATCCAGTAAACACCATATTTGAAGCCTTTTAATACCTGGCTTGATCCGGAAATATCTTAAACAAGGTTTGATCTTTGATCTTGCGGATTTCCCTTAGGGGTATTCTTAAACATTAATTACAAGTATTGCACAACATTATTCAAGTTAGCTTATATTTTAGAAGCTATTTCAAATATTCCTCCGCTTAAAATTGTGCAAAATTGAAATATGGTAAGGAAATAAGCCATTCAGACAACTAGTAGGCATCAATTTAAAGGCTTTATATGTACTTTCAAATTCCGAGTTGAGTCTGGTGCGTTAAATGTGTTTAAAAGTGTCTCGATCACACATAAAACATGAGCATACTAGAGTGTATATTCAAGCTCAAAACGAATTTACCAATTTATTTATTTATTTTTACTCCCTGTACCCATAAAATGTGCAGATGTGTGTAACAGGCAGAAGTAGACATCTTCGACTCTATGAAGTATATATATTCCTGATCAGTATGAAAAGAGATTTTGATTTGGCCATGTCCGTTTGTCTGTCCGTCTGTATGAGCGCGATCGATCTCAGCAACTATGGAGAAAAAGCGCATTCACAACTTTAAATGCCTCGCTTGCGCTGTTGCTTGTGTGTGTGCGTATTTGTGTATGCCTAAGTGTGCGAAGACATGTTGGGAAGCTCTAGACCTGGGTACAGGGAGTTTCGTAGTCGGGTGTACTCGACTCAAGCATTCTTACTTGTTTTTAATTCGGCTTGGCGGTTGAAGGGCCAGCTCGAAACAAAATGCGTATTTTCATAACAAACCGCACGGCTTCAAAGAGTTTTGTAAATGAAAAAATTAAAAAAACGCAACAAAACCAATAAACCGCTAAACCAAGCTGCAATCAAATTGTTGCGTATTTGCGAGTACTTAAAACAGGAACTTAACCCATGGCCAAAACCATAATGGGTAACTTTAAATGCTGCTGCTTTACACGCAATTCAATAATTTGTGGTCAATGTCATCAATGTAATTACACTTGCTATACACACACGCATGCACACACGCACAGTCACACACACCTATTAACTCACGCAAGCTCTAAAAAAACATTTGGCCAACAATTTGCGCCTTGCCACCCCAAAAAATTACACACACACACACACGCTTGTTGTTGTTTTTAATATTGTATTTTTGCCAGTGTGGCTCAGTTTATTTGTTTATTATCTTGTGTAGTGCAATTTCTTTTCATTCAATATCAATTCGCTTCTTTTGCGCACAAAAGTTTACAATTTCATTTCACGTCTTTGCTTCACTTTTCTATACAGGCAAGTAAACCAAAAAAAAAAAAAATTTAACTTAAAATATAAAAAAAATGTACATAGTTTGTGTAAATTTACAGCATTTGTTTTCCTTATTTTCTCCACATTAAATGTATATGTGTTCCGACTAAGTTGCCCTTCAAAGGTGGCACGGGGAAAAATCAATGAATGCTTTAAACCAAAGGGGAATAATAAAGAGAAGTGGCCAAAACTTCAACTTAAAGTAAAATTAATAAATTAAGGGGCGAAAAAAAAAGTAACTAGAAAATCTAATATACATAATAAGAAATAGTTATATATCAAAATGCCACAATCTTTAGTTAGCCTTCTTTTCGGTCTCCGTCGGCGTCACCTCAGTCGGCGATGGAATCGTCTGCGTGCTGCTTGAAAGGTCCAAGTCACTGGCGCTGTTCTATGGGGTGTAAAAGAACGAAGGAGGAGATAGTGTTAATCAATAGAGCTGGCAACTCAGCGATAGTGCTGACATTCGATAATTGCGATAAGCAATTCATTCACCAGAACCTAGCGCTGACTGATTTCCGCTGCTTTGTTAATAAAACTTCCTACAATGCTTGAACTTGAAGCAGCACAGCATTTTTAATGATTTATGTTAAGTTAGCGCAATTTCTAAGTTTTATTTAAAAAGCAGCGACAATTTGTCTGCGATAAGTTCTGCTGAACGAGTCCACTGACTGTATCGAAAACAATTCTAAGCAAAGGGTTCAATATACTAAAGAACAATGAGCTTTGGATTATGTATACAGCTAGAAATGTGTGTTAGTTCATTAATTAATAGAATGACATAATTTAGGTTTCGAATGTGTACAACTTACATAACTTGACTTCTTACATTACTATAAATTGTAGATGATGACATAATTCACAAGCATTAAGCTCACCTTCATTTCCTTGCGCAGCTTCATGGACTTGCCCATGCTCTGCAATCGATAACGCTCCTTGGCACGCTCGCGTATCTTTTCGGGTACCACCCACAGGGTGGTGGCCATGTTGCCCACAAAGAGCAACAGAAATAGGCCGCACATGACGGAGACGTGCCAGGGCGCATCGGCGGGCGCATAGGCCAGCTTATAGAGCGTCCAGGCGTTATAGGCCTGAAAGGCGTAGCCAATAAAGAGGAACGGGAGCAGAAAGCTCAAGCCGCGCCACATCCACGAATGGAAGCCTTCAATGGTAATGTCCATGTTGTGGCGCTCACCCAGCGCCTTGAGTCGATACAGGAGACCCTTCTGGTAGCCAAACTGCAAATACTGCACAATGCCTGCAGGGGCAGCGGTGAAGCGGAAAGGAAAACAAAAAAAAAACGAAACCGTCGGGTGCATATTCATTAAGTTGAGCCAACTGTTTACTTACTGATATATACGTTAAAGTACATGAATTGCAGACGAAAGAGCTGCCAGTGTTCGCCCTGGGGCCAGACGAGCAATACACCGGCGGCCACCGTCGAGATGAAGTGATGAGCACGCCACCAGCCCTTGATCCTGGAGCCGTTTACCTTTAGTATGGACTCGCGTATGGTCAGCGTGCAGTAATACCAGACAAGTAGGAATATGAAGGCCAGCTCCAAAGCTCTGTATGCGGGTAGGAATGGTTAATAAATAAGTTGCCCACCCATCTATCAACTAAGTTTGGATTACGGCTGGTATTTGCACCCACCTGTAGTTAAATATCAAATTGAAGAATGACATTATCAGTCCAATAACGTTGAGTATTAATTTAAACTTTTCATAGTCATCTTTGTAGCGAACTTTATCGTTTCTGTTTAAAATGGAGACGTTCACATCGCCCAGTATAATCTGTGAAAAGAAATTGTACGCACAAATTGGACAACTCGGGTTAACTCCGTTTCAACAAGCAGCGCAAATTGTTGGCCAACAAGTTCGCTCAAACTCAATTTGTAAGTGTGCCCAAACTCACCTGCAAATAACGACCCGATTTTGCAGGCAGCGATTGTTCAATCTCATGCAACTGCGCCTTCCGCTTCAGCGACATCTTGTGAAGATCATCGATCTTGTCCTTATCATCCGGGCCAAGCGGGCCTTTGAATCTGTAATTATGCACAAATTGCTTGCTTTGAAAAACTGTTTAACCTCAATTGAACTCTCAATTTGCAACAATTTCTCATCAATTCGCCCTATATCTTCAAAAATCAATTAGTTTTTCAATTTTCTTAACTTGCTGTCAATCAATATTATGTACGCTAGCTCTTGATACCGTTTATTATAGCATTCTGCATAATAATCAGGAACAGAACAACCACATAATCTAATAACAAGAAAGAGCTCTTATCTTAAGGATGCTGCAGACATACGAGTATACTATGGTAGAAAAGCATTTCATAATGATATAGTGATCCTAATTTGATAAATTTTAACAAATGTATATTCAGATGTATAAGATATACTAGTGGAAAACATAAAAGGTATTCAAACAAAAACTCAATTCTCGAAAGATTGTTCCATGATATAGTAGTCCGATTAAAACATAATGGAACTTTGATTTGGTTAGCTTTGTCGTGATATTATCACAAGCAGAAAAGTTTCTCGTACAAGAACTGAGTTTTCAACCGATTAATCCTATAGTAGCTATGTGATAAAGTGGTTTGATCTTACGTATAGTACTATGACAAGCATTTATGACAAGTTTCCAACAGATAATCTAGAGCGTCACTTGATGATGATCAGGACTTTATAGTATAGAGCACTCTAATAGATCAGAATCGCCACTATCAATGCGTTACACATTGCATGACAATATTATAATACCCTTTGCTAGGGTACCAAATGCTGTTCATAAGCACAATTGCACTTGTCTAATATTTACGAGCACAATTACGTATTATTATTATTGCTTACATAGCTTAAAGGGTGACCACGTAATAGTTTATTACATTGTTGTCGTTTAGCTTAGACCTTTTGCGATTCTTATAAAATGTTAACTTCACCATTATAATGCAGTTTTAGCGTGATTCAATACCAAATCGGAAAATTTATACATGTATGATTACTATAATATGCAGGAACCCTTATCTTTGGCATTAGTTCGTTCGATGTCTCATGTGCTTAGCAATTTGCATAAATATAAGTATATAGCATATTGGTTCCATGGGGCCATTTCAAACTAGTCAGCCTCGAAATCAATTCCCCACACGGCTACGGTTATATCAATTTTCCACGCGTCAAAGTTCAATTTAGACATAATTGATAGTTATACACAAATGAACATACATATAAGTATAAGGTACACATACATACATACATATATGTATGTATATTGTGGGTCTAGTTATGTGATTTTCTCTTTTCATATTTTTATACCCTACAAGATGGTATTATAATTTTCTCTCGATATGTGTAATGCACTGAAGGAGACATTTCCAAAGTATATATATTCTGAATCAGCATCAATAGCCGAGTCGATATAGCGATGTCCGTCTGTTTCTAGGCAAGCTTGTCTCTCAGTTTTAAAGCTATCGTAATGAAACTTGGCACATATTCTTTTTTTGGCTGCTGGCAGTATATATATCGGAATCGGACGGATCGGACCACTATAACATATAGCTGCCATAGGAAAGATCGGTCGACAACTATGTTTTTGTATAACAACTTTTTTGTTTATGAAGATATTCTCACCAAACTCACAGAAAGGCAGTCTCTGGAGAGTTTCTGAGCAAAGTTGGTCAAAATTTGATCACAAAATTGGTCAAAATCTGATCACATAACTGCCATAGGATCAGGTGACAAATGAGTTTTTATATTACATCCAAACTTAGTGAGAGCTTAAATCAAAATCGGACCATATAAGTCCCATAAGTCCCGAAAATTGAGTTTTGTATAAAAAACATTGCTGCTAGGGTATATAGCTTCGGCACTCCGAAGATAGTCGTTGTTTCTTGATATTTCTTTTATTTGCTGGCATTTTATCAATCGCTTTCATAATGCATGTTTTATTTTTAGACATCTAATAAACAATATAACAAATAACAACAACTACAAAAGGCATACGTTGATAAGCGACTTACGATACAGAAAATTCCCGTGCAATTACGGACAAGAAAATGCGTATAGCTTGCTAAAACTTGAAAGTACTCGAATGTGTGTGGAACTGATAAGTCACAATGATATAACATTTAACAAAATAATCAACCAAACACAACATTTGATAATACTTATGTGGTAAATTTATTGACTAATTTAGCCGAAAACAATGTTATGTAAGCCCGCTGCCCGCCGCCCGGAAGTTGTTCATCGGATAGTATTTGATGAATCTTGTAAATTGTAAATGTTTCCAAAACGAAAGGGTGCTCGTATTTTAAGATGGCATCACCCAATATACGGGAACTTCTGGAGAGACAATAATTTACCAAAGGGTGTAACGATCAGCGAACAGAGATGTTAAGCTTCATTATACTTGTTAGATGTTGAATAAATATCATAACAATCGAAATAATACAGTATATATAAGAGCTGCCATAGAAACAATCAGTAAATAATAATATATATTATTGTACGACAAACTTTTCTATACAAAAAAGAACTTAACTATATACCATATAGTCGCGTCAGCCCGAAGAAAGCTGTTCGGTCTTAATTTTGTTACGCCCACTTTTATGCCTAAAATTAGTTTGTTGAAGAATGTTTCATGAAATGTGTAACGCCAGAGCTGTTTCTGCCCCTATAAAGTATATACATACTATACTATATTCTTGATCGAGCTGACTTGATATATGAGCCGGCCAGTGCACAGATTGATTAACTCCATCAGCCACAAAAAAATGTTAACTTTACTGGCGATTATTTTTTAGCTTTCTATCTTATTAATTTCATATACGGTTATATGAAAACTATCTCTGTGTTTATAGCTTTTACAATATACATACATATATTTGAATGTATATTCTAAAGGGAATTTTTTAAACTCTATCATTATTTCATTACTTTTGAAACTTTTTAAATTTTAATCAAACATTTTAAACTCCATATCAAAATTATCTGGAATGATTGGTCGAAAACCGAAGTTTCTGTATGAATAACCTTGCTGATTATTAATTTACTGGCTGACAAATTTAAGCTAAGATCGTGTTTTATCATAAGATATAGCAGCGTTTCCCAATGTATGGGTCAAGACTCGATACCGGGTCGTAGAAAAATTATCAACTTAAACTTTTTTTTTTTAACTAAAGACTATCTTAACATAAGTGTGGGAAAGTAAAGATAAGAATACAATTTATAGTAAAAAAAAATGTTTTTTTTTTAAATAAGAAGAAACAAGTAAGAATGCTGTAGTCCAGTATACCCGACTACAAGACTCCCTGTACCCAGGTCAAATATTTCCGATCGCATCTTCGTACACACATACATACATAAAGACCCACACACACAAGCGACAGCGCAAGCGAGGCAAGTGTTGGGTGTGGTGATTCTTCCCACCCGCGCTGCAGCACTTCATCTTCATTCGCGAATAACTTCTGTGTTTATTATCCGATCGACTTGAAATTTGGACAGTAGATTAAGAGTTACCAAAGTATCGAAATCGAAATCTCTTTTGATACTGATCAAGAATATATATACTTTATAGGGTCGGAGATGTCTCCTTCTGCCTGTTACATACATTTGCACAGATTTAGTACCCCTTTTTTACCCATTTTATGAATACAGGGAGTACAAAATATTATGTACATTATTAGAAGATGCTCCTACCGGGGAGGTATAAAGGGTATTCAATCTGCGACATTGTTTTGTATTTCTTTATTTGCGTTTGTTCATTTTTTCGTTTTTGATTTGCACACGGGCGTGTTTTTTGCCCGTTTGCGGTCATTAAAGATCCACTTCAGCCTGCTTTTGCAATGCATTTGTTGTTCTTGTTGTTGTTGTTGTTGATTGTACATTGCACACCTTCAGCTGACCAGAGAAAACAACAAACACACAACACAAACGACGAGTTTTGCCAAAGCAATGAACTGAAACAATTACAACAACAACCAGAAGCAACGCAACAACAACAGACGCAACAACAACAAACGGAACAACTACAACAACAACAATTGCAGTAATTGTGAGGTGCTGCAAACTGTTTGAATATCTCAATTAAAATTAATATAGAAAAAATAAAAGGGAAATGCGCTTTGGGCCTGCAAATTGTATAAGCATTTTTTTTATATTTATGTTTACATTATATATTAGTTTTTGTGACACTGTGCGCGAGAAAAAACGCACCAAATGAGAAAACATTTAATTGATTTAATGTGTCTCTGTGTTTGTTTGTTTGTTTGTTTATGTTTACATAATTTGTGCGTAGAACAAATCTGGCAGACAGCTGACCGCAAGGCCACATACGAAATTATACTAAAAACCAGGTAAATAGGTTAGACTGTAGCTAATAAGGGACGTAGAGGGGCAGCAGAAACGCGCGCGACTAAAAACGCGCACTCAGCTAATTGAAGCGCCAGCAGCAACTTCACATCTGCAACAACAACAGCAAGAATAGCAACAACAACAACAACAGTACAACCATTAACATTTAGCCTTGCCTGCTTGCACGCACAGTGGGCCGTAGTTGCTTGGCATGCGCTCAATTCCAATAACATTTCAAAATGCTGATAACCCTTGTGGCCATAAAGAACAGATTGAATTAAAAAGGTGAATGCACTCACTGTGGGCGTGTTTTAGAGATGAACAATTTTATGATTGTTACAACAGAAAGAAAAAGGGAACTCATTTATAACTGAGCAATAATGGTTAATGATTTTGTGACTTTTATTATTTTACACTAATTTTAGTAAGGCTTTTGACTCTGTTAATCTCTCCGTACTTCACAAACTTCATTTTCTGGGATTACCAAATAACTTAATTTTTTGGATCTCTAACTAATTTACTTTTCATATTTTGTCGTACAAGTAAATAAAATGTTGAATAATAATTGTTACAAGTAAGCTGAACCAAATTAATTCTTCTCTCTAACACTCAAAATGTGAACATAATAAAATAAATATAAATATATGTGCTTAAAAAAACTCAATACTAAGTCATGAATTGAGTATATTAAAAAAATGTCTATACTAGTATCTATGTATGAGTATTACTAAGATACAATTCGCTTATGCCGTACAACTAGGTTAGGTTTCCTTTTCTCAGTTAAACAATTAGGGTGTTTACTTAACGTTGCAGTGTTGCAGATAAGCAGTCTTGCAAGACGAAGAGAGGGAGTAGAACTTGACGTTGCAAATCTGCACAATTAGCTGTTTTTTGTTTATATTTTAGTGACTTTTGCCTTTTATATTTATGAATGTGCTTGTTGAGCTGCTTGAATTTAAGAAATATGCCTTTTAAAGTTTAAAAGATCAGTTTTTTTAACTCAAAACGAAGAAAGTCTTTCGTGAAATTGAGGAAAGTGAAGGTGTGTAGAATTCGTAGTGTAAATTAATTGCATATTATCATGCTATTCAAATTTTTAGATGTATTTAACAATAAAATTAGCACTAAAGTATACCAAAAATACTAATCGATAGATATTATCGAGCATTTATCGTCTTTTTACGCATCTTGAGTTTAGGTGAAGACTTTCGTAGTCAAGGCTCTGGGTTTAGCAGTGTTGCATAAATTGTTTAGTAGTTGTTGTAACCAAAACTTACACTTCTGCTCATCTGCAACTTTGCAACGTCAAGTGAGTACTCTCAATGTCTAAATCAAATTAAATTTAAGAATGTGTATCGATGAGCTACAATATATAGTATAGATTTATCATGAGTATGCAGCCTTGTTTAAAAAAAAACCTGTATTTCGCGTAAAAGGGCAATAGTTAAATACAAATTTTGATTGCCCAACATGACCATTTGCCTCACGGTGCCTCAGCTGGTCATTCAACGAGTTTATGTTTATTTTTATGTATTTTTGTTGTATTTTTTTTTCTTGTTTTGTTTTTGTATTTGTTTGGTTTGCGTGTTGCGTTCGCTGCTTGCAGCGTTTTAGTTTACGCTTCATACAAAGCAGTACAGGGTCAAGGGCGACTGATTGGGAGATGGAGAAGAGGGCGAACTCAATCTGGCGGTGATTAAGAGTGCAGGCAAGGTGCGGGGTAAGAATTAGCCGGCCAAAGGTTCCACTTCAATTGAAAATTGAAAAATACTCGTGAGCAGTTTATGACATTGACTGGGCCAATAAACACGCCCATAATGCCAGCTATGGGACAAGGTCCGCGTACGGTGGTTTTATCATAGGTTTTATCAGAAGAAACACAGTTGTAAAAACTAATTGGAGTCCGCAACACGGCCGACAAACGAACTAAAAGAAATACAACGACAACAACTACAACTACAATAAGATACAGATACATATAGGCCAACAGCTGTTGGCTGTTGAGCTTTGAGTTGCGAGTGTCGTCGATAAGGCCACCTTCCTGACTAATTGCCGTAAGACATGTGTTCCACAGTTTACTGATTAGAGCCAACCAGTGTGCGCCTGCGTGTGTGTGTGTGTTATGGGTCTGATTAGAATATCTGACAAGCAGCTATACACGGTTGAGATCAAATTCCAATTGGACAACCTTACCAGGGGTTGTTTATATTACTTTGGATGCGTTTCGAATTTATGCAATCCGATGCGAATTTCAAGCGAGAGGTTAACAAATGGAGAAACTTGAATAGGTTTGAGAGAGGTACTTTAACTAAAAGTAATTAAACAATTGCCATTTCATCAAATATATTAGTCAAAGGGCTGATCTGCCTTTATCCTATCTTTATACTATCCTAAGTTTAAGCTTTAGAAAATATAAATGTTTTTGAGTTTCCCATTAACATTTCCAATGAGTGAATTTTTTAATAATCAAACCTGTTCCCAATACGTTTCTTAAGTGGTTTTTCCTACATTTTCAATTAGTATACATTTTTTAAATCAAACCTGTTCCCATTAAGTTTCTTAAGCGGTTTTCCCAAAGACAAACTTTTCAAATCGCATATTGATTACGTTTTCGGAATTAAGAACACCCAATATTAACGATTTCGCATGATTTGAATGAAATCGGAAATGGTCTCACGCCTGAACATGTTTATTGTTTCTGTGCGTATTACTGATTTATGTACATATATGTATATGTATATGTATATGCATAAATGTAGTCAAGATAATTTGTTTCTGTAACCGAGCCCGCACGAAAACAAGTCCAAGTTCAGTTTTGTTTGCGTCACGCATACATCTCTAGTTCAAGGTTGATGCCAATAGGTGGTATATAGTATGTATATACTACCTGGGCACAAAAATAACAATTGTCATAGTTAATTCCCCTGATTTATACAAATTTTTATTTCCTTTAAATTTCAATTTCCATTTAAGCAAATATAATATAATCTGCAGATATGCAAATATTATAGTAGAGCATTGTATCTATTTTATATTTGTATTGGAAATATGTGCTTTACAATAATAATAGTACAAGGAAACATATCAATAAATGTGAAATCATCCTATATCAATAAATATCAAATCATCCTTTCATTATACCCTAGCAGAGGGTATAATAATTCTGTCTCAAAATGTGTAATGGACTGAAGGAGACTCTACAAAGTATATATATTCTGAATCAGCATCAATAGCCGAGACGATATAGCGATGTTCGTCTGTTTCTATGCAAGCTAGTGTCTCAGTTTTAAAGCTATAGTAATGAAACTTGGCACAGATCCTTCTTTTTGCTGTCGAAACCGTCTGGATCGCAGTATATAACATATAGAATTGATCGGTCGAAGACTATGTTCTTGTATGAAAAACTATTTTGTTTTTCTAGATATCCTCACCAAACTCACCCGAACTGGAGTTTGGATCAGATTATACAATCTGATCAAATTTGCTCAACATCGGTTTACTATATCACAAGCTGCCATAGGATCGGGCGAAGAATGAGTTTTTATATGAAAATCTTTTTGTATTACACCAAACTAAGTGAGAGTTTTATTATACATCAAATAGTTTCCCATAATTACTGCTAAGGTATATAGCTTCGGTACTACGAAGATAGCCGTTCTTCTTGTTCTATTATATATTATTAATAAGCTTTAGGGTGTAGCTAAAGGAAACTTATCAATTAATATTAAATCATCCTATAGCAATACATATCAAATCACCCTACCATTTTTCATTGAAAGAGTTAATTTAGACACAAATCTCGCTTACGTTATTTTAACAGTTAGGGCACGATATATTCGTGTCAAGCGTTCATCCCCAGTGGAAAGTAGATGCAAGTATATATATGTACATATCTACATACGAGTATGTACATATGTATGTACCTGTATACAAGATACTTAGGCACATACATATGTAAATGGATGCATAAATTATAAAAGGGTTGGCATTTTGTTTGCCCATGTACATACATACATACATAGACATACATACATACATATGTATGTCCATAAGTGTTTAGTTAGTTGTTGTACTCACTGTCGCAACGAGGTCGTTATTTGATTCATACGATAGCGCTGATGTTTGATCTCGTTGAAGCATTTCTGTTGATGACTGTACAGCTGTTCGAGCAGCTCAATATAGCGTCTGTTGCATGTCTGGAAAAATGTTGGGTGGCGCGAAATGTGCGGTGGTAAAAAGGAGGTACATATGTAGATTTAGCAGATGTTTCAAGGTGCAAACAAAAATCAAACAGAACAACAACAAAAACTTACTTCTAGTTCGGTAAACTCGCGATTGAGCTCATCCCATTCACTTCGCAGCGCGTCGATGTCCATATTGATACCGTCGATGCTGCCGGTGTTGTTAGTGTTGTTGTTGTTCTTGTTGCTGCTGCTGCTGTTGATAGACTTTACTTTACACGCTGTTTGTTGTATGCAACAGCTGTTTTGAGGTTATGGTCTTTGTTAACTGGGCAAGGGGTAGCGTACGGTTGGGAGGGGGAGCCAGACACTCGCCGGTAAGCCGCCTGCGTTTGGTGAAAAATCAATTCGCCGCAACGCAGACAATTTGCTTTGATTTCTTAATGCTCTTTCTTGGTTATTGTTTGTATTCAACGACTGTCTACACTTAGAACAATTGCGGTGTAGCAACAACACTTGGAAATTGAAAATTATTTATGTATGTCGCGCTGTTCGGTGCTGGCGTTGTTTTGTTTAAAAATAAATTGAAGCGGAGTAGCGACGCTTTGCCATGAGGTAACTAAAACAGAACTGAACTGAACGCTGCACGCTCTATACTAAACACACTGAGCAGAGCCGGCGGTTGAATTGGGCGGTCGATGGCGCGAGGGTGAGCGACGGCAGCTGTGGTAGCGGTCACTGCAGCAGTTTGGCCGTTAACTACTTGAGACTTACTTAGTTTGGCGACGGCGGAGATTAGATTAATGTTAAACACAAGCGTAAGCACAAAAACACAACAAACAGCACGACAGCCAGCCACACACGCACTCACCAAACAATATTTTGTGAGAACTAACCAAAGGCAACAACAAAACAATACGAGGGAGCAGCAATCGCAGCGACTCGCTTGTTGCGTTGTCGCTAACAACAGTATAGTCGTGCTCTTCTTTTCAATGCATTCAACGTACGACAGTAGTGGCATTTCGCTTGCGCTCACGCAGTTCATGATGTCTGCCGTCGTTAGCATGCTGGTGAGTGGTGAGTTTATATATTTAATGGTGAATTGGTAAGCGCGCGCGTTTGAAATATAATTTTTATTGTTGCAAATGTGGTAGCTAAAAGACTGATTTAGTTCGTTGTTTAAAGCATGTTTAATTTCATATATCAAGCGTACTAACAGTAAATGTAGCTTTCAACAGCAGCTTTGTGGATTATGGCCTAAACAATATATATATATATATATATAACACGAAACACACAAAAAATTATGATAATAAAAAAAAAATATGTATACATGTATGTATATGGACATCAAGTGTGGGGCTACTCCTTGCGCCTGGCACGCAGTCGCAACGCCAAATAGGCAAAGCACCGAAAGCACACAATCAGCAGGATCAATCCTACATAGTCGAGCGGCAAATCTGCGGCAGAGAAGTTAAGCGTTTCCAGGATAACCTTGCCGGAGCTGGGGCACGTCGTGTTGGAGGAGGTGCAGCTTATCTCGCCGGGCTCCACATCGGCCCATTGGTTGATCAGCAGACCCTCGTTGGCATAACGAAACCAGGACAGATAGGACAGCCACTTCAGGTAAATGGGCACCGAGCCCGAGTTCAAAAAGAAGCCGCCAAACAGCAGAAACGGTATGATGACCGGTGGACCCACCGACAAGGCCATCGACGTAGAGGAGCTGGCGCAGGATATTAAATAGCCAAACGAGGTGGACACATTGGCCACCAGTGTAACCAGCGCCAGGCAGTTGAAAAAGTGCAGCGCCCCCGCCCGCAGTCCAATCATCGGATACGCAATGGCCGTAAACACCAGCGGTACAGTGAGGAAGAGCGGCAGCTCCGCTATAGTCTTGCCCAGAAAGTAGGTGTCACAGCGATAGAGGCGACTGCGCGCCTCCCGCATAAACACCGGCAGCTCCGAGGTGAACACCTGCAAAAGAATCAGTTAAAACCAAACTGGAACAGGAAAGAAGGAATATCTTCGGCTGCCGAAGACTAAATACCCTTGCAGAAGTCTACAAGATGTAGTTATACGATTTTGATCATATTTGTCTAGGCAATGACTACAACTTGGTGAGTTTTTACAAAAGGAACAGAGATTTTTAGTTAGATATTAAACTAATAGAGCATGAGTTTTCAACTAATTGTTCCAATAACAATATATATTATCATATATATAGAAAATTCAGAGTCTAATCACGTTTAATCACACTAAAGTATAGTATAACCTGTATTAGCTGAGTTTCATTGAAGATATCGGTATAGACAGAAGACATTTTCATAGAAAAATTCAATTTTCATCCGATTTCTAACTATTACTAACTTAAATATATGGTAACCCGATTTGTATTGGTCTGAATTTGGTTAACTTGTGCGTTCTACTGATCAAGAATATACCATATCTGTACTTTATAGAGTCGAAAATAATGACAAAATGGATAATACACTCTGCAAGAGTATAAAAGTGAGAGTTAAGTGCATGTTCATGCTTACATTAATGGTGGCAAACACATTCTGAAAGGTCATGTTGGTCAGGAAGAGAAAGATTGCTCCGTTGATGTTCATCACGCCCACCTGCGTCAGCTGTTGGCCCAGAAAGATCAGTCCAATGAGCACAGCCACCATCTAAGAAGAAAGTGTTATTTCAATTTTGGTAATCAGAGGCATTTGGTGAATCTTACTGTGGTTTGGATGAGTCGCACTTTCACCAGCAGCGGCTCCTTCAGCACGGATAGCCAGGAGCGCCAGAGCACAGCACGGAACTGCATAAACCATGTGGCTTTGTATGTATAACCATTCTCGGGCTGTTCCAGTGGCTGCGACTGCGCTTTGGTGGCCAACAGCTGCTCCATATCCCGGGCCACCTTGCTGATGGCAAAGTTGTCGCAAATCTTCGCAATCCGTTCCCGGGACTCCACCTCCCGACCTGGCACAATGGCCAGCACCTGCACATAGAAGTCAGCCGGATTGTAGTTGGTCGGACATTGAGCGCCAACACTAAACGAAACCAGAAATGGGTTAGAAGCAACATTGAAGACTTCCAGCTAGGATGTCACTTAAGCCTAACTATATAAGTATGTGTATGTCCTGATGTCAACTAACTAATCAACCTTAAACTTATGATTAGGAACTTCAAAAAAATTATAAATATTATAAGCTGCATCAACATTTTTTTAAAGGATTGCTAACCGATTTTGGAAAATCTTCTCAAATGAGTGAGATTGTTTGTTTTATTAGATATTACACAAAAAACCTTCCCACGGTGGGGAAAAGTATAGTCTCCAAGCAATCAAATAGTTAAACGTAAGAAGTTTCCTAATACTTTAAATAAAGTTTTAGGTTGTGAGGATGGTTCACCTATACTTACTACGAGAAGAAGTCCACAGCCTCATTGGGTGTGCCCAGGAAGGCCACACGTCCCTCGGCAATAAGCAGAATCTTATCGAACAGTTCGAATAGCTCCGAGGATGGCTGATGTATGGTTAAGATGACGGTTTTGCCCTTCTGCGACAGCTTTTTCAGCACCTGAACGACGCTGTGGGCGGTAAAGGAGTCCAGGCCGGAGGTTGGCTCATCGCAGATGAGCAGCAGCGGATCGGTGAGTGCCTCTGAGGCAAAGGCTAGCCGCTTGCGCTCTCCGCCCGAGAGGCCCTTGGCGCGCCCCGGCACACCGATGATCGTGTGCTGGCACTTGCTCAGCGATAGCTCCTGTATGACCTGATCCACGCGTGCCACACGCTGGCGATAGGTCAGCTGGCGCGGCATGCGCACCATGGCCTGGAATATAAGATGCTCCCTGGCCGTCAGCGAGCCAATGAACAGATCATCCTGTTGCACATAGGCGCAGCGTGCCTGCATCTCCTTGGCATCCACCGGCTGGCCATTCAGCAGGCGGACGCTCGAGGGTGAGACCTGAACGCCTTGTGGCGACCTGAAGGCCAGCGCATTTAGTAGGGTCGTCTTGCCTGCACCAGAGCTACCCATTACGGCCAGCAGCTCGCCCGGATAGGCCACTCCGCAAACTGTGGATACGTATAGCATATGTGTAGAGTTAAGGGAGGTGGTTAGGGGGAGGCTGTCTTACCATTCTTGAGCAGATGCTTGCGCGGCGCCGGAATATGACGTTCGTTGCAGAAGAGTCCACGCGTGCGATTGACCAGCTGGCGCCAGTTGGAGCCCGGCTGATGCACTGCACCGAATATGTCCACATTATGCCAGGCATAGGTGAGTGTCTCTGGCAGCTGATGGCCCGCGCCATCGTCTCTGCTCAATGTGCCATAGTTTTTGGCCTGGCCAAAGCCTTGGCTAATGCAGCTCTGCGCGTTGGGCGGCTCCGTCGCCGTCGTTTCCCCCTGCTGTGAGATGGAGTGCAAGAGATGTGTGTGGATGAGTGGGGATGGCATCCAAAAAGGTTTCAAAACTTTTCAATTTCACGCGAATAGCCAACGCTCCCGCCCATAAAAAAGGGCGACGACGCGTAAATCTTTTCGGCGTGCTAATCCCGGCGCCTACTTACGACCATTTCAAAAGCGGCTGCTTAAGTTTCATAAAAATGCCCAACTTGGACTCCAAAAACTTGAAAGACCCTAGCCGACGCCTTCGCCCTCGCCCTGGCCCTCGCCCTTACCCTCGACCATTTAAAATGTGCAAATTAGGGCGGCCATAAGCCGCAGACGGTGTCGAAGCTGTCGAGTCTGCAGTGGGCCATGTTGCCACTTGGTAAGACAATTGCCCGGCGTAAATGTAAATCGCCGGATTCGGATTGGGGTCTGAATTGGGGTTTTTGGGCTTGAGTTTTGTTCAGAGCATTATGGCCTAGGCTGGTCCATCAGCAACATTATTGCCATTTGAAGGTGACTCGAAGAGTGGCAGGCAAATGAAACTTAGTCTGGCAAAAATGTACTTCCCAAGTGAAGTGAATCAGTTTGAATGCTTGAGTGAGTGTTTCAGTGTCAACTGATTGAGCAATTGGGCATTTTGTAATTTACTTAGCACACATTACGAATTTGTTACTTCACAAATGGCTTTGACATTGATCTTGTTAACAAGTTTGTCATCATCATCATCAGAGGGCTTCAATTTGTACAGTTTGTTACTCGCTAAACCTTATCATTCAGGACATTCGCAGACAAATATGCTACCAGACTTACATGGCGATACTAAGTAGATAATTGTATACATACATACAATTTAGTTATGATATTCTGTCTGATGTCAAAATTTGAATGTTCGTTGATATTTAATGTAAGTATATGAGTTAAACAATTAGACTAAATTGTTATACATTATCATGTAAGCAATCTATAGAAGTAGTATTTGAAAATGTTATGTTGGCTTAGGCAAAAGTCAAAAACTCGAAAAGTTCTGTACCGATTGAGCTCAAAGTTTGAGACAATATACAGTTCGCTTTAACGATTGTTTTCATGTATTTCATCGTCAATAACATACAGGCGACCGCGAGAAAATAGCATTTTTACGTGTACCAGCAACAGTAGGCTTTTCCTGATGATGATGTACATCAATAATTTAAAGCATACAATACACATGTATACTGAAGAATAGAATAAAAGAATAAAATGTTTTGATTGTGACCAACGAGCCGGGACTTTGGAATACCTACCCCCACGGGCGGAAATCTGTTGTATGAAACTTGAAAAGTCTACTCCCATCCATCACCACGAACGGGAAATGGGCTTAAGGTTAAATGTGTGTGAGAAAGTTTTTGTTAGAACGAGTTCTAAGTTCTTCAGACACTACCCAAAAGATCATATGGCACGGGAGGGAAATAGTGGTAAATTATTTTTGTGCAAAACAATGTGCCACAGCGGAGAGTGAAGGGGTACAACTGGTAAACTATAAACTAAATGTTAAACGTTTAAGTTGACAGCTGACAAGTCTTTCCTTTAAATCAATATAATGCGAAAACTAAAATGTAAGCAAATGGTATTCTTTAATAAATCATATTTTGACAGTTGTGTGAGAATGATGTCAGAAATTCTTGCTCGTAAATATAAGATGGTGTGAACAGGCACTTACAGTCGCTGCTTCATTATATAATTTGCTCGTAAAGTTTGTCAAACTCATTATTTTTGCCTTGCTTCGCATTCGCATATTATCAAGAACATTTGGGGTACTTAAGTAATATACCTTTATGTACTTATTATTATTATAATTTGTCTTTTCTTTTTTCTGTATTTTTGTGTGTGCGTCTAGCGACATCTGGCGGCCAGAACAGTTATCCCTGCGGCTGGTGGAAAGCGTCGCCAGGATGCTGAAAACGCATTTCCTTATAAGTTATTCAAAAATAGCGCGCAAAGTAAAAAGTACGAAAAATTAAATAAATATGAAATGTAAGTACAATACAGGCCGGGAGCAACATTTTGGGGAGCAGAGCAGACAACCAGATAATACACCAACACACACTTAAGAAACGCCAAAGAAGATGAAAATAATAAAAGCAACAACAACAACAACAACTGAGAGAGAAAAACACAACACAAGCAAATAAATACAGGAAAAACTTTTTAATAACATTTTTCGGCCTCATTTGTTGTGAAAACAATTTTGCTTGGGCCCGTGCAAGATACCACACCGCACCACACAGCAAAAGATGCCACACCAGCCAAGAGAGTACCCGTGAACGCCCTGCGCCCCCTCTACCCGCTTACACGGCCGTGCCACCCACTGTTTCTGCCACATGTAACGGATATTAAATTTTTCCGCGTTTACCTCGACGTCAGCGTCTCCAATTTCTGAAGCCAAATTGAAATGCAAGCAGACAAGAGCCGGACAGGACTTGAGCACGCCGGATTATTAATAGCCAGAGCGACATTTTCTGCATTGAATGCCCACCAATCCTTCGTTGGGGGAGAGCGAGCAGGAAGACTCACATATTTTTAACATTTTTCTCTCTCTCTTTTCATTTTCTCAATTCTTTGGCATGGCCAGCAGCTTTTGCCTAATTTTTATGATTATTTGTACAAATTATGATGATTGCGTGAGGTAAAACGCAAATACTTTCTATATTGTTGCCGGCATTTGGCTGTGACGCCAATTAGCGGAACTCCCATTTAGGTTTTGGCCACAGGCCATGGAAGCCCCACAAGCAGCGCAAACGTCGCTGGATTACCGGGGACTGTTGGAGATGGGGTGGAGGAAGGGGTGTGTGTGGGTGTCAGGGTGTCTGGGAGCGGAGAGCGGAAACAACAACCGCAACGGACGATGTGGGCGCACGGCTTTGGTTTCACTCTCTGGAAGCCCTACGCACGGGTCAAACAATTGACAACAGCCGACAGATGGCTAAGAGAAGTTGGCCAAATCCACAGTTCCAGACCAACCAGGGCGCGGAGCTAAACAAGTAAAGCGAAACGAAGGTCACACGCTTGCCTCCAGCGCATTGAATGGGGAAATTTCATCAAAAATTCACAAACTTCCTTTAAAGTGCAACACAAGCTTAGTTTCCAACAGGCACAGCACTGGGGCACCACTTTTTCTCCTATCTTTAATTTACTCTCATCGGAAGTTCTGCGTCAGGAACTGAACATCTAATTACTGGACTATGCCTCAGCCATATTATGTTAATCTAATTGATGAACACTTTTCGGGATCAGGAGACAAATTGCCAAATCACGGGTTGGTCGGACTATTTCGAACAATCCGTCGATCCCGAATTTATCCCCGGATTGTGACATATCTCTCGGATACCCCAAAATGTTATGTTTTTATCTAAGCTAGAGAACGTCTTGCGGTTGAACCTATCGACCGAATTCCAGTGAATTCTAAGCCAGCGCATTCGAAAGGGTGAAAATGATTTTCTTTATATGGTGGGTCGTGAGAAATTTTAAAGCCTCATACCTCATACCGCTCTTTGGCTAAAAAAAATGTTTGGGAAACACTTCTCTAAGCTAAACTACTTCCAATTCCGCTATCTGACTGTAAGACATTATCTTGCCCCGATTTTATTTGCCTTATGCACAATATATTAAGGAAAAAAATTAAGTAGCAAAAACGAAGCGAATATATTGTGTTTAACCAAAGTCTAAAGATATAAGAAGATGGTTCATTCCCATTCAAACTTGTGGTATATGAACATTGGCTGTGGGGCTTATTATAATGTATCTGAAGTCTTTGGCTTGACGCTTTTAAATGGTACTGAACAGTATATGGGATCCCTTACCTACACTTCCCTGGTGAGTGTATCGTGGACACCGCTGAACCAACTCTTAAAATTGACGAATATGATCTGTAAAGACTCCTAGATGTCGCAAGGTTCAAATATGTGGTACCACTAAGGACCAACAGTGGGGTTGACCTGCCGTCTCAACCTAACCTAACCTAACCTAACCTAACCTACAAATCAGAATAAAAATAAGAATGCTAGCCAAATTGTACTATTCCTATGATAAGAACCCTGTTTAAGAACCCAACAGCTAAACAAACTATAATATATTAAAATTTGTTTGTAGTGAAATGCAATCATTACCTTGATTGTTCTTTTCAAAACCATCTCTTATACTTAAATACACAATTTTTAATCTGTCTCGACTAGAATCTAATAAGCCTCCCGAAAGCAATTCGTGTCAGCTAGAATAAATACGAGGAGGCTAAGATAGAGACACTTGCCAGACAGAGTTGTGAAGTTCCAGGTCTGATGTGTGAAGTTAAGATACACACTCGTTGACAGATATGGATGTGCTGAACAGGTACAGTCAAATAATGACCCAGATAAGAGATTATACAGTATAAATAAATAAAAAAGGAAAGACAATAAAATAGAAACAATGCGAACAGAAAGAAGCCAAGACAATGACTATAAGTAAATACGCATAAAGCATGCGCTAAGCACCCAAAGATACAGATACAGGTACACAGGTAGACAGATACAGGTAACCGGTAAGATACACCCACAGCTTTAACTACAACTATAAAGATTTGTTATGCGACACTCTGGTGACATTGCTGCTTCCATTGCTGACTGCACTTGTTATAGTGCCACCCCCCTGTTCCGCCCCATGCCAACAATCTTTGCAGCACGCATCGCTGAACCCAACTGCATTCATTTGTTGCATAGATACCATTAACCGTTAGCCAGCCCAAAGTAATCCGTCAAAACACGAGTAGACTGAGACACTTGAATGCCAAACAACAGAGCTATTGGTAGCTGTGTAATATGGTAATATCTCAGATCTGACGAACGTATTTCGCTTAACTTGAGTGCAGCAATTGCTTATCTACAAATATATCTGGTATCTGAATAGTAGTAGTAGTTTTTTTATTTGGTAGAACTACTTGTGTGCTTAAGCATTTTCACAAATTTATTTGAAGGCATCTTATCTGTAAATAATTAGTTGCCTTCTTTAGAGGTGCTTAACTAGAGTCGCATTCCACTGTGACATTGTAAATGATGCTAATTTAGTTTATTATTTTTATTTGGGGTCTTCTCAGATTATCATATATTCACGTGCATTGCTTTCTAACATAATTTTGAAAATGGCGCTATTCCACGTTACCAAATATTCGCAATAGATTGGCATTTGAGTGGCGAAGCTATGAGCAACATTTGGCAGCTCCCAATCTAAAAGGAAATATGAAGTAAGCTACTTTGAAAATGTTGCACAAATCGTAAGTATTACACGGTCTAAACGGGTATTTATCGGTGCACGGATGCATAAATGACTCCCAATTCTGACACGAAATTATAGCAAAGCTATTTTGAAATATGTTGCGCCACTCCAAGTATTAGACAGTCTGAACGGCTATTTATCGGTGCTAATAATAATATTTATCAAATGGTATAAATAGTACTTGCTCTTTCTTACATTTGATTCGATGAATACATTCAGCTGCGAGGCAATTCACAGTAACAATCAGCAACATTTAAAATGTTGTCACTTGTAATGTCAGATTGTGCTAGCCGGCAATTATTGTAGTATACCCCTTTGTTAAACATCAAGTGGTATAGCAAACAAAACCCGACACTGTTCATGACTATGCCATAGCACAAATGCTCCTCCAACATAGAACGAGTACAGATCATCGATCTATAGCTATTCTTGTTATTCTTGTTTCATTTGACTCCAATTACAATAACATGTATTGCAACATTTGATTCGCATAATGCGTTCCTCTGTGAGTGATCATTTTGATAGTCTTGCGTGACCCAGACACAGCTGAATCTACAGATTCTTGACAAGTGCTGCACTTTAACTGATGTAATGCGGTTGCGGTTTCTTGTGTCTAAGCGAGGGGAGGGATGAAGAGGAGCCCCAAATACTTATAATGCCCAAATATGATCTGATGGTTCTCACGCTGCTGCCCCCTAGAAGCAGGCTGCGGTTTTTCTATATAGTGTATGTAACAGGCAGAGGGTCCTCCGACCTATAAAGTAAACATATTCTAAATTAGCATCAACAGTCGCGTCAATGTGGCCCGTCCGTCTTCAAAACTCGGGAACTATAAGAACTAGATAAACCAAATTTGGGATGTATATAGCGTGTGCAGAGGTTTAGTTTTGAAATTTTGTAAATTTTGAATATACAGGGCAACAATTTCCAAATATAGCCCCAATGTTTGGCATGCATGATCCTTAAGTCACTCTTGATAAGTCTGCAGAGCGGGGGAAAGCAGTATACACTTGAAATGCTAGGTTGTCGGATAAACTTAATTAAACCATTCCTTCTTGTCTTAGACTAAATTTTTTTGTGCCTCACCCAAATTTTATAATTTATATCTTGCACTGCTTAGACAGTTACATATTTTATTCCATGTGATCCTTGCTATTATATGCGTAGTATTTAGGCGCAACAATAAATTGTCAATGGTATCGATAGCTTAAACTTTCACTATCGAAACAATCGGTCCGCCTCCACTACTCACATTGTGCAATTGCTCGGCGGAGGGATGCTTGCTGCTTCCGCCGCGTATTAATAGCTCCTGATCCTCTTGGCCCATCTTGTCAGTTGGACGTGGAACACGCACCGACACAGAAGCACACTAACACACACGCACACACACAAAATAAATAGGGATTCACTTTGTGGCAGGCACTTTTCGAAGTTTGTTTTCTTCTTCTTTTGTTTCGCCTTTGCCTCGTGACGAACGCGCTGACAAAACGCAACTGACGCTGAACGATTGCGCGACTGAGCGTCTGGCGGCGGCCATTGACGCTGACGACGGCAGCGACGCGCGTCGCTCTGCTTGCGGTTGGGATGAGTGAAATGTGATGAGCGACAGAGATAAAAGCGGTACAACAATAACAAATTCTTCATATGTATATTTGCATGCAGATTAGAGAGCCGACTCGCTGCTCATCTCCGTTTCACGCTCCTCCGCTCAGTTCGTACCAACAGCTGTTAGTCTTCTTCTCTTCCAGCTACAGCTGAGTGTTTTCAATCCATCAATCATCAATCATTGCGCATTCCCAATTCAATCATCCTCAAGTAGCAAAAAGCACCGTTTTTTAAGATTTCAAATAAGAGAAAAAATGCATTCTCTAATTTTTGTTAAGGTTATTCAGCAGAACCAATCGCTGACTGATTTCCGCTGACCGATGACTGATTAGCCTTTTCTGACCGATTTCATGAATAATCATAGCTTAGCCTGCTGTGTTGACAAGCGGAAACTAGAATTCCAGGGGTTTTTTTTCTGTCGCAAGCATGTCGCTACCGTCCGGATCAGATATCATATGGTGGCCATATGAACATTTGGTAGAAACTTACATATGTGTTTGTATAAAGTATAAAATACTTATTGGTTTTTCTAGAGATCCTAACTGAACTCAAACCATAGTTTGGTTAAATTTGATCAAAATCGGTTTATGAGAGCAATTGGTCCAAAATTAAGTTCTTGTATAAAGAAAACATTGCTGCAAGGGGAAATATCCTCGTCACGCCGAGCATAGACGTTCTTTTATCGTTTTTTTTTCTTCACATTTATTATCATTTTAATCAGCTTCATCTGGACTCATCTGTGTAGCTAATCTTTATAGATAGAAAGATATAGAAAGATTCCAAGCAAGATTCGAACTTGGTCAATACTATGGATAGCTTAAACTGATACTATCGTAACCAGCGGGTGTTTACTATATCGTTGTTTTACCATCTCTAATGCATAGCCTACCTATGCTCATATTTACTATTGTTGTTTTTGTTACTGTTGCACCTCTAAGGCTTCTTCTGTCTTTGATCAGCTCTGCATTGCTTTGAGTTCAACTCAAGCTCAAAGCGACTTTCACACGAAACTAACTCAAATCTCGTTGTTGCTCAAGTTTTGCTGGTTGTTGTTGTAGTTGCTGTCATTGTTCTACTTGTTGTTATTGTGACTTTAAAGTGTCACAGATTTGGTACAATTGTTGCTTAGGATCCAACACTAAATTCATCTTGAACTTTTGCTAAGCCCAGTTGCCAGTCCCAGTCGGATGCCATCATTTACTCACTCAAATGCTATAAACTTTTTACACTTAACAATTTATTGTCACTCTGCTGGCGTTGATGTTGACGTCGACGTCGACGCTGACGACGACGCTGGCGTTGGCTTTGTTGCTTGTGCCTTGCAAGTTGCAGTGAAAAAGCAAAAAGTGCAAAGAAGTAACTCGAGCAAAAACGTAGAAAGTTTCGCTAACACGCTTTTACACTCTCTCCTACACACACACACACGCACACGCACACAGATACACACACAGGTTGAGCTTTAGCCAAACGGCCATTGACACTTGGAATCGGGCTGGGAGAGTTGTTTGCAGTTGAGTTTGTCCCTGGGTTGACGTTGACTATGACTTAGCCCCTGCCCAATATTCCACTTTCTACGCTCCCGCACACGCCCTCCCTCTTACACGGATCCTCAGCGGCGCGTTAACCCATGCAAATTATTGACGCGGACAGCGGCTTCAATAAATCTGTGAATGTGTGTGTGTGTGTGTGCGTGCCTCGCTGTGTGTGGCAACTTTTGCTATGCCTGCCTCGTGCTAACTTTATGCCAAGCGCCACGCTAATCAGACAGCTTTCTAGTTCATTGCATTGAACGCACGCCACGCCCACATGGCGAGCCTCCATCTAAAGCCGTGAACGCCCACTGGCCGCCCCCGTTGCCCCCGCTGCCCACCTCCGTAGCATTCACACCAGCCGCGCTGCCTCGTTGCCTCGTCCGTCAAGCAGCCACTCAACTGGCTGTAATTGCCAAGTAAATCAGCGCTGCCACTTGCCATGCCCGAAAAGTATGTTCTCCTGGGAGGAGCAGGGGTAGCGGGTGCGAATGCCAATTGAAGTTGGGGGCTGGGGGTTGGGGGTACCAACTTGGCTTGTGCTAAACTTTGAGAAGTTTTAAAGAGGAATGCTTCATGGGCTAGATTCATAGTTAGTTAGTTAGTTAGTTGCAGGGCTCGTCTGGGATGAGGGATGGGAAAGCGGATGGCGTTCAAAAACTTTGATAGGGAAGAGGGTGAAGGTGCTGGGGTAGGGAAGGGGGCTCGCTTGTCTGAGCTGCTGCAGACACCCACACACAGATAGTACTTGAATAACGTACATAAAGGAATGTTAAGCAGTGCAAACATTTATAAGTTAACAAGTGCTCAAGGGAGGGGGGCTGCTTGGATAAATATAATAAAAACTATATATAATGTAAAGGCTAAAACCTTAAGACAAGCCACCAACAATGTTGTGTGAGGAGAAACATCGAAATATAGTTTTTTATAGCAAAGCACATATTCCTAGTCCCCATTTAGACGATGATTTCAACTTGAGAGTTTTTTTCTCATTCTGCTTTGAAATTGCTGCAAAAAATCACCTGTATTTAGACGCTGATTCTTAAATCACACAATTTATTTAATTTTCTGTTGCTTTGCAACTCTGTTTTATGTTATCGATAACCAAATTCATGCAATTACAACCCTGCCGACATGTATTGAAAAGACACAAAGCAAATTGCGCGAAAAAATTAACACGAATTTCTTTACGACTCGCTTGCTCCGCTACCCCTCTTTACAAACAAGCACGAAACTCTTTGTTTAAGCTCGCGATTTGAAATCATCGTCTAAATGCGAACCTAGTCCCACTAGATCATTATTGAAATTTGTACTCAGCGATCATTGCCAATTGGCAACATAAGTCACCGATTCGGAAGTTGACCCTCCTTCAAAGGCGAGCATGTTGCCACCGAGTGCGGAGAAAATCTACAAGATCATGTTGAGTCTAGTATGGCCTGCAACGAGTACGCCTACTCTTGACTCGAGACCCATTAGCGCCATGCATAGTTTCCTGAAATGTCAGCTGTCCGTGCCACAATAGAAAACTGCAACCTAAATAGCAACCAAAAATACTTAAAGGTTCTTCATTAACACATCTGAAAAGGAGAATACGAGAACCCACCAAATACATGTACCATAAAATGCCAATTTAATACAGTTTCAATGATTCATATTTATTCGTAATATTAAGGTTATTTCAAACATTTATTTGGGTGTGTTTGCATTCATAACACAACTGAATTGACTTTAAGTTGTGTGGTATTATAGTATAATGCACTCTTGATAGAATTTCTTATTGGCCGGCTTGGCTTGGGAACCCTCGTTGGTCGACGAGGCGTCTTTAACTGAAGAATTATCGTTGTTGGCTGGAGCGGCCATCTTGACTGAAGCGGCCATCGTGGCTGAAGCTGGCTTGCTTGATTCCTTGGCTGCAGCAGCACCTGATTCCTTCTGCTTGTCCCCTCCATCATCGGATGACTCCTCGCTGTAACTCGGCTCATCGGAAAGGTCATCATTGGAATCGATATCGCGACCAAATGCAAATTTCATCACACCAGGTATTGTGCGTTCTGCATTGCTCACGAAAAAACCAACAACGTCCAACAGTGCCGGGGCATGCTCGACTGCAGTAGGCTCTTTTACTTTTTCTTCAAAAGCCATAGCCAGGCTTTCGTCTTGGGCTTTCAAATATTGATACACTAGGGCATGAGTAATATATTGTATTTCCGACATTTTACTTTTGAGAGTTATGTATGTATGTATGTTAAGCTTGTTTAATTTTTTCTTCGTCTTTCTCGCTGCTTTCCTAGAAACGTGCTGCTTCTCGCCGCTGTCGCAATAAAAAGGGCTTCGATATGTTCTAGAGCGGAGCGATCGCATAAAATGAGCGGTTCACTGAACTGGGTGAGTGAACATGTTCTTTCCTAACAGGGTGTTTCTTTGGTATAGCGGCGCCAGCTAAAGAGTGCTATAAAATGTCAGATATTTGTCTTAAACGACGTCTTTAAAAATTAGAAAGCAAATTCCGAGGGTGGAGAAAGACTTTATTGCAGGAACGATAAAATAAATGCAAAAGAACCTTATTCGATATACAAGAATCGAGAAAACACTCGATTAAAAGCGGGAATTGGTCAACAATCGCAATAATCGTGCGATAGTTTTAGAGTGTTGTAAAATGGGTGGAGTTCGATAGCTGAAAATTTCAGCATTGGTTCGGGCATTGCAATGATTGCCAATCAGTCGTTTATATGTATACATACATAGATGTAGTATATAAGGGCCATATTTTTTCCCTTAGATTAATTGAAGCTTAAATTTTATTCATTACTAAAAATAATATTGTGTTATTGCTATTCATATTAAATTGATTTCCTTTTAGCATCGTTTCCAACCATTTTACATTATAAATAGATAGCAAAAACATGAAATTTTTGCAGCTTTGTATAAAATATGAAATGACTTCCTGGCAATCTGACCTTCTTCAATGGCAGCTCGGCCTTTGGATCCCTTTTTTTTTTAAACCGAAAATAAACATTTGTTGCCATCAACTCGCTGATGAATTTGCTTATGCATAATATGCTCATATCGTTTTTGAACCGGGGAGGGGCGGGGCGCTCTGTTGATTGTTTGTCGCCTGGGTGGCCCAGATAGGGTTGCCACTGGCTGCAATAAAACCAAATGGCAGCGGCATATTTTTCTATTAAAGCGCATCAACCGAATGTTCAACTCTGCGATAACACTGTGATCTGAAAGGGGGCTGGCCAGGGACGCAGGTTGGACTCTGCCGCTTACAGCACGCGCGCGTCTCATAAAAACGTATCAAAACATCCGCTGGGAGTCATAAAAATTTTGCACTTTGCCCGCAGATGCAGGCCGTGGCAACTTTTGTCTTACGGCCACGCCGGCAGACTCGGCGTATGTGTAATCTAATAAAATGTGCTGTTTATGTGGCAACAGGCCCGCATCCAGGACAGGCTTCCAGCCTGGCCCGAATGCCTCGGCATGCCTGCTAGTTAGCCGCAACTAGCTTCCAAGTGGCATCCGCCTTCAGTCGCGCAACAGTTGCGCTGCTTTATGGCTGCCTCGGCGGTCACATAGTGGTGGCATGCCACGCCCCAGCCGACAGTCAACACAGCCAACGTCCAACGGCCAACGCCTGAACAGCCATAGACCAAGTTAACTGCAACTTATGTAGCGTCATAGCATGTGAAGGCGGATGCGGATGAGCATGCGAATGCGGATGCGAATGCTTGACTCTGTGTGCCACAAAGGTAAAGAGTTTGAAGCAGCCGCGCCTCTCAGTTGCTTGAAGATTTTGCCATAGAAATAGGCTCCAATGAGAATATTTCATTACAATTATATTTCAATCATGTTTTTTGTTTAGCACAAACCAATTTTGATCCTAAATAACAACAGTGAGGAAAAAATATGGCAAATATATACATATGTATATACTCTTGCTTTTTATACAAAAACCTCATATTTATCAGTGATTTATAGTTTTTTGTATGCTTTTATTGATTGTTTGCCAATACTAAGCCTTCATCTACTATTCTATCCCATCCTAATAAATAAAACATTTCTAAATTAAAGAATTCCAAAGACAATCTAATATTTACCATGAAATTTAAATATTTACACTGTAAACTCTTTAAAACCTTTCTATTAAAACTCAACACTCTAACTACATTTAATAAAACACTTTTATTTATACAGCTCATTAAAATTAATATTTTGTATTATAACTATGTCTACAATTATTGTTGTTATAGTTAAATCTATAATATAATTACCTTAATAAAATGGCTGTATATGTATCTTTATTCTACTACTAATATTACTTTACACATGCACCTCACTATAGTTACAACTGCCTTATAAGCATCTTCCTTCTATATTATTCTTAAATGCCAACTACTAAACTAAACCTCTAATAAAAAATGGCCAAAGGAAGGAGCCAGAACTTTAACTAGTACTTGTCAGTCTAAACTTTTAAAGCTTGTCTATCAATATACATAAATAAATAAATTAAATTACAAAGTCAAAGGCGTACATATTTTTGAATCATTAAAATTCTTCTTTACAAATCAAATAATTCGACAATTTTTATCATTACTCCCTGTACCCATAAAATGGGGAAAAAGGAGGTATTGGATTTGTGCAAAAGTATGTAACAGGCAGAAGGAGACATCTCCGACCCTATAAAGTATATATATTCTTGATCAGCATCAAAAGAGATTTCGATTTGGCCATGTCCGTTTGTCTGTCCGTCCATCCGTCTGTCCGTCCGTATGTATGAACCCAAGGATCTCAGCAACCATCGGAGCTAGAGACACCAAATTTGGAATGTAGGTTCGGGTATAGCAGGCGGAGGTCAAATTTATTTTGGATCCGAGATATTCCCCCCATTTCCCCGCTTTTCAATAAAAAAGGTTTTACAGTAACAATTTTCAAGATATAGTGTTGGGACTTGGGATGTATAAAACCTTAGTCACTCTTAATCTTCTGTCCAAATTTCAAGTTGATCGGATAATAAACACGGAAGTTATTCAACAAACAAGTTTCAGTCCTGCAGCCCGGGGGGAAAGTGGATCAGACAAATGAGAAGTGAATATCTCGATATGGCTGCAAAGCGCAGCTTCAAAGTGAATTTTACAGTGGATGTACCTTATAATTCCCAAATTGTTCACTTTTACCAATAATGAAACGGGTGCTTGATCAGTGCATTTTAGTTAAAGTGGATACTTTTTTCGGGTATTAATTAATAACTCAAGAACATACATATAATATCAAGTGGCATGGAAAAATGGGCGTGGCACCGCCTTTGTGTTTAATTTCACGATATTCAAATTTTTTGTTTTCAAGCTATCTGTGCCAGACTTTCGGGTTTGAAGTGTTGTGCTACTAAATTTGTGTTAAAATATTACCCAAATCGGACAACTATATCATATAGAAATAATAGGAACTATCGGTCGAAAACAAATTTTGGAAATAATTATCTACAAGGACATTCAACTCTGGTCACATTGCTGTAAGTATTTATTTGTTACTCTAAAATATAATTCGCGAAGTTTGTACAGAGTATGCCATAGTCGATCATACTCCACTCCTTGTGTCCTGCCAGTTTGTTTCCCCTCATTTGTTTGGTCTGTCAACACGGTGTCTTCAGGGAAACGTTTCGATTTGTGATTTTTATCGCGCTGTATTTGAAGTTAACGAAGATGCGATCGGAAATTTTTGACCTGGGTACAGGAAGTTTTGTAGTTGGGTATACTCAACTATAGCATTTTTACTTGTTTTTTGTTGTAGTTCCAATTTAAAAATTGTTTTGTATATACTTTAAATGCTGAAGGACCTTCTATGAAATTTATTACTTGCTCAAATTACTGAAGAAAACAATTGTGATATTGCATCAAATAAAGTATAACAAATAACAAATAATGAAATTTGAATTGTTTTATTTTTACTGATTTGTTTGTCCAGTTTGTTGGAACAGAAATTGAAAGATGAGAATATAAAAATATATGTCTATATTGCTTTTTTGTTGTTTGTAGTGGTTTTTAGATATCTGTATACAAATATATATATGTATATATATATAACCAAGCCATCGAATGGACTGTTTATAAGTGTTGTTGTTCTTGTTGTTGATGGGCCCAGAGAAATGGCCAGAAAGTTCTTGTTGTAGTAGACATATGCTGCTATCTGAGACTCCCTCATCGATTGTGTTAAAATTCGAAGGTGTTCATTTCATGTTCGTCAGAGTCATGATCAAATTTATATTCAGCGTCATCAGCGGCCGGCACCAGATTGGAATCTTCGCCATCTGAAAAGTATTTCTCAATAATCTCATAGGCCAGCTTATAAATTTTGATATTCTCGTGGCATTGCAGCTGCTCTATTTTGTCAAGTCCGTCGCACTCTTCAATCATATTGGCAATCTCATCGACATGCGTTTTGCCAAAATTGAGCATATTGTTGAGCCCATCGAGCACAACATTGATTATCTGCGTATCTTGGCATGCAAGGAGATCGCAGAATGGCGGTATAGCACCCGCTTTGGTTAATTCATAGACCTGCTCGCTTGTACCACTGATGGTCAGGTTGCTGATAGCCCAGGCGGCCTCCTTCTGGGTCTGGAACTCGCCCTTGCTCATGTTTTCAACAATTTGGGGCAGCAGGCCTGCATCGAGCACGGCCTGCACTTGCAACTCATCGCCGGCTGTGATGTTGGACAGAAACCAGACAGCCTCCTTACGCAACTTCTCCTTCGGATGGGTCAGCAGCGCTGGAAAGTACGATAATGCACCATGGTTTAGCACCACCTGGGTCTGTTCATCCGATCCTGTTACAATACTGCCAACAGCGCGCAATGCTCCCGTTTGCACCTTAACCTCGCTGCTGCCCAGCAGCGGTATCAGCTTGGGCACAATGCCACTGTCGATTACCATTTGGATCTGTTCATTGCCACCGTCGGTCAAATAGCTGATGGCCCAAACCGTATCGACCAAAACGTTGGCGTTGCTGTGATCGATCAGTGCATTGAGTGCCGGCAGGATCTCGCATACAGCTCCAGCTGGTGGCGGTGGATCTTTATTGCGGCACAAATTAACAATTACCCAGGTGACATTGAGCAAGAAGGGTATGGGTATGTCGGACCTAATGAATGTGAGCAATGGCTGGATAACGCCATGCTTGATGACAAAGTCACGCAACAGCGGCCCATCCCCAATGATATTGCCCAAAGCCCACACGGCTTGCTCGCTGACATTCTGAGATGGAGAGTTCATCAGCTGCATGAAGAGCGGTACGGCTCCGGCGACAACTACCTTATTGGTTTGCTCAGTATTACCTGAGGCGATGTTGGTCAATGCCCAAGCGGCCTCAAACTGCAGCGGTGGGTTGTGGTGCTGCTTCAGGCATTCCACCAGAATGGGCAATATATTGCTCTTGATCATATCCTCGATGGGTGGATTCTTGTCGGTTGAGAGCATCTTGCGTGCCGCTTGAACGGCGGCCAACTGTTGTTCTGGTTTGGTTGGATCACCGGCTGCCAATACCAGACCCACCAGATTGTTGTTGGCATCGAACTGAGGCTGCACCTCCTCGTCGCTAATCGCATCCATATTGGGCACATTGCGACGCTTCAGAATAGTCTCATCTCGCTTGTATTTGCGCAACTCCACAGTAACTTCATTGCGGCGACGGCGCATCTCATCCTGATCCTTACCCTTATTCTTGAAGTTTTGCAAGCGATTCTGATCCGACATCTCGAACTGTATGTGTTTGTCTGTGTGCGTGTCAGCTAATAATCTTAAAACAGTATTCAAATGATTATGTCGAAATTTTTATAAAAATTTTTAAGCAAATTTGTAGACGTTACTGCTGTGTCGACTTGTTTTAGTTGAATGCCTCGATTATACAGCTTGGCTGACACTTTACAGGTCTATGAAATAGTGATGAAAACTTTTTCTGTTGTAAAAACTACAAGGCATATCAGCAGACTAAGGTTGGCTGCGATTGAAAACGACAGAGCTGCTAACTTAAACAAAATTAGCTTTTTTATATTGAGAAAAACAAGTTTATAAAAAGATATTTCAACAAAAGTTACTAGCTCTAAGTTTCATTATATCTTACATAGGTACAAGTCGGTTCACTATAAATAACTTTAATATTTTGTATGTTTAAGTTGGCAGCACCGTCGATTGCAAGCGCTGCCAACTTAAGTCACGAATTGTGATTTTTATACCAATAGAAAAGTTTTATCACTGTTCCTTCTATAAAAACAAAAGTGTTTTTGTTCCAATGGCAGCTATAAGATATAGTGTAATCCGATTTTTTATAAATTTGGACTACTTCTGAGCAAAACTTCATATAAGCTCGTATATAGCAAAGCTTCAATTTGGTCAGTTTTGTTGAGTTATCTTGACAATGTATAGAGTTTTTCTTAAATCAACTTAATTTTCAAATAACTATCCTAAGGCAAGCTATATTGGTTCGCTCTATATCAAATATGGTAAGTATTCGAACTGTGATTTGCTGAATTTTGTATTAATATCTTTATAAACATATACACATTCAAGATATTTCTGATTTAAACTTTGTAAATTTTCTTCTGTTAATAAGTTCAAGGCCTCAGTAAAGAAAGCTATTTACTTTACTAGTTTTTAAGTAATACTTGATTACAATGTGTTTAATAAATAAATAAAAATATTTGTAATCAAAAATGTTGCTCATAGTACAAGGCAGTTTTCGACCGTGCTTTTATTTATTTATTTATTATTTTTTTTTTTTTTGGAATTTATTTAACAGTCTTATAAGTAATAGGGGCTACAAGCTCGTATACTTGACGGAGTCCGCATGTTACAACCATTTGACACATTTTCCTGAGGGGAATACAAGTCATTTGGGTAAACTACAAGAAGTGTATTAAAATGTTTTCTATAGTGATAAAATGTGCTTATATTTTAGGCCACATTGTGTTAAGCACTTGGTCAAAAGCATTGAGCCAGTTAAAGTAAATAATGCCTCAATGGTTTTGCTGAAACAAGCCGCTTACATAGACCATTAATATTTCAAGTTGAAATAATGAAAACAATTATGAGTAGAAGCTGGCAACGTGGAGCGACCGACCGATTGTTGCAGTTTAATTTGATTAAAAATGCATTTAATTTATCAAAATGGCCTACTGACATGTCACAAGATATAAGCCAGAAAGTAAGATATGGCTATATTCAATGTCTCTCTCTTCCTCTCTCTCTCTCTCTCTCTCTCTCTTTTTCTCTGGCTGTCTCTGTTACTGTGCGTGTCTCCTCTAATTGGGGTTGGAAATAAAATAATTAAATTGCATTAAAAAATAAGTAAATATGCATATGAAAGGAGAGTTTAACTGTAAGCCGCGAGGCGGCAATGAAATTCCGCTGCTAATTAGCAAACTGACAGCGCGCATAAAGAGATACAAGGGACGAGGGCAGATGGAGGGGCCTGGGCGGGAGATGCAGATGAAGCAGCATAGAGAGGCAGCGAGTGGGTGAAATATAAAGCATACGCACCGTTAGACAAGCCAATGAATTATGCAAAATAGCAAACGACAATGAGCCAAATGGAGGGCGTTACGGAGGGTTGCCAACCCCCGCCCTCCGCTGCCGGTGACACTGAGCTCTGCTTTTGTTATTACATTTTTTAACATTTGACGTTATGCCGTGTATGTGGGTTTGTGTGTGTGTGTGTGTGTGTGTGTGTGTGTGTGTGTGTGTTGAGTGGGCAGGAGGCTGCCTGTTGGCTGTGGGTTGCTTGATTGTTTGGGGGCTGAAGCAGCCCTTTCTGGGTACTAATATGCCAGCTAATTTGTTATTCATGTGATTTAAGCGCGTCAAAGAAGATTAATGACTAAAACAAACTAAAGGAGACGACAAAAATGGCAAAAAGAAATATATACGAAAGAAGTCAAAGAAAATGACAGGCATGCACACATAATATATATATAAATATACATATATATATATATGTATATATAATAGGGACAGCAACGCAGCCGTGGGCAGGCAACGATACAGGATCAGGCTGAGGCACAGGCTCAGGCCAAAGGACAATTCAATAAAGTCCCAACAACAGAAATCAGCCGAGACCCAAGTCAAGGTGCTTCTGCCAATGGATAAAAAATATAATAATAAACCTGAGCAAGAAAGGTAAACTCACAAGCCAGCGACTACAAAGGCAGCGGGGAGACAAAGACAGAGAGAGAGAGAGAGAGAAAGGGAGGGATCCCTTCATTTGTGTGTCCTTTATAGGAATTAGAGAGTATTGTCAGTTCATGGTAAGGTTTACTACAATATGCTATTCACTGAAGTTGGGGATTGGGAAAGAAAACTCCATACTGATTTCGATTTCAAAACTACAATGCCAAATACACAAATTTATAATAATAATCTAGTTTAATAAGAGATATAATATTTTGGGCAGAAATTTCGAGACCTCCCATAGGGGAAGCAATTTCAAACATTTTTATCACGGCGAGAGATTCACGTTCCGATCCTAAGCTGTACCGTTCCGAACCGGAACTTGCGATACCAAACTGTCCGCTTATAGATACTTATTCAGACCTGTTCTAAACTCCACTTTCGATTCAATTCCGCGGAAATATGTAAAGCATGCCTTTGGGCACGGCTATAAAATAAATTAATACACAGGAAAGAAAGGTTTTTTAATTATATTCTGCTCCAAAAAGTATGCTTCACTCTATTCTGTGGAATTGATTTGAAATGGAATTCAGAACATGCCTTACTATCATTAGTCTAATTCCACTACATTTAACTTCTGATTAATTAGCATTCCTTGTTTCAATAATACTGTTGACAAAGTTAAAGAATATTTATATATATTTCTTATATTACCTTAAGGATTCTAGAGCATCAATTGTGCGTTGTTCAAATATTCATTATATTTAAGACTCATTTGGAGGCTATGTACAGACTATGAGAAACATACATACATACATATGTATGTACGTGTAGCACTTATCTCAGTTTTGTGCAATTTGCATAATTTGCAGTTGTCGCTTGTGGCAACGAGTTGCGCCCTCCCAACCCAAAGAAGTGTTCCAAAAGGGGGCGTGGCGGCAACCCTTGCGGTCAGTCCTTGCAGCGGGATGTAGCAAGTTATTATCTTTCGTTTAGCAAAATTTTGAATTGAGTTCGTTTCTACTTATTAGCGTGACAATATTGCCTAAAGAAGCGGCGACAAGCAAATTAAAAATCAACAACATTGTTAATTTTGAGCGGACAAAATGCAACTCTGTTGGCCGCTAGCCGTTGGCTGTCGCAGCCGTCAGCTTTTGTCTGGCTACAAATTGCTTAGTGCTGAGTCCTGGAATCGGAGCTCGCTTTGATGCGGTTGGGCGGCAAAGTTGTAAGTTGCCCACCGCAAATTACAGTGCACAAATGGAAAGTTATGGTATGTATGTGCGTGTGTGTGTGTGTGTGTGTGTGTAAGCGAACGGGCTTGGGTTAGGTGTAGGGCTGCGGATGCGAATGCGGATGCGAATGCGAATGAGAATGCGAATGCGAATGCCTGTCTGTTGCTTTCACCGTTACATTGCGTTGCCGCTGCCTTGAAAAATAGCCTTTCAGCGCCAACTTTCCAATAACAAAATGGCCAGAGCTCTGTGCGGTTTGGCTGGAGCAACAGTTCAAAAATTGCAGCCTGCATTGAAGCTAAGCAAAACATTCTTGAAAAGCCGCTGCCGACCCACCTCAGCGCCGGGCAACAGGGCTGCTTGAGAAAATGTGCGGTTCTTGTGGTTTACTTGAGAAATCTAATTAAACGAATAACAAAGGCGGCAGGCGGCAGGCGGCAGTCAGCGGGCGGCAGTCGGTAGGACAATGCACACCCATTACCCACAGCTCACAGTCTCCACCCCAGCTCCAGCACCAGCCCCAACCTCAGTGCCAGCCATAGCCCCGGTGTCCGTTCTTGTACAACTACAAGTCCCAGCCAAAGCCAATGTCGAAAGTCAACCGAACAGTGGGCGCTCCATTGCAGATGGGCAAGCTCCACATCCTTGCTGGATTCAAGGCGCATTTCTGTGGCCCCCTGGCTGCATTTGCAGCTAATAAGAGGAATATTAATAAGTTCCGTCAGCAAGTTTACCCAAAGGATAGAAAACCAAACTCAACCATATGAGCTTCTCGTCCAACCTATGAAAACTTATTGGCTCAATAGCTAGGCGATTATTAAGGGCTTCTTGCCTGACTAAAAGTTATACAGACTGACCTGATAATACTGTTAAAGTCTATAGTTTCATAATACTTATAGTTTTTAAGTTGAGCTGCAAAGAATCTTACTGGGCTAAGGGGGTTTTGTGGGTGCCAAGATTAAATATGTACAAAAATGCTTTTGTTTATCAAATCGGCCTCCGAATTTCTGGAAGTGAAATAAATATGAGAAAGCGAATTCTACAGAACAAGAATGGATTTTATGAAAAAGACGTGACCCGGGCAAAGCTGGGAAACATATATATATAGTATATACTCTATACTTTGTTTAGATGACATTTTCAACCATTAAGTCAACTTTGCAATTCCTTTCAACTTGCGAATTTTGAAAACAATCTAGTTTGCCTTGCATTTTTTAGTTGGCTTAAGCTATTTTATATTTTTTAATTTTAATTTTATATTTTTCATTCAACGCACGGCAATAAGCAAGTTCACTCGGCTAAAATTATTCTAAATTTTCAAATTTTTTTTGCTGCTCAACACAAATTAACAGGTAATCTTTTTCAATTGGCTTAAACTATTCAAAATTTATATTATTTCTTAGTGGTGAACACAAAGTAAATAAGTAATGTTTTTTTTAAATTTATTTATAATCGGGCTTTTATTACAGTTTCTTGCAAATACTCGTGCATTTCAAATAAACTACACTCTAATCCGAGCGGCTTTTGCCCTCAATGCGCTGTACTGAAGTCCTTATTTATTGATAATATATATTATATGTGGAAATGCGATCATCTGGGCCCTCCTGAATTTCAACTCTAATCGGGACGGCTATTATCTGAGCCGTTACCTGCATTGGACTCATTCCAAGCGTAATTCCGAAAGAGGGTCAGTCACTGCTGCGCCGGCGTCTTTAAAGAAGGATCCTACTATATATCGGGGCTGGAGCCCGAGCTAGAGCGGTGTGCGGCGTACATCCTGGAAAAGCTGTTCAATCGCTCCAGTTGCTTGCAATATCCGAGCAGGCTCGTCTGGCAGTCGGCAACATAGTTGTTCATCCTTGAGAAGCTCTCTCTGGGATTGGACGAGCTGTCAATTTCCAATCCGTAGAGCTTCCCGACGCTCATCTCGTCCACGTCGGCTCGTACTTGCGCTTGAACGTGTTGCTGCAGCCGCTGCCGTGTTTCCAGCATTATTATTTGAAGACTTTACATATTTTATTGTGGGGTAAGCGAGGTCGTCCATTACCATATAGTACATAAACAAATCTATAAATACATCCCTTAACAGATCGTTCAGAACATAAAGGAGGCTGACAAATTCCAAGTCTTAAAGGTGACTGCCGCAGCGGCTTCAGGTTCAAGGACTACTACGCGCTGGAGTGAACGGGCGGATCGTCGAGAAACTCGACGGATTACAACTTGTCCCTTCCTAGAACGAACCTTTCCATAAGACAACTATTTTGCGGACTGCCAGAGCAGCCTGCTCGTGTGTCGCCGGCAACTGGTGGGGAAACCACTTTTCCATGATATCCCGGATCAGCAGCTTTATTATTTGAAGATTAGTGATATGTTTGCTTCGAAATACACTTAAATTGATTCATATTGAATATAAATTGTATCTTTTTGTGCTTCAATGCTCACCTTAAAGATGTTTATCCTCAACATTACCGCATAAAACTGGAAGTGCTTTCACATGTTAATCATCCTTTATTTGTCCTTTTTAGCTATTTTCAGGGGTACATGATACAATTAGAAGAATATATGTGAAAAAACTAAAACGAAATGGGAGCACTTGTCCAATTCTGACATTCGCCTATCTGGCAACGCCATTTGCAATGCTCAAGCAAATCACATTTTGGCTAACGCATTGTTTCACGTCCCATTACTGATCTCCTCCCCCCACCACCCTTCCCCTCCCCCTCGTGCACATGATTTGCGCTTACTGAGTGACACAGTTAAAAGTTAAAGTTCATGTTACGTCGAGGGCGGGGTGGGGTGAACGCAGGGTGTAGAGAATCAGAAGTTAAGAGCTACATGCGGCACTCGTTAAGTTTCAGTTTCAGCACCCGGCCGTTAGGTGTCGCTTTATGGGGGCTGCAGTAGTTCGACTTGCCTTGGCTCTGGAATTTCATTTTCATTTTCGCTTAGGGGGGGCAAGGCTGGGGGAACCAAGGCTGTAAAAATGAAAATGGCGTAACAAAAATGAGAAATGAAGAATGACAACATCAAATTAGCTTCATAAAAATGTCGCTTTGGAAAGCGTGTGCTTGTTGGTGTATTTGTATGTGTATGTGTGTTTGTGTTTGTGTGGGTGTGAAACAAAACAGTTTATAAAATTGCAAGTACAAAATATTTTTATGATAAATGACTGTAAACGAGCACGTGAAGCAACATCCAGCGACCATAGACATAAACGTGCTGCTGCCAACCACATACGCACATGTCAACTCACACACAACACACACACAGGCATACACACAAGCTTACACACACATACACACACACACATGAAGACATGTGTCTGCCAGCAATTTCGGCGTCGACGTTGACATTGACGCCATTTCCGGCCGCCACAACCGACACACGAACCAGCAATGCCAACAGCAACAGTTGTCCTTTGTCCTTGCCACCATCGTGGCGACATGTGTCAAATGCGCGTCGTCACACGCACACACACACACACACACACACAGAGCAGACAAGCAGACACAGAGACACCCAGACCTACATACGTATACAGGAAATACATTTACTAATTCCTTAGACTTGGAATTAGTTACCTTCTCTGGCAGCCACTATGCTTGAATCTTTATCAGCCCAACATTAATAAAATTTAAGTAAGTAAACAATTATTATTTTAATTTTAACAATGATCTTACACATAGGTATCTTACTTTTACTGAAATGAAACCTAACAACTAAAAGTATTGTAGCCCTTTAAGCTCTGTCTTATAGAGCTTCGACTCAATAGTATAAATTTATATATTATGTATTTTTTTATTAAAAAATATAGACATAAAATAATAAACAAATTTTTTTTTTATTTACAAAATAAATTTTGTATACACAATAGTAAATTAAATAAATTAAATAAGCGTGAACTAACAACTCCTTTTTTTATTACAAATTTGTTAATTTATTTACTAGACAATTTTTCTGCTAGTTATAAATTAGATAAATAAATAATAAATGTTATAAATATAAATAGCAGCTTTAAAAAATCATTGTAAGCAGCTTAAACAAATATAAACAGCTCAATAGGAGAAGGTGCCACGTATCAGTCTGATCATGATATCCCAATTGGAAGCCCAGTTCGCATAGGTTCCTCACAAAGTGGATCAAATCAAACAATGCTGATTAGGTTATTAAGATGCCCTTAGATGCCTTTCGGCTGCCTGACAAAGTTCCCATATCCACTTAAACGAAGCGCTAGAAAAACCCTCTGAAGCCAGACCAACAACAAGGATATGCGCGGGTGGGCACTCCTGTTTCCATTCCCATTCCCATTCCCAGTCCAAGTCCCAGTCTCGGGCTCGAGGCCATGGCCCTGGCAGTGGCATGGGCGTTGTTCTGTTGCGCACTTGTGCATCTCATTTTTATAAGAGAATGTCACACACACACTCACACACATAGAAGTATGTATATAGAAAAAACGCCAGTAAGGAATATAAAACAACTTCCTTTTAGACGACGCTTTTAGCTAAATTGCGACAAAAGTGCGCAACGGATGCGGGCGGGTCGTGGGGCGCCGGCAAGGGCGGGGGTGTGTGACATGCCGGCGACTAAAATAATAAAAGAACGTCAAAAGAAGCAGGCACATAAATAAACTGCCCCACTCCATTTGCGTGCGTGTGTGCCAGTGTGTGTGTGTGTGTGTGTGATTAGGATAAATGTGCACGCGTCCAAATTGATGTGGCCTTCTTTTGTGTGCCGCCGCTCTAAGGGTGGTGGTTGGGAGTGGGCCACCGCTAAACCGGAAGCGGATATGCGCTGCAATTGTCATCCACCGTTGGCTTTTAGCTGCCGCCATCATAAGCCAAAAATGAAGATAAAGAAATGTGCCAGGGCGCTCAACTTGCTCATCCTCTAGGTGGGCATCTCTTCATAAACCATGTCCTTCATCCGTGTGTTTGTCATGTGCGTCATTTACTTGAACATTTCTTTTTATATTTTGTTTTTTTAGCCACTCAAAGGCACTCACATACACGACACACCCACACCCACACCCACGTACACACAACATACTTCTGTCGCATCTGATGTTTGTCTAATTTGGCGTTCCGTTATTATTAAGTGGCCACGCACTCGATGTGCCACACAGTGTGGCACAGACGAGGCTGACATGCTGCATGAATCATTCACTTCATTAAGAACTTTACCTCACATGATGCTCCAATGAATATGAATGGAAAGAAGTGAAGTTATTCACAGTATTTTCAAGTGCTATGAAATATAACAGATTTTAATTGAGAAGCTTAACCCACACCAATTCTATAAATATATAAGCCGGGATACTTTAAATAAATAATTATCACCTATTAAGCAATTCCATAGATTACTTTGTAGCATACTTGTTGCAGCAGCATATGATTTAAAAACTGAATGGAGTTCAATTAAGGGATATTCGGGTTCTTTTGAATTCCTCGTTTGACTTCATTTCACAAATATATTCGAGTATAAATAAGAGTTTTAGCGTTGTCTTTTATTAATGAATACTGAGGTTTTTAATTCTATTCTGCGCCAAAAAAAATGCTTCACAAATTTCTGTATACTAGATTCGAAAGCGGAATTGGGAACAGGCCCAAATATTATTGTGTTTTTATTTATTTATATAGGAACAAATAAGAATAGCCTTTGATGATATGATATGATTGGAAGCTTCAAATAATGTAAGATATTATATAGACCTGCTTGGTGGTCGTCTAATAAATAAAATAAAAGTGAAGTAACCAACTGATCGGTAGGATCAACCAGTTTTGGGTGCTAGTAAATACAAAACTAACATAAGTAGCATCCTTTGCCAAAGGGGAACATGAGTTGAATATGAATGAGATATTCTGGTATTCATGCGAATTAATGATATGTGGCAGAGAGATCCTGCGATTTGAGCGATGCCAAAAATAGAATGAGCTGATATTTGAGTTATCATTCATCATTCACTTAGCAAATCAATCATGGCTCAGCGTCTTCGACCACAGCCAACGTTCAGCAGCTGCCAATGGGTGCATTCATTGATTGGATGCCACAACGGATCGACTGTCGGGATTTTGGGGCTGCGTCAATTTCAGTTTCCTGTCGCCCCTGCCTGAGCTCATCAACAGCTGCGTATTTCCGCATGTTCACAGTTAATTGCGGCTGAGCCGCAGTTAATCGCATGTTACGCATGCACAACAGCGACGAGGGAATGCCAATGTAAGGGGAAGTGGAAGTAGGAGGGGGAGACATGAGGGCGCTACTAGCTGCTTTAGCCTTGGGGCATATAAGTTACAGACAGGCAGTCGCTACTCTGTCAGGTCCTTCGTCTGTTTGCGGTTTCAATTGTCTCTTGATGTGTTGTGATTATGATATTCCTACAAACATATGTGTGTCTCGGTGTGTGCGTGTATGTGCGTGTGTGTGTGTGTGTGTGTGTGTGTGTGTGTGTGTGTGTGTGTGTGGTGTGTGTGTGTTTGTGTGGCGTATCTCTAGCCACGCCCGCTTTGCCCACTTGGATGCGGTAATTTGTGTAAGTGCGATTGTCAAATGCGCCCAATTATATTTATTTCCTTATGTTTGACAGACACTTGCGGGTAGTCACCTTTTTATATCCTGTAACCATACAAATTGCGAGCGAGCATACTTGTATAATACATACATATATTCTGGAGCTATATCAATAGTCGTCTTAAGGGTGTAAAGAGCTGATCAAGCGTAGTCAAAGTTTTTCAAGAAAAATGAGATAGAGCTACAAACATATGCTGAACTTAGTACGTGTCGGGATATTGCAGTCCTTGTACAGGGTATCTTCTGCTCAAGCACTTACCACTAGCATTGCGAGTTGTTTTGCTCGCATATTGCGCATACGCCGCTTGGGCCGGCCTGGGCCAATTACAATAACTTGGCTTTAATGTGCGAAATTTATGCTCTCACCTGCTGCCAGTAGGAAAAACAACAGTTACGATAACAAAAACAACACCGCTCACGCTCGATGTGTGTGTGTGTGTGTGTGTGTGTGTGTGTGTGTGTGTGTGTGTGTATTTAGAAACTTTTTCAACAAAAGTCAAACGAGCTTAGAGCTGACTGGGCAGCAGGTGCGTTCGATGCTCGACAACGACAACTTTAACACTTGCCTCGCCATCCCCCCCCCCCCGCAATCTCAATCCTCACCACTCCAGCCCCGCCAGTGTCCCCTTCTAATATCCTTACTTGGGCGCTCTGTCTTCATTTTGGCAAGCAACGTTGCGTAAAAATTTATAGCGCTTCTAAGTAATTGAGAATTTTTATTTTTTCTTTCTTTTCTCTTTTTTTTGGGGGATTTTTTAGCGCCAATCGAACTGAAGCTGCCACTGACTGACAGCTGGCAGCAGCTTCAGGCCAGGTCAAAAGAGTTAGGAGCTACAAATAGCTGAACAATTAGCCGTCTGTCTAGTAAGTTTTGGCCGTGTTGAGTAGAAAACAGAACGTTGCCTATCTGTGCCATGGCCCGTACCCCGTATCTCGTATCCCGTACCTTATACCCCGTACTCCGTGCAACGCCCTCTGCCCTAGCATGTGCATATTTGAATACCAACATGGCTCATATTCAACTAATTAGGCGAGTTTCGCAAATACATTTTCATTATTGTAATTTTACACTACAGTGCTGAAGGAAGCAACAAAAAAAAAAAAAAAATGGAACCAGTTAGAACGCTTTAGTTGAGTGTGCTCGAATACATAATACCCTGTATTTGAGCTCCAAAAAAAATATACTCGTTCAGAGTGAATCTCGGAATGCCTTACTATCGTGACAGTTCTAAAACTAGTCTCTAAAAGGTCTTTAATTCTCCTATTCCGATCGTTATGATACTTCACATTAGATAAGTCCAGTTTCCTGTGCATGTAGTCTTTATCCTTGAAAAGGTAGCTGTAAATCGTTTTCATTTATTAACTTAAAAAAGCGGAGAAGAAAACTGTACATCTTAAACAAAACAAATGTGGTTACAGTATACGAGCTCTCTCTCTCTCTCTCTAGTCTTCCTAGATATTTTAGTCTCTGAGACAGACTACAGACTACTATAGGAAACTTGACACTCTTTCTAACTCAATTTTGATTAACAAATTTGTGTTCTCATTAGAAAGACATTGAACTGAAACAACTGTTGAGATAACAGCTATTAAGTTTCAATATACTAGTTACATCGTTCAAAATTTACTTGTATTGTGAACAATTTATGAAGTTAAAACCTTCACTAAAGAAAAAGGCTGTAAAGAAATCTCAGCTTTGTGTAGGGTCATCAACTTTCTCGAGCATTTTATTATACCCCATCAAGGATTTTTTAATGGGTAAAGGGTTTTAAAAATGCCAGTGAAGAAACTAGCGCACAAAAGTAGGCAACGTGCAGGCTAACTTTCATATAAGGCCTGCCCAAGGGGCCAGGGAACGGTGGACGGGGGACGGGCATGGGGACGAGGACGGGGGACGGGGAACAGACACCGACACATGTAGGCCGAGGCATTTGCATATGCATCTGCACATGCATACGGTAAACCTGGAGGTAAAATGCAAAAGCTACTAAAGCAGCGGAAAAACACACACACAAACGGCGAAGAGAAAGACAGTGACATGTGGAGAGAGATAGAGAGACAGAGACAGAGAGAGAGAGAGAGAGAACGAACAAAAGAGATAGAGAGAGTGAGTATAAGCTGTGGTTGTGCCTTTTGGTTCGGCATTAAAAATTGAAGCGTCTGCTGTGAAGCCTAACCTAACTTAATTTAAAGTCTTTTTCAAATCTAAGTTCTGAAAAAAACTTTGCAGATAAATAAAGAAAATTCATTCACTGAAAGTGTTCTTAGAGCTCGTTAAAGTCTCCAAAGCTAATTCATTTTTGATTCTTACTTACAGTAGATAAGTACATATCTATATATGTATGTAACTGACTAATAAAAATTACAAATATACTTTTATTCAGTCCAAGCACAATTTTCATTGAGGAACTACTTAAAAATACGTTAAGCTAGTTTAAAATTAACCAGAAAGTTCAATGACATTTGTTTAAAATTAATAAATAAATATTGCTTAAGCTTTAAAAAAACGAAGTGAACTCCACAACTTCTAATGAAAATAATCAAATAACTTTGAAAATCTTCACAAGAAATTGGTTTAAAATTTTATATATATTTATATTTTGATCTAGAGCTAATGCTTATAAGCCAAACAATTTCAACAATTCGGTTAAATACTTGAAATACACCAAAGCTCTTATTCTTATAAAAGATTCATTGTTTTATATAAAGAATTTGGAGACCTCGATTAGACATAATCATATTATTATCATATTTCCTATATACTATACATTTTATACTTGACAATCAGAGTTTGCGTTCGTCCTGTATGAACCAACTCACTTCAAGTGTTTAGTTCAATTCGCCAGATTTATGAAAATTGTACAAACTTATTATAAGTCATAACAAAGTACCTAGTTATATATCTTGAATATATTTGCTATAATAGAAATGGTTTTTTTGTGTGTTTATTTAAGGTTTTTAAAGTTATTATATCAAATAAACAAAATATTATGATTAAGGTTTCGTTTACTAGTATTTACTCCCCAGAATACCACACAATTCTGGATAACCGTTGGAAGCTTTCGACTGTAGCATACTCTGTTTTCAGTTGTTTATCTTTTGCTTATTTGTGACAAAGGAAAACCTGTCAAGTAGGTAACAGTAGTGTCTGTCTATCAAATTTGGCGGAGGCAACCATAAAGATTTGATTTGGCTCATTTGCGGCTAAGGGGGCTGGGTTGCCAAAGGTTTACTTTGTTTAATCTGTCAAGGAGGTCAGCAGCAGTCTGTATATCAAATTTGGTTGTGCTAGCTACAAAATTAGGGACAGGCATTGCGGAAACCCAGTAAACTAGTTTTCCAACAAATTTGTTGGATACCAGAGTATATGAAACTGACAATTTGATTGCCAGTTAACTGGATTTGCCAGATTTCATATGCCCTGCCTCTGACCCTATCGCATCGATCATTTCGAGCGCAGTTAACCGTATCTCATACCATCAGCTCAGTTTCCTGGTAGGGCATTCGCTGTCCGAGCCGTTGTAGCGCCCTCAAACTGTCGTCTATTGTCGGCCTACTCCAGCAATGGCCTCAAATGTTTGCTGTTTGCCACTAACTCCAGTCTCTTATTTTATCTGTCTCGCATTCTCTTTGTCTCTGTCTCACTCTCTGACTCTTGGTGCCTAAACCCAAAACCATTAACACTTGTTTCTGTCATTTTACATGAAAAGCGGAAGCGCTTTTGTTTCTGTGCAACAAACAAGTTTCCTTGCGCCCAGCGACTGCCACTGCCACTGCCGCTGCCCCTGGCCTAGTCAGGGTCCTACTAAGGCCTAGCCCACAACCGCCCACTCACCTAGAAACGCGAATGTCGGTGCTGGCTAGGTGCACGGAGGGGCCGGGGGTGTGCGATTGTATGCAGGACTTTTATTTTTTGACATGGGTATCCGTATCCTAGATTCATTTGTAGCTTTGCCTGTTTCCAGCAGCAGGCGCCCGTTTATTTGCTTGTTTTTTTTTTTTTTTACTTTGACGGCCTTCCGCTCTTGATACCGCTGCCGCTTCAGCTCCAGCTCCCGCTCAAACTACCGCTCCCCGCATCCCACCGCTTTTGAACTAAGCAAACCCGATCCTGAAACCCGCCAGCGCTGTTAAATACTTGTATGTACATTATAACTCGAGCGGCTGGCATGTCAGGCAGCTGGATGAGGGTGCCGCTTGCATGTTGGCCAGAAAACTTTTCTATTCTGTGTGCGGCTGTCAACGTCAAGGCGTGGCTTTTGCCTACTTTTCAGCCATTTTGTTGGCCCCAAGCCATTGGCACAACTTTGCCATTTAAAGGTGTTTAGGTTGCTTGCTCAGCACACAAATAAGCCACAAAGGGGCCAAACGCCATTAAATGCATGATCTTTAGATCATCTAACCAAAATCATGTTCAAATCTTCTCAGAAATAGCTGACATTTTTAGAAATAATGGGCTTTCATTTTAAAACATTCACTGTGTAGATCTTAAGAGATCATGATATTATCAGAAAATTTCTAAGAACCTTTTAATCCGCAAATCTATCGATAGTTTCGGCGATAAGATGCATATCAAATGAAAGTTTGTATTTAAAGTTTTACATTATATTACTTGCAGTACCATCACAAATATTCATATGTGCTAAGTTCACGAAAGTAAAAAGTGGTTTAAAAATAAAAACAAACCATCGTTTCGGAAGTAATAAAATACCCATAGGTTAGGTTAGGTTAGGTTGCGATGGTTAGATGAGAAAACCCTTTCTGATTCACACTTAGGCCAGTATTGGCCGCTTTTGATACCAAATAGCATCTTTTAAACATATTGTTCCCCTTTGACACAGTCCGCGGAGACTATGATCTTAAGTGTTCTGTTTATCCCTATCTCGGGATACTTGCGATAAGTTATTAAAGCTTATAAATATCAAAATACCCATGGCTAGCATTGTTTTCGGCTTTAGTGTTACAAAAACTGGTTCGGTTCAGCGGTGGACTACAATATAAGGAGAAGTTGGAAAGCGGTTCGGTTCAAAGCCACGTTCTTCACCTTTCTCTTATGAGCTGCGCATTTAGCCACCTCTTGTTCCTTTACTCCTTCCCGCCCAAACGATAATCCGATGACACAGGGTTTTCAGTATTCCTTGGCTCTTGAATCGAATAAATTGCTCATCTTTTACTTAGCCCGGCGCGTTTATGCGTAACCTCCGTTGCTTTATCATGCATACACGAGCTGCCACGCCCCTCAAAAATGAACGGGAATTCATGCGGTACGTGATTCAATGAGTCTCTGTGTCGGCATCTTCCCAATCTGAATACATACTTTGGAGCATCGTTTGGCTGCTGCTTCCACAGTGTTCCTTAGGTGTTTTGCAAGTTCTTCAACAAAATTAATTTATAAATTTATCATAAAGCCGACACCAAAATCCAATGCACGCACTCACATTCAGGCACACACAAGAACACACACACACACATACTACCTACCATACAACCACATCAGGAATGAATCGAAGACATCGAAGAAATTTGAGTTGGGCCAACTCATCGACGCTGACGATGCCGGACCAAGATGATATGTGAATGTGAATGTGGATGTGGATGATGATGAAACTGATGATGATGATGATGATGATGACTGCGCTTGCATAAACGAGTTTGCCCTTAAGTGTGTGGGCGGCCAGGATACGTCTGAATGTGTGTGTGTGTGTGTGTGTGTATCTGAGGCTGCTACGAATCAACGCGTGAGCAGCATTTTCAATGCGTTCGACCATCTACATCCTCCACACATACCTCATGCTCATCGAGATTCACATTCAAGTTATTTATGCAGACTCACATACAAAGCATGCAAAGATTTCGAACAGCTCCTGGCCCGACTGGGCGTCCTGCCAGCGACGGAAGCCTCGCCTGGAGCATCTGCCCCGGCCGCATACAATTAGCTGCAACTGTAATTAAAGCAATTGTACCATAAATCTCTTGCCAATTTAATGGCAAATGCTCCAAATGGGCGTACCACCACCAGCACCAACAGCAGGTGGGGCGGGGCCCAACGGGGGGCGTTTGTGCCAAGTAATTGTTGCCAAAAAAAAAAAAATAAAATAAAAAAAAAAATAATGGAGAAGAGATTCCAAATTAATATAAATTTAATAGTTGGCTGGCATTTATGGCCCACACATAGAGCAGCATAAATGGGAGAGAGAAATGGGACTGGGCGGGTATAGTCATTAAATGCATCCATAAACACGCCAAAAGTCTCGAACTGCTAATACCCTGAATGCAAAACCAGGTCGTCTTATAATGTTGCTAATATTTGTATTAAAATGCTATTCAATTCAGTTTTGCAGAACTTAGAAGTAGTCAAATGTAACCACTCTTCAATCCCGAAATAAACCGGAAGAATTATTTGTAACTTTCCCATATAATATTTAACATCCTGTGATCACAGTTTATTGATTTACCACCATATGTATAACTTTCTTTAGCTGCCACTAGAGTATACAAACTTTTACTTTAAAAGCATTATTATTACAAACATTATTATATTTAATTCAATCAATTATTTGTAACATTAATGTGTTTCCTAAATGACAACAGTATTCTAAAGCATTGATATATAATCTATATAAGAGTTGGACATTTTCATGAATAAATGTATATTAATAATACGTGCATTCTTAAACTTATATTCAAACTGATCTTATAGACTAATAGAACAAATATACCCAATGCAGTGACAAAAATGTAAGCCGAAAAACTAATTAGACAGTTCTCTGGAAGCCGCCACACTTGGCCGCCATTCAAAAGCAATTGAAATTCGAAATTATTAACTGTAACCCGGAACTGGTTTGCTGGTGCACATCCGAAAATTGGGAAGGAGTAGGCGTTTCAATCCGAGAGAGAGAGATACATATACTGACTGTACAATACTGTGATAACACTGGGTCCAGCTTCGAGATATGGAAATGTCGGAAGCCAAGCCCAAGTCCACGCCCAAGTCGCCCAAGTCCAAGGCCAAGACCAAGACCAAGACCAAATCCAAGTCGAAGCGCAGCTCGCCACGACTGTACGACTTGGATGATTTGCCCAAGTTTATGCAGCCGCTGAAGCTGCCCCGGATTGGCCAGACCGACCAACGTTCTCGTCGCCCAAAGTCAGAGATTGTGCGGGAGCTGCTGCGTCTGCGCGCCTCGCCAGTACGCAGCGATGACGAGGACGAGGAGGAGGTGGAGTTGCCGCCGACAAAGCCGGTCCACACGCTGGAGCAGCTGGATGGGCTGCGTCTGACGCGGCACCGCATTGAGCAACTGTTGCACAGCACCACCTTTGAGCAGGCGGTGCGCAATTGCTTTGTGCGGATCAACATCAATGCGTTCAATGTGCCACCCGAGTATCGCATTGCCGAGATCATGGATGTGGTGCAGCTGGCCGAGGGCTACTTTGTGGGCAGCACGCCCACCAACATTGTGCTCCGGGTGCGCTACGAGGATCTTGTGATGAACTACGAGCTGACCGCCATCTCCAACATGGCATTCAAGCGCGAGGAGTTCGAGCTGTGGCACGACAACTGCGTTTGCCAGGGCATCGAGTGGCCCACCATGGAGCTCGTCGCCCGCAAGAAGATCGAGCTGTACAATGCACTCAACAGCGAGGGCAAACTGACCTCCATGCTGCAGCAGAAGGGGCTGCTGCCGCTGATGGTGCCTATGCGGCCTGTGCCCAGGGGCGGGCTGCTGGAACGTGTGGGCGGTGTCTATCCGTGGAAGTTGCAACGACCGTCGCCACCGCCGGAGGCGCCCAAGTCGGAGCTGGATGCTGCTATAGCTAGTAGCGAGGGAGGAGCTGAACACCCCGAAAAGCTGGCAAAGCCAGAACAGAAGGATCCTGAGCTGGAGACGCTCAAGGAGCAGCTGGAGTCAACGATGACCAACGTAGACCGTGAAGCAAAAATCGTATAAGGTTCCATATTGAAGTCACTAAATTCGGAAATACTTTGTTCAAGTTTTGATTAATAAAATTCATAATGTTGCAGCCTATAAGAAAAAAAAATAGGTGAATGAAGATTCCTTTTTAAAGTTAATTTAAAACCGGCATTATTTATATACTATTTATATATGAATTCATGTTTTGTGACCCTAAAAATCGACAAAGCGCACTATTTTTAAATTCAATGTGACTGCTAATATCGCCGCTGTGACTGCAAACCTATTACTTTGATATTTAGTGACTCGATGAGAGCCGCTTTGGTTTATCTTTAGATCTTCTACCTGGTCATAACTATATATGTGGGTCAGTCAAACTCGTAACACAACAAGTTTTAGGAGCACTACTATTAGAAGAGCAAGAATGTTGCGAAGAAACTGGGGAACAAAGGACGATGCTAAGTCAATCCTTATCAAAAGTTAATCCCAACGCGTAAGTAATAACAAGAAAATAATTTAGGATTCGCTCTGAAATCAAAACAAACTTTAAAGGCTCTTTAAGAACCATTTTATTTTATTTTTTGCTGGTGGCTCATTTTTAAGCAGAACTCAAAGTTTTTCTGCAGCTACAACAAATTTCAGAATTGCTCCGGTTTCTAAGAGCACAAACCTTTCAACCTTGTTGGTACCGTAATCCTTTAACCAATATAATCCTCTAATAAATAAAGACAGTTTTATACTGCAACGTGTACAAAACGTATTTATGCTGGCTTGCGTATTGACTATATTACTCAACCACAGACGCAGTTAGATAATACAAACCTTTGCGCAAAAGTACCCTCTACCTTTTACGCAGAAATGGCATCTCTGTTACTGTGCGTCAAAGGACCTTCTATCCTTTACGCAAAAGGATATCTCTGCTTACGTGCGTCAAAATGCGTCAAATGCACATTTCTCTAAGAATAGATGCGTGCGTCAGAGAAAATAAACGGCAGCGAAAATATGGATGAAAGCCTGATTATCGAATGACGTCAACTTTGAAGGATGTGCGCACTATTTGCGCTCAATTTTAAGTTTATTTTTAGAATAGCTACCGGTACCCATAAAATGGGTAAGGGTGGGCATTAGATCTTAGCAAATGTATGTAAATGGCGGAGGTAGACCCTATAAGGTAGATGTATACATTATTCATCAATAGTCTACTCAAATTGGCTGTGTACATATGTTGCAAGGATATCGTAAACTTACTTATAAGAGCTACAGACACTACATTTCAAATGTGAGCTCATGTTGCGGGCGCAGGACAATTCAAATATTAAGTACCCCCCTCACATACCCTTTATTCGATAAAAACGATTACTAAGGACAACTTAATATATATAGCTTTGATTATTGTCATGTATATTTATTGCGTCTCTCTGGATCTTTTGTTAAAATTTCATGTCAATCGGATAATAAACACAGAAGTTATTCAAGAAATTAATTTAGGTACTGCAAAGCCGCGCAGCAGCTACCTTAGGAAACTGAAAGGAGCTATGTCCTTTCAAACGCAATTTTATTAGGACGATATTTACAATCAATTCATACAATCAATTCAACATGTTTGCAACTTGTTTTAGTAAAACAAAAATACCTAAGGAGCCCTTTTAAAAATATGTACAAGCATTTGATGACTTTGGGTTTATCGCAACTCCTTACTAATTTTATCGAATTTGATAATTCAAAGCTCACTTACAGAACAATACTTGATCTAGTGATTGATATAGTGACTAACTAATAAGCAATAAATGAATAGTAAGATAAGGATTAGTCTACAATATTGTATTACAGCCATATAAATATAGGGTTAAAATTCCAACCCACAGCTTTGCCTCCTTAGAGAAGGTATCGGGGATACCGCTTAGCAGCCACTGCCAGGTCTCCAAATAGGGTGCCACTAAGGACCTAAAGGGGCCTCTCAGCCTATCCTAACCAGTTCAATCAATATTTTTCTTCCGTGAAACGAGCCAGTCGATAGTTTCGCCAATCCACACCATCGATATTATCGATAATTTTAAGAGTTTTAATAGACAATGAAGGACACCAGGGTATATTTCAGTAAATGTATATTTTATGTGCAATCTATTAGATCTATTATGTCATCATGCTCTTAAAATATGCTGCTGTTCATTTCCCTAAGCTGTCAGGTGGCCAATAGTCAATGAAATTAGGCCCATTGGTCCTTGGATTTGATTGATTGGCCAACAGGCCGAAGCGTAAAGCGAAAAAGAGCCATAAAGCCAATGGTCAAGCGGAAAGAGGGTAGCGATGGGACTAAGGGTGTGAGGGAGGCGTGGCTAAGGGGCGACTTAAAGCCCCTTGTAAGCCTCTTCTATGCAATTAGTGAGCCAGGGCGAGAAGGAGGCCTCACCTCTGCTGATGGTGTTGCAAGCTAAGGCCTAACAGACTTACAGCCAGCACCATTTTGGTGTCAAGTTCTGGTCTGGTAATGTGCAACAAACTTGGCCAACATTCACAGCCGAGGCAAACGAAATGAAATGAAAGCTAAATATCGTCAATAAGGAAGCCAAATTAAATAAAATGCAAATAGCCAACTAAATGAGTGGGTCAGACGGCAGCGGAGGCGGTGGCGGTGGCGGTGGCGGTGGCGGGTGCTGGGTCGGTTCGTGAGACGTATAAGACATTGTAACAATCACACGACTGATGAGCAATTAGAAAATGCAAAATTAGCGACGCGAAGCGACTTAGCAAGGAGCAAGCCTTGACGCCGCGAGTTCTTTTCGCCACGGACAGACGGGCCAATTAATTAATATTTAATTTATAGCCTGAACAATTGTGCCAACAATTTCATCAAGTTCTGGATGCTGTTTTTTGGTTCATTTTTGTTGTTGTGCCTTACACTTCAGTAAAAAAGCGGAAAAGAAGGGTATGATGCTGTTGTGCAACAGCATGTAACAGACAGAGGCGCGTAGCTTCGATTCTTGATCAGTATCAACCAGGGACCGTAAGGGTTATAATTAAAAAAATACAAATTATTTGTTGATTTTTAACAATATATTTAAAAATAATTCTTATTTTTCGATCCAACAAAAATTTTAATATGTTAATCAAATTTAAGTTTATTTTTAAAATCATAACTCTTAATTCAAATTTTTTTTTTATAAAAAAAAGTAAAAGTTTCTTATAAATATTGAAAAATTTAAATTAAAATATATTTTATAATATTTATCTTGAAAATTGAATGTAAATATCTTTTGAACCAAGTGATGTATTTGCAAAATCACGCTGTATGACTCAAAAAATTTCATATGATACAACGCATGTCCTTGAAGAACCTATATTAAGGATCTTTAAGGTAGAGTTGCATATTGCATTACAACTTTTTGTCTCACATGAAACCATACCCTTAAAGTTCTATATATAGAAGGTATTGGTGAAACTGAATTGATTGCACAGCTTGTGTTTGTACAGGGTATATGCCAGTCAAGCAAACTGCACTCTCGCTGAGTTTTCTTACTTGTTTTCTCTTATTTTGGCTGGCATTTGTCCAGGCTCACAAAGTTGTTATTATTGCATTTTCATATTTTTTCAACGTGTGTCATTTTTGCGCGCTCGTCTAATTAACTTGAAATGAGTTTTTCGTTTTCCCCGCCCACACTAGTTTTTCATTTCCCTCACCCACTTTGAGGAGGGGATGTGTGAGTCCGGCAAATAATTTTGTTTTTTATTTTAGCTGTTGTTTTGTTGTTGTTGTTGCTTTTGCAAAATGTCACTTAATAAATTTGACGACTGTTTTATGTTGTCGCTTTGGCCCTTAAAATGAAAAATAAAATGAAATGAAAAGGCAAACCCGGAAAACCAGAAGGCAACACGCCCATTACAACACGTAGTGGCCATAAATATAAAACTTTGCCACGCCCACAAAAGCAAATAAACGAGTATGTGTGTGTGTGTGTAGGAGTGGGAAAGGGTACGGGGTCGGGGCCAGGGCCCACTCATATGCAGGCTCTGACATAGCCTAACCTTGACCCCTGGCAGGTTAGGGTTACGCGTGTGTGAGTTAAATCAAAATGTGTCCTTCCGCCACGCACGCCCAGGATCAAATGCGTGTGGCCAGACTCTGGTTGCCTGGTGATGTCTCATGATTTGCCATATTAATTGCTCCATCAGCTTTCAGGGAGAAGGGGCTCAGGTATAGGAGTGGTACTTAGCTTCTACTAGAAAAGCTGAAATAATTGTTTTTAATTTAAGATTTAATGCTGGCAACGTTGTGAGCTATGATACTTAACGTTGCTGGAGCATCCTTTAGGCACTTCTGGGCCATTGAACTTTTTTACATTTGAATTTCACTTACGTACATTATATTTTCGGGGCTCTCGGTTGTTTTATTGGCCCACGCGGCGTATGAGTTACATGACACTAATACGAGCAAGTTGAAGTGAAAGTCACTTCCATTGTGGACAGAGGCAACCACAGAAGCAGAGCAGGAGCAGGACGAGACTGAGCAGGCGGCACATGGTACAAGCTCCACTCGACTTTTGGCTTTTGCAAGTGCCTGGCGGGCATCCATGGCCGTGTGGTCCGGGCAAAACTCTGACGTCTGACGTTTGGCTGTTGATGTTGCGACTTTTGGTCGGATTAAATGCGCAGCTACACCTGGTGACATATCTTCGAAAACAAGTGTGCAGATGGGTGATGGCAATCAACGAACATCAAAATTCAACGTTCAACTTTACCATACAATAACAGCAAACGGCATGCAATAGGAGGAGCCGTAGGACTCGCAGTGGCAGTAGCGGTAGCAGGAGCAGGACAAGGACATCCTGCCAGCATCAGCATCAGTCAAAACTTTGCCAGCAACTGAATTATGTCATTTGGTTGACAGGGCGCACAGATGCAGATGCTGTGGTTATCGTCGGGCAGGGGAACAGTTGATGGTAGCCGGCAGCTCGGTTGGTACAGCAATGGATCTGGATTTGAAGGTAAGCGGCGTCACATGCACTGCAACATGGCAATGGGGCTGGTTAAAAAAGTATGCCAACAGACACGGCACAGTGTGGCAAGAAATACAGAGAGAAAGGCTTACGCTTGCAGCTTAAAAATACCTTGAGATCCTTGAAATCAAACTTGTTGCTAACTTATTTCTAAAACGATTCTCTTAAATGTAATATAATACTAAATTTTAACTAACCCCCAGATATGCTATCAGTAGCTTTAGCTAAACTTTAAATGCACCTATCTATTCCTATTAAATTTATAATGCGAGGAAAGTAACTTTATGATTATAATTGTTTATTTTTAATTATAACAACGAGCTGACTCAATCTTAACAGTTCGACTTTCATCAAATTTTAAAGTAGCTAACAGCTTTCTCTTTCAAAGCACATGAAAGCTTACAACTTAAAGCTCAGTACTAGAAGTATTTATTTATCTTATGAAAAGCCGTTGTACTTTGTTGAGCAATTGGGCGCTAGTGCTAATATTATTGTTATGGCCTACACTACTTAAGTAAAAACATTGATTAACTAAGATAATATAATAATAATATACAATAGTATATGAAGTGTCCTAGTCAGTGTTCAGGTTAGAAGAGGTGACGCAGAGGCAATATTGATCCAGGTCAAGAAATTTGTTGTGCAGCTTGAAAAGTCTCTGGACTGCTTGTAGTATTTGCAGTTGTCCTGCTGATGTCCGCACGAGTGGCACAAATAATCAGTGCAGGTCCATCCGGCGCTCATCCATCAAAAAGCAAATGGCTTTTTGAGAATGGGGGAGATGCTCCGATTGGTAATCGAAAATAAAGTTGTTGGCAGCTAAAATCGAAGGACGACATTGTGAGAGTGTAGGCTAACAAAAATGGAGCATACTCACCTGAAACTGCCGCAAGCCCGACTGCAGTTGTGGCTGAGAATGTCCGAATTAAGCTCTCGACATAGATTTCGTGGTAGTTGAGTAGCTTAGCCTGCTTTCCCAATTAGTTTTCTGCTAAAACAAGAATATACATATGGAAAATGTTAATGTAATCAAAACAAAAGGGTAAAAAATGGGATATCTTCGACATGCCGAAGAAATAATCCCTTGTGGCAATGTTTTTAATTAAAAAACTCAATTTTCGATCCAATTGTGATCAAATTAAAACAAATTGTATAAAGATTAATGCAACTCGCTATGGCTGAGTTTGCATGAAATATTTGAGTGAGCAAAAAAGTTTTCATACAAAATCTAATTGTTCATCCGCTTGTTCTTATGGCAACTATCCTTTTCTATCCTTCAATGCGTTACACAATTCATGACAAGATTGTAATACCCTATGAAAAGGTTAAATAAATATTAAATAACATTCTAGATATCGGAACAATACTGAAAAGTTCTCGCTACTTTTGAAGTCTTTCAACAGGGACTGCAGTTCCAATCATAATCAAGGATTTTAAAGACGAGCAACAGTGGATACGTTAACTATAGCCTTTGTACAAGGTCTTTCCAGAGCTGCAGTAAGTTGAATTTGTGTGTAACAAATCCTTTGTGCCTATTGATTAATCTACGAATATAATTTATAAAATGATTTCAAATTATTCTCCGACAACACGAATCGCCAAGAAGACACAGGGAGTGAACATGAGCAAACGTTTATCGTTGATGTTTCTATGATGTTTTCTACATCACTATGTTCAACTGAGTAGCCCGTTCGTGCTGAACCAGGTGAACCACTGTGCCAGCTAGCGGTGCTCGACGGTTTCCCAGGCAGTCATTACATGCCGCACATTTCTTGCATATTCCATTTACCAATTCCTTTTTGTTATTTCTTTGGTTGCCTTCGTGGCAGCGCCTTGAATATTTTTCTTCAATTTTATTAAAATTATGGAAATGAATGAAATACTTATCCGCTGCTGCTGCCGTTTCCCTTCCTACCCCGCTGGCCAGCGACATCTTTTGAGCGTACGAATTTATCGAAAATTGCAGCCGTCGCTTTTCCACGCCCAGTGGCACGCCCCCCGGCGCCTGGTTGCATGTGGCCCACGGCAACTTTTGTAATCCATTTCGCTGATGCGAATTCAATCGATGTGCAGAATGTTACCTGCAGCTTCTCCAGCTACTGCAGCATACCAAATCCTCCTTTCATTTGCATGTCCAAGACTCGGTTATGGCTTCGATTCAGATTCAGATTCAGTTTCTGAATTCAGATACAAATTAAAATCTGAAATTCCAATTCCGATGCTGAAGCTGATTCAGTTTCCGGATGGGTTTTTGGTTTTGGTTTTGGGTTTGAGTGTTGGCTTTTTGTTTGTTCATTGGGCAAGCGCTGCTAATTTTGCATTCTACTTCAAATCTGGCACGGCTACCATTTAGTTGTTTTAATTGCATTTCATTGAATTTCTCTGCTTTATTAAGGATATTTTGTTGCCGTTTCATTTCCTTTGCTTATGGTTTGCTTTAGCCTCCTCTCTTTTTATTCAGCTCCCTTCACCTGCAGCACTCGACAGATGTAAAAGTTGTTCAAGTTTGTTGTTGTTCATTAGCGAACAAACTTGACACCAAAGTCGGAAAGGGGCCCGTTCAGCTAGCGCCACCTGGCGACTGGTGGATTTAGCAGGCTGTCACTAATTGCATCGGAGAGGTTCCATTTTAGTTGGGCGGGCGTTTGGGCTGTTGGGGCACGCAAGGCCCGCACATTTCATCTGGCTGCTGCATTCGATGCATTTACCTGGCCCGCTTGACAATTTGATTTGTCACAATATTTTTCGCATTTTGCACATCAATCACAGCAGTTGGAGGCCAGTTCCAGTTGCAATCCTAATTCGATTTAGTTTCATCTCAAAATCGAAGCACACCTCAGATCGCTTTCGGCTTCATTTCGTCAAGTGGATACACGGCCTATTGCCAGCATTGGAACAGTTTATTAAACTGTGCGCTGTAGCTTATTCACAATTGACGTCAAGTGCCGATCAGTGTTACCAAACTTTCTTTTTTGGCAAATCTCAAAAACAATTAGTACGATCGATAACAATATTTTTTACCAAATATAAAATCAATAATAATGGTATTCCTAATGTACAATAAGTCATTATGTTTCCAATAGACTAAATATTGAGGGTATTCCTAATGTACAATAGATCGCTATGCTGACACTTGTTAATTATCAAGTTGCTTATATCGATTAAGCGCTCTTTCGATCTTATTCTTATTATTGTTGCAATAAAAACGGCTATTTAGGGATAGAAAGCCCTGATAAGATTTGAATAACAAGACCAATTTGGTATGAATAAGTGCATCTGTAAAATATCGCTTGCTGCAATTCTTGAGTGGGAAGATATTTTGCATGCAATATCTTTCATGATGAAACGTACGTTCAAGATATTGCAACCTTCATATCTCACTGCCAAATGGAGTACATTTTTCAGCACCAATTTGAATTCTGACTATAAAATACGTATTACCTACCCAAAATACAAGCGTTTTCATTCTGTGCAAGTTGCACGAAGCGAAGCGCGCCAGATTGTATCGTTTTTATAGGATGCAAGATGCATGAAAAAGTGTACAGAAATTGCGTCGTCGCAGGATCGAATGACCAAACACAATCGAGTTTCGTATTCGAAATGATGGTGAAATGCAGCAGAAAACGTGTTGTGGAACCGCGTCTGGCTATAGACATAGTTTTGGTTGACAATTAGCGTCATGGACTGCGACTCTTTGTCCAGTGCAGATGACAGCTTAGAAAAATCACCGCATTGGAGCATACGGTGTTTGTGTGTGTGCATGCGTGTGTGTGTGTGTGTGTGGGGGTGGTGGTCGAGAGGTGGGGTCAGTATATGAGTATCTGTGTGTTAAACTTTGAAGTGGTCGTCGCTGCGGCTGCCTGTCAGCAGACAAATGTGACACATTTGGAGGCATATTGCCAACTCGCTTGGGCTGCTGGTTGGCAGAGCTCCATCATTAGTCATCTTGAAGTGGGCGTTGAGTGGAATTATGCAAAAGTTGCCTCAAAGTGACCAAAATCACGCGCAGAACAACAATCAACAATAACAACAATAAATGGCATTCCACTCGAAGTCAGAGTGAAAGTCAGAGCCTTAGCTCACATAGTTAGTCCTGCTGTAAAGCTGCCGGCGGATTGGGGCGGGGATTGGCTTGGACTGGACTGGACGGGACGGGACGGCACTTCAAAGTGGATGGCACTGGGGTGAAGTGGAGTGGAGAGCTGTTGGCCAACAGCAGCTAAATTAATCTTATTTAATTTGAATTTTTATATATGTATGTAAATAATGGAGAGCTCACCAAAAAGCCGCCAAAAACTTTTGTTACAATTTTTATTATTAAATGGCTGCGGACAGCGAGTGATGGAGTGGGTGGGGCTGTGGCTGGTGGCAGGAGACTGGGGACTGGGCAGGAGCAAGGGATTTTTGTGGCACGTGCGCGGCTACTTGTGAACACTTTCCAATTTGTTGAATCCGCGGCAGCAAAACAATTTGTGACCCCTAAAAACTGCAAACAACGAGGCTAGCTGTGAGAGCAGCACAGTTGGGGAGTTGTGGAGTTTGGGTGGAGCGGAGTGGGATTTGAGGGGTGTCGCGGCACCTGCTGGCAGCGGTAACTGGAAACGGCGAACTGGGAGCTGAAAGCTGGACAAGGGCCTGGATAGGCAGCCTGTCCAAATGTGTGTCATTCTGCGGCAACGTGGCACGAAAATGATTTATGACAAAGCCCTCCGCCTGCCCAGGATTGAGAACGGCAAAGGGAATGGGAACGGGAATGGGAACGGGACTGGGAACGGGTCTGAGAACGGGAACGGGGCTTGTCGCTCGGGTGCCTGGTAAGACCAGACAGCCTGACAGGGAGGGCACCATAGGGTATGAGGTCTGGCCGGGGTAGCCTGACCGTGTCGCATTTGTCGCATAAATGCAAAGTGTTTTAAAGTTGTTGTTGATTTTGGCAGAGGCGGCCTGAGATTGAGCGAGTGTGGAGCGGTAAGGTGTGTGTGTGTGTGTGTGTGTGTGTGTGTGTGTGTTTGTGTATGGGGAACGGGGCAACAGTTCACAAAGGTGACATAAAGTTGACGAGGCTAAGATAGATGAGCACGGCAGGTTGTTTTGTGGTAAACAAAAAACTAAAGTCAATTTATCTAAGACAGCCATAACGAAATTTATTAAATAAGTTAAAAATTAAGTTTCCTGCTCAGTGATAAGAACTTCTTTAAATAAAACAAATCGTAACATAGTTTAGTCATTAGGAAACCAGCTGAATAAACTAAAGTTATTAACCTGAAAAGCAAGCGGTATTCAGGTATTTTACATGAGCGAACTATTCATAGTTACAAGCTCTTGAAAGAAGTCCTAGAACACTCGAATTTAAAACTATTTATCTTGATGTTATCTCCATTAAAAGATCTTAATTGTTAACAGATTGATCTTAATTTGTATATCTATATTCTTGCTGAATCCTTTATTCTTGTCTGTCAATGATGGTGGAAAAAGAACTATTTCAACAGAATGGGCTGCGATAGGAATGGAATGATCAGTTAGTCTATATAGTATATTCTATATTAAGGGACATTTAAGAATATCCTCCAAAATGACTCTCTGTCCAGAGATTGCTGTTTTTTGGACTGGAATACCAAGGAGACAAATGTTTAGATATACAATACAATTGCATTAATTTGGGAGTACTTTATTTGTTGCCAAAGAACAGAAATCAGGTGATTCTCCGATCTGTGGCGGCTGTAATATATCTTTAATCTGCGGCTTAATCTGACCATTTTCTGGCTCATTCCATTAGGATTTAGAATAGGCCCTCATTTTTCCCATCCCTCCCCCCCGCCATTCGCGCCGACGGAGCCCTAGGGAGCGAAGTAAAAGCATTTTTAATTTCATTTTGTTTCTGTGTGACTCTCGCTGCCTTCTGACAGGTGGCCGAAGATTCATTGTCCTGGCTGGCGGGTCCTGGCCTGAGCCGACTTTTTAATTGTATTAACACGCTAATGTAAATCGCATAATGCCGCACCGTCGGAGAGTCCTCGTGGAAAGGTCTCTCGACCTCGTCTCAATGTCGCTTATTACATATTTATGTTTATATTTTCGCCAGCCACGTTTTTAAGAGCGTTGAATAAATTTTAATTGTCTTCGGATGTCGCAATGTTTTCTATGTTGTTATAGTTGTTCCTTTTTACGCCCCCGGGTGGGGCATTAAAAAATATTGCTGCATAAGGCCGGGCGCACTCAAAGTAAAAAAAGAAAGAAAAAAAAAAGAAAAACCATATGGCCAACATTATGCCTGTACTTATACTTATATACAGTGTTGTTTGGCCCTTGGCCTTTGGCCGGGCAATAGTAAAAGCGAAATTAGCCGAACGCAGGAGGACAACAAATTTTCTACCTGTTGGCCATAAAATAAATTCCATTATATTGTGACAAAAAGAAAAAAGAAGGGAAAACAGAATGAAAGAACAGAAAACGCGCTCGTAAAAATAATAATAATAAAAGCCAAGCCAAATGACGCGGCAGAAGAAGAGCGAACCCGAAGACAAAGGCAGATGGCAAACAAAATAAGGATATTCCACGGTGTGCGTTCCCAGACTCCAAAACGCCAAAACGCATAAGCTAGAATTAGTAGAACATATTGAGGATATCAATAAGCATAGAGTATTATTCGGGCCTTGTGTACCTAGCGTGGATGAGAAAGTAAGAAATAAACAAGTTAACTTACCATTACCTTCCCACCCGTGTGAAGAACTTAAAAACCGATTTAACAAAAGCCTTCTCCCACACATTTGACCTCAAGCCCTTTTCTGGATATTGGAGTCGGGTGGGAGTAGACTTTTCAAGTTTCATACAACAGTTTTCCGCCCGTGGGGATAGATTGCCAAAAGCATTATAAAATAAAATATATTAATAATGTATATAGATAACTTTAATATCAGTAAGTAAATCTTAAGCTATTGATATTATTTATAGCTCCTATCCTGACGCTTGAGCAATAGTTTCCATGCAAGAATTGTTGTAGGGTGCATTCTTTCAGGGAACTTCTCCCAAATTTCTTTAGCTTGTAAATATGTTAAAATTACATACTAAATGTATGCAAAAGAAGTTCCCGTTTTGGGTTAAAATGTGGCTTCGATCAAAAACAGCTTTGTGGGTGTGATATTGAGAGTGAAAAGTGGAGCGTGTTTTGGGGAACGCATTGAGTTGTTTTGAACTGGAAAAACCTTCTAAATGCTGCCAGCAAATCAGGCAACAACTATAAAAGACGCACAGCCCAGAAAGCAGTACAACAAAGGGCATTGGACAGGCAATGGAGCAGCAGCTGGAGCTGGAGCTGGAGCTGGCAACTAAAACAAAAACACATCCAGCGCCAAATACCCACTACCAAGTTCTGCCATCCCCCACCACTCCAATCCACCAGCCCACCCCAACATTCCGCTTGCCAAACCAAGGAAGCGCGGAAATTTTTGAGCAGACAATGCCAGATGAAAAATTGTGAGGCCTAAGGGACGATAACAGCAACAACAGCAACGTTACGAATGGTGGCGACCTTTGTTTAAATATTAACAAAATCTCATTCGAAGGTACAGCACACACCACACACACACACACCGCACACACACTTACACACGTAGCGGCCAGGAACACAAAAAGAAAACTTTTGGCGAGGTAAAGTTTTTCCTTGCTTGTTTTTTGTGTGATTTTAATTTTATCTGCGTCTTGGGCGAAACAAATATCGTCTAGAATTCAGATGCATGTATCCTGGGTGTGTGTGTGTGTTGTGTATGTGTATGTGTGGTGTGTGTGTGCGGGTGAGACCCACGCACTGGACAATCATAAAGCGTATAAACGGCCCCCAGCCCCTTTTACATCCAAGGCCATCTTCTATAGCCAAATCTCAACTTAGCAGCGGATTTGTTTAGCAAGCGATTCGTGGCATTAAATAAACTTAAAGATGGAGTACTGCATTCTAATCTTGCGGTCAATCCTTAGTCCTTTATGCGAAGCAGCAAGCATCCAGAATGTACATAACTTTCACTGGGACCAACTGGCGAAACTAAATGAAACCGTCGGAGCTTATAAGGTTTCCAGAATCCAGCATAAACTAACCTAATCTTTATGTATACACAGGAGCAAAGAATTCTTCTTGCAACATTTTCAAATCAATTTAACAGACTTTCATTTAAAATCACATTTACGATAAACAAATATCCTAAAGATTTCAATTAACTTACAATTTCTATGTTAAGGAAATATTATAATAAATAAAAAAAATAAAATAAAATAATATTAATAAATAAATAAATCCTAAGGATATTTATAAATATGAACTAAAGCACCAATAAAAATGTTGTTTTAATCAAAACACTGAAAATATGTATATAATTCATAAAAGCTTTAAATATATTCATTTATTTCAATTGCAGTAAAAATAAAATAAAATATTAAAATTAAATTTCAATTGTTTTATACACCTTAACTGAAATTACAGGGTATTTAATAGTCAAGCAAGCAGCATGCACATTCGACCTTTACATACTTTTTAATTGAAATTGAATAACTTGGGCTTAGCACAAAAAGAGAGTCTCGAAATTAACAAATTGACTAACTAAATGCAACAAAGTTCTTCGGATTAGTAGCTGATGAGGATGAGGATGATGATGAGGATGAGGATGATGCAAAGGGATAGGGACTGTACGAGTAGGACGAACAAGATTTTCATGTTTTTCGCAAAATTTAAGAAGCACAAATGTGTGTCGAAATATAACATTTTGTGTGGCCAAAAGTCAGGTGTTCGCACACACATACACATACACACATACAGACATGCACACGCACATGCACACACCGACACACAGTCAGGGGTAAGGTGTGTGTCTGATCGGGGGCAGCTTTGCTAGTCGAGTACTTAGCATTTGTATTTAATTTTCATTTTGCATTTGAACTTTTTGCTCTTACCAACCGCTGGGCAAACATGGGCCAAAAGCTTTGGGGCGTATTAAGGCACGTAGCAACCACATATGTGGGCGTGGCCGCGTTCAGGTTGGGGCAGCCGGGCTGTGGCAACGATTGAGGGTGGCACCATTGTTGCCATGTAACAGTTTATGTGTCATAAAAACTAGTTTCCATTGAATTTGCACAGCAGGCGACAGTTGGAGCCAAGGGACGAACGGTGGTGGCGCCTCGGCTAGAGCGTGGGAAGCTGGTAAGAGAGTAATCATCTGAGTTGGAGGTGGCTAAAACCCAACGACATTTCGACAAATTACACACAAAGGTATGTGCGTGTGTAGGTGTGTGTGTGCGTACACGAGAAAGTTATGCCAGACATGTCCAGGCATGCAAAACATTTCAAAATGTTAATTAAATTTTTCGTGCATTTCGAGACTAATTGGCCGCACCAAGGAACACGTAGCAGAACATGCTGGATGTACTCTTTTTCCCATCCCCCAAGCCCCAAACCCCTTTAGCATTTTTATATAATGCATATACATATTTGTTTAATCATAATGATTTTTTTTTTTGCAAGAATGCGAACAATTTTTTTCCAGCAATTAATTAACGTAATTCGTGATACTTCTGCATTTTCATAGAGAATGCAACAGAAATGTTTCTCCCGGCTTTAACTACTTGTTAAAATTAACAATTGTTATTATTATGGCTGCACATGTCCTGAATGTTGTTGTCCTTTCAATTGGCTGCCAGGCTTGTTGCAACATTGTTTCCAACTACTCGTATTATTCTAGCTGCAATACATACATATGTTTCGGCATAAATTAAATGAAATTTATGCCAAAAGTTCAATGGAGCCATTAAATGGGGTCAATTGCTGGAGAACATTGTTCAGACTGGCGTCAAAGCTTACAAATTTAGTGTATACTATATCAAGTTTTTCAGATAATTGCTTACTTAGGCTTCTACTTTCTTGGCGATGCGTTAAGTTTCCAGATAAATCCAAGAAAGAACAGCTCGCTTCGTCCTGCCGAGAATATATACACTTGCGAGGTTTCTATTTCTTTGCTTAGAATATTAAAACAGCTTAAACACATTCACTACGGAAAGTTTTGGAAGTTGGTAAGCTAGAAGGTAGAGCTATATTGGTATTTAAGACTTTGCAATTCGAAACATTTTTTGAATTTTTAGCATGGTCAAGAAATTAACTTTCTCAGAACAAGTTTTGAAATAGTTATTATTCTTTTTGCTAAGCTTGGTGTTCGCAATCGAAAGTTAAAAATCGAAATTTTAGATTTTAGAAAATTTTTATTTTTGAAACTGTGTGAAAAAAGCAATCTCATTTTTTTTTTTTTAGAATGCTAATAGAATTGAATTGCCAAGTCATTTTAGAGTACAAAACATGATTTTAAAGACAGAGTCATGGGAATTGTTAATCTAGGAAGCAGAGCATCCGTGGTATTTAAAAGTTTACAAGTCAAAACTTGTTAAATTCTCAGCTTCTAGATTTTGAATCGATTGTGAAACTATAGGAAACCGTTGAGCTGGTTTACTGACTCAAGTGATTCCATTGTTTGTGTTTGTTTGTTTTCTTGCGTGTGGCTTAAATGATTCATTGGCTGGCAGCCAGCATGGCCAAGAGCTGAGAATCCCCAAGATGCCAAGAGGCCAACATGAAATCTTTCTTCATTTCCACACTCTAAGCGTATACTGTGCCGTTTGCTCTGCGATTTTCTGCCATTTTACACTAAAAGTTAATTATTTTTATGATCGGAAGTTTCGTTGACATCAATTAGAAGAAGTGGCCCGGGCAACGAGTCCGAGTACCGATACGTACCCGTACCCGTAGCCGTAGCCATAGCCATAGCCGTAGTCGTACCCGTAGCCGTTGACTTCGTCATTAGCCGGGTTGGCAGGCACGCCAGGTGGGCTTGGATCCGGGTCTGGGTCATTACAAGTAACCTTCACATTTGTTGTTGTTATTGTTATTGTTGTTGATGTTGGTCAAAGGCTTTTTATTAGTTTTTCGTTTATTCGCCAGCTGCTTTAACTTTTCCGGTGTGTGGCAGCCACTTTGCCACTTCTCTGCCGTTTTGCGCCAGTTTGTGTAATTTCTTTATATTTGTGGCTTTTATTATAGCCAACCCCACGTCCAAGTCCGAGACCAACTCCAACTCCAACTCAAAGTCCAACACTAGCTCCAACTCCAGCTACTTCTGCCCCGTCTCACTGTTGCCATGTTGTTAGCTTACTTACTTGTTGTTGGTTTTGCTAATTTTTATTTATGTTCTTAAATGTTCCCTGTCGTGCCAACGGGCCACGCATTTTTATTAATTTTATTTCAGTGTGATTATTGTGATTAGTTTGTTGCCCACCGCCCACCGCCCACGCCCACCGCCCATCGCCCAGATGACGCCCCCTTCTGCCTGAACACCTTTCCTGCCTCCTTTGCTAACTGTTTCTGCTTCCCTGCACTTCTTTCTATATTCCGCTTTCTTTCTGCTTTTATTTATTTGGGCGACGACTTCCCCAAAGTCATTTTCATAAATTTCGGCACAAGTTTTTTTTTCTTTTTTTGCTCTTTTGTTCGAAGGAAATTGGAGCCCATAAAACAGACGACGCGTAATTAAGAGAAATTTTGTTGAAAAGAGTCAATGTTCAGTTGCCAAGCCGACGCTGCACTACTCTACTTGCCAATGCTAATTGAGACAATTTATCGCCTATATCCTTCAATCTGCCAATTCACACCCCTCCCAGATTTCAATACAACCATTCATCATTCATTCAGCAGCATTTGAATCATTTGATTCATTGAAAATGTTCATCGTTTGTGTGATCGCGAGATCAGGATTGCGTGAACACATGCAAACACAAATGATTAATTAAGTGCATGTTTTGTGGCATTCGTAAACGTTTCACTGGCAGCGCGGCAAGAGTTGAGCCATTAGTTATAAATAAAATACGGCAAGGAGGACTGCGGAGCGGAGGCTCATAATAGGCACTGTAATAGCTTAATAAATAAATAATGGGGAGCCCTTCGTTCCAACTGGGATTTAGCCTTGTTATGCGGACCGCAAACTTGTTAATTTGTACAAATTTGCAGAATGCCAATTCTGTCTGACCATTGGAGCCATGTGAGTGTGTATGTTCGCATATCAGTTGGGTAATTTTAGTTTCAATTTCATTCAATTTCACTCAGTCAGTCGGTCAATCGTTCAATGTGCGATTTACTCATTCATTGGCTCATCAAAGGAACCATGTGCTTCAAGGACTTCAGCACATTGCCCGCTGGCTCGACAATTTGTGCGTTAGTTGAGCTTCAAGTGCATAAAACTTGCAAGGAGTGAGCTATGTGGCCCATTTTCAAAAGTAAATCGCTTCAATTTCCACCTATCAACATGTCTGCCATCTGCTGCCGGGTTTCCCTATCCATATACTAGGATCTGCCTCCCCATTTTTGGTTTTCTGTTTCCCGTTTCCCATACTATGTTCCTGTCCAGCCTGCAGCTCCTTGCGTGCGTTTGCGCGCGTGTGTGTGTGTGTTTGTGTGTGTGTGTGTGTGTGTGTTTGTGGGTATGTGTGTGCGCATGCTGAGTGGGTTCTTGAGCCGCACAACACTTCCGGTTGCCACTTGTGAGCGAAAAGCCTTTCAGACTTTGAGTGTTTGTTGTGGCAATGCCTTGGCAGGCGCATTTGCTGCAGTCAACTCTACCCGGGCAGTCAGCCCGCCATCAGACAGGCACGACACCAGACTCATCAGCACTCGTGGGTTTGCGTGTGTTTGTCCTCGCGCTACCCGAAAGAGAAAAACTGCCAAAACAACTTGAGCCGAGGCTGCAGGACTGAGCGATACCCTGTGACGAACTTTGCTATTGCGCCCGGCTTAGCACTTACAGTATTTATTTGAAATTTCTATCAATTTCGCTGTGACCCTTTGGAGGGTATTCTAACTTTGTTACATACATATATTCTTGATCAGTATAAATAGCCATATCCGCTATACTGTTGCTATACAAACTAATCTCTCCAACTAAGATGTATCTTGCTGAAACTTTACATAGATTATTATTATTTTCTTTGCTGCTATAGCAGAAGATATGTAGCAGCCAGTTGGATCGAATCACAATAACATAACATATATAACTAATCGGACGACAATTGAGTCTTTCTGTTTTTCAGTATATTCTGACCACACTCACAAAATTATAGTTTCTGTTTACTCATTAGATGTCGACTAATTCTGATCATAATTTGGTTATTTAAATTTATAGTTGTGATATCTGTTGAAAATAGAGTCTTTGTATGAAGAACCCTTCTCAAAGGGAATATGAAGATAGCTGTTCCATCTTACTTGCCCCTTGACGAAAAAACACAGAAGTTATTCAAGTAACTAATTCCATAGTACGGGGTAGAGGAAAACAGCTGCACAATCCACAGGTGAAATCCTCTGCTTACTCATACTGATTACGTTTCATCAATGCTAATACCTATTTTGAAACAAACTTTCACTTTGCATGGAGTATGGAGTTTTAAAAGTCTACATATCATATATGTTGCTCCTGTTACTTCATTTTTGATTTGCTTGACTGAAATAGCCGCAAGTTGCATCTTCTGCCTATCACATTCATTTACACAACTTGAGCATACCTTTCGCAGCCATTGAGTACTGAGTATACAAACAAAAAACATGACGAGTCCAACATGTTTCTGTCTTCCGCTTTAGCCACATGCGTGTGGCTCCAACTAATGCTAACCACATAGTGCAACCAACAGTAACAAGAACACACATATAAACACACACACATACACACACACACACACACACACACACACCTTAATAGATAAAAGCGCATACAGACATTGCAATGTTTGCTTTGCCGTCTGCTGCAACAAATTCAATACTCATGTTGGTCAGGGCAAGGAGATTGAAAGGGGCTGAGGGGTGGTGGGCAGGCGTATATTTAGCCATTGGGCCGTTTATTTGGCAATTTGCCACTCGGTTTAACTGTTTTTAATGAATCTCAGCTTCTATCAATGCCCAAGCAAGCATACCTCAGTGGCTTAATATAGAAATACTATAAAGGTGAAAGCAGTCAGGAATATCCTCCGGAACCAGTTGACGCTTCCACAATTATTATTTAGAAATTATGAATATCTTTTCATGAGTTGATATCTCAATACGGAAAATATCTTTAGTTTAAGCTATGAATACTGCATAGAAGTTGTATTTCTATACAGTGACTTAATATAAGCTGTGTTTGTATATAGATTTGTTTCCATATGGTTTGTCCGCTCTTTAGTTGAAGGACTTACTAGTAATCCTTAAGCTCTGTTCTTGTGCCCCATTGAAAAGTGCCCTTGTGCGGCCAGAGGCAGACAGACAGATATCCTTGCCGGTCAGTGGGACGATTTGGCAAACAGTTTTCGAGAAGGATTTCCTGGCCCAGACCATATTCATTATGTGCTGACATTAGGCACGCACTCTGACCGCACTCCCCTCCTCTTTAGTTTCCACCACCACTTTCCACTCCCGCACCCCTTTCTGTCACCATCAACAACAGTACCAATTCAATCCGGGTACAGCTCAGTTCCAGGACAGCAAATGATGTGCTCTTAGGATTTGACATAATCGATTGCATTGAGTGCTGCTGGTTTCTTGTTGTCTTTCGATCAAGCACCTTTCGTGTAATCCTAACCAAATGCCATCCCTATTTCCAACTCCTTTGCCGCCGTTTATTATGCCCTTTCATGGGGTCATTAGAATAGATGTATGCTAATGTCCAATAACACAGCCTCATAAGCTTAGCTCCCAAATTCTCTTATGTAAGAATGTATATATAAAAGTTATCAACAAATATAATTGATTCGACAACAGACAATTTTTGAAATAAAATATAGTAATTTCTAAAAAAAATATCAATATTATAAAAGTTATTCTCTTTAATTACAAGTTTAACTTGTTAAACTGGGTTGATAAATAAGGAAATATTTTTCAGGTGTTAGTTTTTTTAAATATTGTTAGAAGTAGCTTTATGCATATCATAAATGTTGCAAGTCATTTAGACATACCAATTGCAATCTTTATTTGAAGTTCAAGCTCAGCACAGATTCTGAAATGTATGCTAAATATATCTTCCTAATATAGAACATATTCCAAAGCTGTCTTACTTCTTGTGATGAACCTTATGTTCGTATTCCTAGTAAGACGCTTACCTGATGCGGGATATTCATCGAATACCTTTAGATAAGAGTCTGTAAGCCTTTGAAAGAGCATTAAAATCTCGATGCATTGGAACGTGATTTGGTATCGTTCCCTCTCTATCTGCTACATTTTTTCCTCAGTATTTTTGCCTATCGTTCATTTTGTTTGCTATGTGCTTCGTTTTTATTGTGGGGCTTAAGCGTTTTTATGGCCAATTTGACGAATGACCCCCCAAAATGGGTTAAGCGGGAATAAGCCCGAGGCGGCCAACTAAACAACCGAATAACCTAACGCACGTTTCATTTGTGTGTCGTATGTGTGAGTGTGCGTGTGTGTGACTGTGTGTGTGTGTGTGTGTGTGTCCCGACACTAGGAGGCCGATAAGCGTCCTCTAGAGCGCCAGGCTGTGCCTAATTTATTCGCTTGTATCGCTCATAAATAAACCAGAATTGGGCGAGCGACAGAAACTTGAACTTGACTTATTGAATTTGCAAGGCAGAGACTTCTTCAATTGCGTCTAGGGTCCTGTTCCTGATCCTGTTCCTGTGGCTAGTCCCCCTTTGACAACGGACGACAAATAGCATGTCGATTTGCTCGGCTAGAAGGATACCCTTTCTCGCAATTTACTACAAATATATTATAGAATTATTAAAGTCAAAGTTTGGGATTGATACATATATTTTGAAAAAAACGTAAAGGTTTTTTGCATAACTGGAAATGTTTAATAATTTAATTAAAGTCAGTTAGTATGGAGTTTTATAATATTTATATTTAGTAGAAAAATTCATTGACCTAAAAGCATTTGTGACGATAACAACTCGAATGGAATGTGTGTTTTACTGTGTGTTTAAGTGGATCTTTAGTCTTCAAATCTTAAGAAATAATTATGTTGAGAAATGCTTCTATTTTTGCTGCTTATAGAGTTAGCCTGTACCATGATGAATTTAATGAGCAATTGGTAACATATTTGCGTGTGGATAAGACCCATGTTCAGGATGCGCTTAGCCGACTCCAGGCGATCTACTCGGCTAACAGGGTTCACATATATTGCCGTAGCAATGAACCCGTCGACATTGACACATTCTTCCAGACGAAGCGGCTGCAGCTGCAGATGATGGTGTCCAATGCGATTTACCACCAGTACAGGGCGGCCACATCAAAGGAAGTACACCAGGCGCATATGGAGAACCGTGAGCTGCAGGATGGCAAACTGCTGGCAGACAGCTCAAAGATGCATATGATTGTGGTGCCAGCCTATGGCATGCGTGCTATAACATCTAGACAGATCAGGCATATAATCTGCCGCTGCGCCAGCTGCGCACCGATGGAGAGCGTGTGGGACGCTTCGTACTAGGCATGGGGCTGTGTCCTTGGTGCAGTGCGTATCCTTGGTGTGCTGCTACTTTGTTGCCGCTCTGCTGGTCGTGCATCCGGACAGTCTGGGCGTCGTCCTTGCTTGATTATAAAATACAAATTAAAATTTTAGAAACTAGAATTTATTTTTTTTTTTTTAAAAAAAAGCCAAATTAGAGAAAACCAAATTTAAAAAAAAAAAAATTAATTTTTAAGCCCGAAGTGTTATCTATAGCACAGAAAAATAGAATGAGGTTTGTTTAGATATGGCAACATATAAACTACTATACTATACTATAAGGGCAGAGCCTACGTTTCTTTAAAAATTTTATCTAAATAACTGAATGGAGAATAAAGTCAGAAATAATAGAAGAATCATTTACTGTTGACTACCATACAATTGTTATCAGCACTTCAAAGGCTTTAAGGCTATATCGTTATCCTTTTTGGCCTGTTTTACGGTTACAGGGTATAAAAACATACAAGGCTGCATAATCATTGCGCCCCTGGCTGGTGGGCGTGGCAGGCAGCGTTGGGGGCCGCCTCTAATGCGCGTCTAATGGCGCAAATAAATTTCAACTAAGGAATTTTTATAGAGAGAGCCATAAAACCAAATTGCTGCCAATGGTTGGGCTCTCGCTACCTCTCGCTCTCTCCCTTCCTATCGCCTACTCGCTCGCACTGTCCGTGCGCGTACGTGTGTATGTGTGTCCTTGTAACGTTAATAGCCTTAATTGAGCGTCTGTTTTGCGCCTGCCACGCCCACTTATTTGTTTATTAGCGCCCCTCAGCCGCTCTCAGCATAAAAAACGTCACCATGGAATTTTCATTTGGCTTTTGGGATAATAAAAACGAAACGTGAATCGTGAGAACGTCAATTACACAGGTGGGCAAGGGGCAAGGGGCGAAGGACGTTGGGAGCAGGAGCAGGAGCAGGAGGTGGAGCGTGTAGCGTGGAACTGAATGTGGGCGCAGTTCACGTGCTGCTATTCCCCGTTTAGTACCCCATTGAGATTCCTTGATGCAACTGACAATTTCCTGGCACCTCCAAGTCGCGTTTAGTTTTCCAGGACAATAAATTCCTTTCCAAGCACGTTAATGATCATTTTTATCGACCTTAAGCTTAATGAGTTGTCCCCAAAGTAATGTACGGACACTGGGTAAATATTGCTGAGATCTGTCAAGGCTTCACTACGATGGGAATGAATATTATAACACTTATAATACATTTAACTAAATTGAAATAAAATGTTCATTATTTAAAACAATCTTTTTACTATACAAAAACTACATCAAGTATGTGGAACACTCTTGCATGTGTAGACTGGGTAGAAATGGGTAAAAGTGGTTATTGAATCTGTGTAAATGTATGTAACAGGCAGAAAGAGCCATATCCGACCTCATAAAGTATATATTTTCTTGATCAGTATGAAAAGAGATTTCGATTTGGCCATGTCCGTCCGACCTCAGCAACTATAAAAGGTAGACACCAAATTTAACATGTAGGTTTCTGTATACGCAGATCGATCTAAGATATTCCCGCCCGCACCCCCGCAATTCGATAAAAACGTCTTATAGAAACAATTTTGAAGATATATATTTGAGATTCGGCAATTATAATACTTTGGTCACTCTTAAGCTACTGTCCAAATTTCAAGTCGATCGGGGAAAAGAAGTACCGCAGCCGCCACTTGAAATGCCTCGCTTGTACTGTTGCTTGTGTGTGTGTGTATGTGAAAGTGTACGAAGATGTGTTTGGATGTTGCACAGAAAGTGCAGGGAGTTTTGTAGTTCGGTATACTCGACTGGAGCATTCTTACTTGTTTGCATTCTTTTTTAACAGAATTGAAATATATCTCTACTAAATTGTATGCGCATCAAATCTTGAAAATTTAAGGATAGGAAAAAGTTACTAGTATTTGTAAGAAAATGTTTTATTTCTAGAAATTAATCCAATTTTTTTCAGCTTTGACTGATCTTTATAAGTTGGAGGTCTGAAAGTTGAAGTTAAGTTGAAAGATGAGACTAAAAATATGTTTGTTTCACACAAGCAGCTAAATTCCAACTCCGGGAACAGAGTGTATTACAGTTGGTAGCTAACCCCAATTTTATTCTTACTGGTTTTTACTATTGCTTGTTTCTTGCTTGATATTATTATTTTTTTCATAAGCTTAGAAGTGTAAATTGCCTTAAAAAGCTTGATAAAAGAAATATTCTTTAATTTCTTTAGCTTAAAGCAGTCATAACCAACTTTATCTTTGGGGCGTGCGTACAATTTAATATCAAGGAAAACATATTTAATTAAAATGAAAACTGAACAGAAAATTGTGTGATTCAACATCTTAAAATATCTTTGTAAATTATTTATCAACGAAGAGACTTTTCTATGAAAGCTAAAGATAGAATAGAAAATTGTGATTTCCTTTTGACAAGAAGCTTTTTCACAAGTAATACTTTATATATATATAGTATAGTTATAAATATATATAGCTTTTACATACTTATTACGAGTATTTTCTGCTTAAGGCTTTAGTTTTTGTGGTCAGTTCAAGCAAATGGAAGTGTAGCCAAATCCATTAACATTTTTAAATGCAGCGTTGGCAGTTTTTGCACTAATTTCCCATTGCTGCTCACATGTGTGTGTGTTGTGTGTGTGTGTGTGTGTGCTGGTCGGTCAGGTGTAACGACGTCGCTGGAGTATGGCGCAGCAATTTGCTAGTGAGTCAAATGGATTTGACCTTAGCCACAAAGACGGAATGAGACAAAAACAGGAACCGCGCAGGGGCTGAGCAAGGACTGAGAAGGGTCTGGCCAGGACCAGCAGCCAAGCTGCACTAATGCTTAAGCTGATTTTAGCACACAGACATACACACACACATACAGGCACACACACATAAACAGGCAGAGGGGCACACAGCGGGCAGACTTCATTTGCAGTCATGATGGCGGGCAGCAGGCAAGGGGCAATGACACTGGGCAAGTGTCACGTAATGCAGCGCGGCAAGCGCATTAACACATTTACAAGACACACACACACACTCACATACATACACACACACACACACGTATACAGGTGAAAAAATACAAACAACACAAAAAAAAAGCGACAACAAACGCGACACGCTTAAAAATCTTTGCAACTTTCTTTTGCGCCAAAAGCAGCAAATTTCATTTAACACCCCAAACTTCAGACAGGCTAGAAAACAGAAAAGGACAGCAGCACACAAATAGAGCGAGAGAGGGTGATACCAAAGGAAAGAGAGAGCTAGATAAAGTGAGTGCGAAAAGTGCATGGCCGCGAATTAAAAAGGTCATTTGGTTGCACTTTGGGCATTCCTTCTTTTCCCAGTGTGTTTGAGTGTATGTGTTGTGTGTGTGTGTGTGTGTGTGTGAGTTGGTCAAGGGAGTGTAAGCTCTGGCGAGCGGGGGGTGGACCAGGTGGGCGGTGTACAAGTAAAAATAACTTTGATGCGCTGGCAAACGGTATTTGGCGCTGCTCCAAATGAGCAGCAGCCCAACGGCGCGTGCCGAATGCGAGAATCGTTGGCTAGAGGGGGGGCTGGCACGGGGAAGGATGGGGTTGAGAGGTGATTGCAAAAGCTAAGGATGCGCCAGGTGTGGCAAGCTTACATTGTTGCGGCAACTTAGCTGCAAAAAAATGTTGCAAATACAGACGAACTGAGCTAAGCACCAGCACCAGCCTCAGCCTCAGTCTCAATGTATGCAATAATACGAGCTGCAGAAAGTGCGTAAGCCCATTCTTCAAGTTCCTGAAAAGATGGGTATAGATAGTGAGAAGGAGCTTCAAAGTGAGTAGTGGGTGTATAATGTTAATGGGCTTAACAAGTGCAAATTAGGGAATCTGAGCCTCTTAAATGTATGTGTGATTCTTTTTGTTATAAAATGAGTGATCAATTCAAAACTGTAATGGAACTTGCAAGCCAGTTTTGCTTAAAAACCCAGCCTCTAGAGAGTTAGTATAATCTGATTCACAAAATCACATACCTGCCATTGGTCTGGAGAAAGGTGAGTTTCTCTATGAACAATTTTTAAATTTTAGAAATATATCTTCTTTAATCAATATTTTATATCTACTAAATATAAATTCTTTCTGACTTTACGGTAAGCTTTCTCTGAATTCCATGGCATTTATTTTTCTGTGTGTCGAAAACAATTGCGTTCACATAGTCGAACATACGGACGTGCACAATCCCAATAAACTCTTCCTTCGAAAGAATTGGCTGGAAACAGAGTATGCAAGCTAGCCACTAAGAGAGGCATACCCGGCCAGTTGAGCAGGGGCTGGCCTGCAGGACTGCGGCGCTGATAAGAAAATTGCATCATTATTTAACTAATTGAAAGGCGATAGGCGGCAGGCGGCAGGCACCAGGCAGTCCCGGCTGCCTGGTTCGCAGATGTCCTGCTGGTGGCTGGCTAAACGCTGGCTTATCCTTATCGCTGCTGCGTCAGACCCGGCAAGAGCAACAACAACAACAACAACAAGGACAATGGGAGCCATGCAAATTGGAGCTCGTGGCCAATTTGCATTCAAAGCCAATGCGTTGACTTTTGCCGGACAAAGGCAAAGCGGAAGGCGTGAAAACGGCAAAGCAAATGAAAAGCAAACAATTTTCCAGCTAGCAAACAATAATTAGCCAAAGGAGCGACAATTGTTAATCTGTTGGGCTCAGCAACACCAAAAAGGGCACAACACTCGGATTGTTCAAGGATCGAAGTTTTCTGCAAGCTAATTACATATTCAAAATACACCAAAGTTCTTAGTCTAAGTGAATTGAAACAATTTGGTCTTAAGAGCTATGTTTTATCCTTAATGCAAGTGTTGTGAATTCATAAGAAGAGTTTAAGCCACAATACCATTTCTACGGTATACAACTGAGCTCTACAAATCGTTAACAACCCAATTCGAAATCTACCAACAAATTTAGCGCATTTTAAGCTATGCGCTTTTGTAAGAAAAATATTTGTTCTGTTCTGAAAACAAAATTTATATTGAAATTACAATAATTTTGTCAATCGACGTGCTCATATAATTATAATTATTTCATTACTTGGAACCATAAAAATTGCATTAGGTAGTGTGTTTACAAAATCAACCCAAAGCAAATGTATTGGGTTCACACTCCTTGGGTTTTTGTAAGCAATCTTTTCCCTATCTCTTCATGACTTTAATAGCTTTAATTTTGATTAAAATATCTATATACTTAGACTAAAAGGCTATGAAGTCCAGGGTAGCTGATGCATCATCTTTAAAATTATAGTTTGTCTGATTTGAATCAAAGGTTTTCTTGCCGTAAATTAAAAACAACTGAGCTTGAAATCGCTTTCAAAACAATTCTGATAAAATTCTTTTTGCATGATTTGCTCTAGACATTGAACCTCAATATCTTAATCTTAATATCGTTCTGATGACTAGTCGATAACTAAAACCATTTTTCTGCCTTTAAAGCATATGTATATACCAACACTCGTAAATATGTACATGTATTTATATATTTATCAATATTATAGATGTATATAGAAAAGCCACACATCGATAAAATAATCGATTTTTGATTTATGTGGCGGTTGGTCGATACTTGTTAGTACCATCACGTAATACCAACTTTGGAAATGGGGGTCAAAGTGAAATGAGTGAGATTATTTGATTAGTTAAATAGGC